>CM042752.1:27881979-27916106 GCA_022496165.2 Catalaphyllia jardinei | reverse complement strand
ACTCGTTGTTTGTATTTTGACACGCCCTGCGGGCTTGCCAAAATACAGCTCAACTCGTAAAAATACTCAGCGATACTACACAACAAAACATCTAATAAGATATATTTACTCATAAATGACAAATCTATACACATGCATGTACTGTACATCTACTTTTGTACTGGTATTACATGAAAAATGAAAATAATGTTCACTTGATTTCACACTAAAATTACTGGTAATATTAATGGTAAAAGGGTTAAACTAACATAATTATGTGAACTGTACTGTACATATGTTAATATCTTTTAAGATCAACATTGCAGAATAATGCCAAATACCTACAGTAAGATAAATGTTCTTTGAAATATCCTGTAAACATCTCTCTTACTGTCCCCTTGTTTTTACATGGAGATCATCCTCATTTGCATACTACTTTTAAACTTTGATTCTTAATTGACACTTTTTGCCTTTTACCCTTTGTATATTATTTTTATTCATTCTTTTTTTTCTTTCTTTTATCTTTTGCTAGTTATATTTGATCCTTAATGATTGTATAATTATATTCTTTTAATCTTTGTATTCTCGTATTCTTAGCTAGTTCTTAATCTAAGCTCAGTATTCTTTCGAGGACCCCTCTGTAAACCACTTTCATGACGTTGGCATCCTCATTAAAGATTACTACCTACTAATCTTGTAGCATTTTAAATGTTGCTTATTTAATCCATTTATTGTAAGTATTGATAAACTTTAACTTTATTGATTACCCTTTCAAGATCCTCAATCTTGCTTTCCTTTTCTTGAGAAGAAGCCACTCCTGATGAGAAGAATGTTTCCATTTCCTGTTTACAATAATTTAAGAAATTAATATTCATTTCAGTTTAAATGTAAATTTTATTAGGTCTGGATCAAGAGAAACCTTTATACCTTTAGGCCAACAGATGTCAGGACTGTCTGTAAAAAATAAAACAGAAGACAAATTAAATTAATTGCCATATTGAAAGGTTCGACCTTAGGGTGGCAGTGTTACATGTAGTTTTAACTTTCACTAGACATCTGGTACATGCTTTCTTGTCACGAAATCAAAAGGCCATAATCATGAGGTACAAGAGATAGACAAGTAACATTTTGTTTCCCTTGTACATGTATTTGATAATCTTGAAATGAATTGTGAAGCCCAGGAAACAAACCTGTGTTGATTCATGAACAAATATTCCAGCAGAATCAATGCCATCAGATCCATCTGACTCAGATTCAGGCAGACAAGCTTTGATTTTTAGCGGACAGGGCAATGTAGAGCTACTGTCTGCTTGAAACTGAAAATAGAAGAGTTCCGAAGCAACGTATAATAAGCAATTAATGTACTTTATGATTTAAAAATGAGTTACTGGACGGGTGTTTATTAATAAGAGCCCAGCCTGGATGCACAATGGTTGCCCTCTCTTGGAGAAAGTCAGCAAGTCAGCATGTCACAAGCACTTGCTCTGAGTTTCATTGCATTGTGAAAAACAGCATTAAAATGGCCAGAAAAACATCCTCTCCGTTTGTAAAGTCAGTCAATTAGACGTGCGTGGGGTAGTCAAGTTTCCCTACTTACTGGTATGATGGCCAAGGGTCAAGACAAGCAATCTGGTGATTGCTTAAGCTTAGGCAAGCCCTGCCTGACAGTGTTACAAACAGTGCAAAGGAAAAAAAAATAAGAAATACATGTACCTGAGATGTAAATGACGGCAAGAGATTCTGTGGACTTTGACGAGCAGGGGAACTTTCATTCTGTGGTAAGTGACAAGAATGTTAGCTTACATATTCATAGGCTTATTAGATAAAAATAAATTAATTATGTCAAAGTAAGTATTCAAATAAAAAATAAGAATAAATAGATTGGCATTTGGCAGTGGCACTTTGCATATCTTCATCCTGACACTTTCTTGGTCAAGCTGGCACTTGGAATATTGCTTTTCGTGGAGGGAGAAAAATAAGTTAGGGGACTTCCCAGAGGGAAACCTTCAGGGCAAAGTGAGAACCAACCACAAATTCAAGCCACTTGTCTTCTGACCCAGATCCAGGATTCACATGATGGTGAGCCACATTTAAGCGAGGTCAGAACTCTATACCACAATCCGCTATTCTGCTTGTAATTTATTGTGTGTGGCAAAATAATAAAATAGAGATAACTAAAAAAACATGTCATATCCTAACGGAACAAAAACATAATACAATACATGTATACCTTAAAATACTCTGTGATTTTATTGCTCGCTTCTGAGCGTCCACTTTTACTGAGAATACCTTCAAAAGAAAGGTCAAAGACTCCTCATTTCAAACTGTAACAGGTAACCATTTCAATGGAAGCTATTACTGACATGTAACTACATTTGCTACTTTTCTGTGGTCATTTTATTCAGTTTCAGAAATTTTGTTACGGCCTCCCATTTTTGTGGTTAAAGCATGTAAAGTTCTTTACCAGGAGAATCTCCATCCACAGTTGCTTTTCGTTTCCTTCCAGAATGCTTCTCCGTTCTCTGGCCAGGTGTCGTGCTCTATGAAATAAAACAGAAATGAAAACAAAAGTAGTTTGTTACGAGGAGAGTGTCAGTCTAATAAGCAGAAGGATATGCCAGGGAATGGTTCAAATCCAGTACAAACCAATGACATTCATATCATCCAATCTTTGCTAACATATAAATGACAGATGGCCTAGATCTTTATACAAAGTTGGTAATTTCATGTGCTGGCCCCATCAGTAGAGCAAATCATGTCCTTCTGTTCTCCATCCCACCCAGTGATGGATGGTAGACAATGAGATTTGGGTAGACAGAGTAAGCTGGGGAGGGAAAGCAAAAGGCAGGCAGCAGTGGTAGTCTCTGGTAGTGGCTGTATGTGCCCAAGTAAATGAAGACGATTGAGTGATAAATGAGTTCTCCATGCACTTGTGAGAAATGTTGTACCAACTATCGTAAGCGTCTGTTTGTCTAGGAGTTTTAGGCAAGTTAATGTGTTATGAAAGATGAAATCTGAAAAGCTTTTAATTCGAAATCAAAAAAAAAGAATACTATCAATTGATACCTCATATTCTTTATCACTGCCTATAGAGGAGATACTGGCATTGCTTTGTTGAGAATCTTGATTGATACTCTAAATGAAAATGTAAAAAATAAAGGATAGTAATTTCGCACGCAAGGAATTAAACTAAACTGTACCAACAAGAATACAGTATGAATAAATAATGTATCTAATTCAGCCTTGAGTGTCACAGACTGTAATAGTCCAGGCTGTGGTTTACAGGCGAGGTACAACATGTGATTTGAATACAGATTCTAATCAAAACTTTTTTCAAACAAGATATGCTGTTCTCTTAGCGTACATTACCTAATTGGGATGGCCTTGACCAAGATCAGTGATACAATATCACTTGGATTATGGTGCATCAAATGAGCCCATTACTCCATTCTGGTCAAAGGTTCAATAGGCTCCTTTTGATGCACCAGGATCCAGGTGATCTCAAATCATTGATCCAGAACTGGATCAACAACACACCCCTGAATATATATCCACTGAAAATGGGTTTCTAGACATCTTTTAGAAAAGATCAACAAGGAAACAAATTTACAATCGTTGGTCATGAGCAAACAAGACCTTCTTTGTCTCTCACACCATAACCAACCCATCCCCAATCCCCCGACCCTGCCTACTCTAAAGTAGTTCCGTCTAAAGAAAATGACAGCTTATGAGAAAAATAACAGATTTGTAAATTCCACAATATGAAAGCTTCAGTTCTATTATAAATATCATAAAATAAAATAAAAACTAACAATTATTTTTTTCAACCTGTACTTCCGATATGTAAACTAATATGAACAAGCTCATAAAATGTACCATTGACATGCTGAGACAAAGTTGAGTTAAGTACTTTAATTTACAGTTTAAAAACGGTAATTGTGTCAAAAACTGGACATTTTACTTTTTTAGCTAAATTAAAAATCATCGCCCAACATATTTGATCGATTACTACACAATGCAATATCAGAAGTCGAATATGCATGTCGTGAATTCTGCACAAACCCGTGGAGTGGAGAATCTTGCTTCTAACAACTCTCGTTTTTGCGGGTCCAAAGCTTCAAGCCGCGAAAAATGGATATCGCCTTCAGTATTCCGCGCTTCACTGGTTGTTGCCACTAAAAGAAATATCGAACATAAGAATGCAAAGACTTCCAGCATTCTCTGCAGACAAATTAACCACAACCAACGAATACATGAGCTAAGCACCGCACTCACTTGAATTTTTCCGAGTCATTTGCGACGATGTCGTGCTATGTTCGAGCTGCAACTGAAACCCAGGAATAGCTATTTCAGGCCCACAAGGCTCATCCATACTTCAGACTACTATTCAATGTACAAAAACGAACAAAAATCATGGCGCGATTGTTCGAATTTGTCTACGAATCATCATCACTTGTGTGTCACTGTATCTCCCTCGAGGCACCGAAAAGTGGAACAGAGGCCGGGCTACCAAGCTTGATATGTGTCATGGGGTACTGTGGAGTGTAGAACAGAGGAATAATGTACACCAATGGGAAGGAGCTGAACTCTGTGCGACGGAAAATTCAGATTACACTGCGACCTACGCAAACTGGCACTAGAATTAGATTCCCTCTCAACCTTTTCTCTCCTTAGCAACAGTTAAGAAATTTAAGGTTCACAGGGTTTGTTTCACCTTTCACCAAGGTCGACTTGGTAAAAAAATGGCATGCAGCCCATTAATTGTAATGAATGCAAAATGAGACCTGTGCAAACAGCTTTATCAAAAGGCTAGAAGCTAGGGGAGAGGTTCTCTTGAATTTATTGTCTAGGCTTGACAATGGCCTGGGGAAGGAAACAGATCCAAAGTTAAAAATGAAAAGAGAAATGAAAGTGAAATATATACAAAGGGCTGAAAGGGATTTTGCTACGCTACACTGTACAGCATTGTCAGAGTGGAAAAGGGGATAGTTAAGACCAAGGTAAATGGTTAAAGGCAGCATTCAACAATAACTTTTATTTACTACTCTTAAACAATTCCTCATCTACAGTTGCTACTGAACATTAAAATCAGGAGCAGAGCATAGCAGAGTTTAACGAATGATGATGTTCTCCTTGAAGTGATTTATTGACTGAACCTCCCTTGAAGACACAGGGTTAGTAAGCCCAGGCGTAGATGGCATTTGCAGTTTCATTCAATGAGCAAGGGAAGCACAAGAATTCTCCACACAGGCTAGACTGCCATACCATGGCCTGTTAGTTTTGGAAATAGTCGAATCCCAAACTGTACTTTACATAAAAAGACCACCTAGAGACAAAGAAAAACAAACATTGTTTTTAATTATTTGTTTACTTAATTAATGCACAGTAGATTAGTCTGGACTGGTTTATTGTTGTTTGAGCCCAGTCCAAATCACCATCATCATCATCATCACCGCCACATCATCCTCACCACCACCACTATCACCACCACCACCAAGATCATCAACAACAGCACCACCACCATCATCACCCCCACCCCCACCACCACCACTACCACCATCACCACCACCCCCCTCATCATCACCCCCATCATCACCCCCATCACCATCACCATTACCACCAACACTACCACCAACACTAGCAACCAATGAGACTGCTGTGGACCGACAATTAATAACTAACAAAATGCAATAAAATAAATAAAACAATTTACCCTATAGCTTTGAAAATGGAGACAACAATCTACCAGCCTTCAACTTATGTTAACTTCA
Organism: Catalaphyllia jardinei; assembly: GCA_022496165.2. Lineage (NCBI taxonomy): Eukaryota > Metazoa > Cnidaria > Anthozoa > Scleractinia > Caryophylliidae > Catalaphyllia > Catalaphyllia jardinei. The sequence goes on along the minus strand of CM042752.1, from coordinate 27,910,356 downwards.
ATTTGTTTGGTCATCTGGTGTGGTTTTGGCAAAAAATAAATTCATGAGACAAATGCACTCTGTTCTTATTTATGGGATGCAAGGTACTTCCACGCACATGCATAACTTGAGTGATTCTACCTTTATCCAATCCCAAGTCACGAGCATACCAAATTATAACATATTGCTCTGTCACCAAAAAAAATGTCTGATGTTCCTGGTCAGCAATCTCAGTTCTAGTGTTTTGCAGTATTTAAATAACCTGTTTCTCTGAGTAAACTACTTAATTCACCATCATGTGACACTGTACTTGCTATTTATAAGCCAAATTCAATGTATTTAAATTCTAATATGGTAACAAGGTTTACACTGACTCGCACTCAATGCCATTTCCTTAAGCCTGGAAGCCACATGAATTTTAATTTACCAGTAATAGACTGTATCAAAATAATTTGCCTTTTAAGAAGAATTCTTAATTTGCTATTGAGTAGCTCATGCCAGAATTCAACCATGAACACCGCTTCCACTTGTCAAACTTATTTAACTCATCCAAACATTCTAAGGGACCTGCTAACAGTGCGTATTTCACATACCTGTGACCTCAACGCTTATGCCTGTGATATAGCTACTTCTATCAGAAGCAAGGAATGTTATCACATCAGCTACATCTGAATGATTGATAAAGTATAATAGAGTTGTTGTTAACCAGTAAAAACAGAAAGACAGAGTCTAACTACCTTGTAGTCAATTCATTTTAGATGTTTTGTCACACTCTAGTCAGTGCATGAAATGAAATGCACCCTGGCCAGCATTACTATACAAATTAATATTCATTAAAATATTTGCTTAATTAATCTTTGACAGGTACACATACAAAATGTAAACTGAGAGTGTCCGTTTTTAATTTATTATTACTGGTGATATTAAGTGTCCTTAAATGGACCATTGTTCTTTAAGGAATAATGTTCACATTAACAAATTATAATAAAAAAATAATTATCTTAATTGGCCACTTGCCCAGTGGGGCTTTTCAGGGCCATTGAAACCAAAATTCATGATAAAACAAATAATGCAAATGTAGTTAAAAATCCCAACTGGCAGGAGGCAGACCAAAAAGTCGTCACAAAATAGACTCTATGGAAAAATGGCTGCCTTTATATTTATTCTTTTGTTCTCATTTAAAATAGCCTCACTAGCCTACTTTTGAGACAAAAATTGTAAAGAGTTTGTTATCCCAAACAAGGTTAGTGAGGCTATTTTGAATACAACAAAAGAATAATTTAAAGGTAGCCATTTTTGCATAGGGGCTACCGAGAAACAGCTCCTGGTTAGTGGTCAGAGCACAGCTTGAACCCACAACCACCAGATTTCATGTCTGGCATCCTATCCACACAATTTTGTTGCCCCCTTCCAACCAACAGTTGACACAGTGTCTGGTGGAAAAAAGTGTTTTGCTGTGGTGCCATTTGGAAAAAAAATGTGAAAAGACAAGTCAAGTAATTTTCAGAGTCAGGTAGTGAGAAGCCATACAGTGCACAAGTTGAGAGTAATGGAAAAGAACAATCACACTGTGTCATGCTCCACATTCATAACTTGTGCTCTGCTTTAGATGCTCCTGACAAGTAAACTGCATCCACTGTGAGCGACAGTGTTTAACAGAGAGTGTGCAGTCCATTGGCTAAAAGCACTCCACTAATGAAAATTTACCTGATGGTTGGCCAAATCTTGCAAGGGGAATCTGCTTCTTAAACTGTAACAGAGAAAGAACAAAACAAGATCATTACTTTCACCAAAAAGGTAGTTTAATGTAGAGTAATCCTATATATAAAACTCTATTTGCTGCTACATGTATTTGCCAGATTATTTCAGTACAGATAGTGTTAGCAAGGAAGTCAGAAGCAGAACACCAATTCCGCTTATGACTCTGTCACTTACACTGTATGACCCAGTGGAGTCAAAAGTGGAAGCAGAAGAATAAACCAATCACAATATTCAATTCTGGGTCCTCTGATTGGTTGGTTCTTCTGCATCTGCATCTGCTTCTGACTCTGACAAACAAGTTTTCACTGGATCATTAGTGACAGAGTCATAAATGGAAGATATTCTGATTCTTCAAACTTCAATTTCACTGAGCTTGTGACCCTGCTTACGACTCCAATTCTCGATTTGCACATGGCCATAAGGCCCTTATGACTCCGACTTTGACCCCGACTCTAACGCCCTCAGTAGTGAAAGCCAGCCTTTACTGATTGCAAAATAACTACATGTACAGTCCATCATGCAATTTAACTGTGCAGTTATAGTAAAGCCAAGTTCATTTCTTACATTTTCTAAAACTTTTTCTGGAACATGTTCTGTCATTGGAGTTTGGATAAAGCCTGGTAAAACTGCATTGCACCTCACACCAAATCTACATGCACAAAAACACATTAGGATGGTAATTTATTTTTAAATGCTGATACCTAGGGAATGTTAAAAAATAACACCAAATTACACACCTTCCAAGCTCTTTAGCACAGGTCCTTGTCAAACCTTCCACACCCGCTTTAGAGGCAGCATAATTTGCCTGACCAAGATTTCCTATCTGGCAATTCAAAATTGACAATTTCATTAATTTTATACGAATATATGGCCGTATGTGACAGCCAGAATGAAGATGATGAATGAGTCACTACATGTATGCTGGAGGCACACTGACCAAATTGTAAGTACTATTGTAACTTGGTCATGTACTATGTTCAAAGTCCCACAGTTCTACTTTGTTCATAATAACAATATTATTAAAATAATAACAATAACAATAACGATAAAAATAACAATAATAATAATTATAGTAATAACAGTGATGATAATAATAATAATAATAATAATAATAATAATAATAATAATAAACTTTATTTACATGTCAAGATATTTAGCTTACACGCTAATTGGGGATGCTGACACGTCCATTCCCCCACCCACTCTTTAGAGGAAGCAGGGATTGTTATAATTATTGTTTTGGGTTTCTTCACACATGAGTTGTTTAGCAAGTTGTTTAATCTCAGTAGAGTCTAGCTTTCCTGCTAGATCCTCTGACTTCAAGCATTTGAAACAGCACCTCTATCTGTGTGATAGTGTTCTTCTAGACAATAGAATATGAAATTGCCCAAAATGAACTGAAATACAGTTTTTACACATGCTGCAGGAAATTAAAGGCACTTTTAGCATTCAATGGTACAGTGTACCCTTGGCAGTCTACTTCAAATTTTTGGGAGAACACTGCCACCAGAATTTCAACATATCCATATCTTGCATTGCCGAGCAAAAAAGCCTGACAAAAATTTTACAATTTGTCATTTTTTAGACCTATGCCAATGGTGGAAGAATACCCTAAAAAGTTCATTACTTTCATGTCATTGCAATACTTCTATTGAACACTTTATATTTGAACATGATATATTATACTTGTGTTCAACACTATAAAATAATACCTGTATGTACCTTGCCTACAATACTGGCTAGATTAACAATAGAGCCATTTGTAACTTTTTCGCTGACCATCAGTTTGGCTACTGCTTGTGTGACAAGAAATGTTCCCTGAAATAAAATGAACTGTATTGTTTATTCAAATATTTCCCTGTTTCTGATTGGTTAAAACCACAGGGTGTTATCCACCTAACACCCTCCTTGATCTGCAGAATTCTTCATATCCTACGAAACCCCAAATTCAATAATTGCTAAATATTACAAAATTATTTCCACTTTTTCAGTTTATGTATTTTTATTCATATATAAATGCATGGATGAATCTTTCTTTTTTCAGGCAATAAGTATCCAGGGCTATAACTATCAAAAGAATTGGCAAGTTTATTTTGAAAAGATTTAAATACAAATGGTTAGATAAGGGGATATCTTCCATTATAATCCATCAAATATTTTTGCCCGCGTGTGATCGGTCTAAACATGGGGAATATCCGAGAATATTCCCCAATTTTCAAAATTGCGCAGGTTGCGAAAAAGATTTGAAGGATAATTAACCTCAATTTGGGGCAAAAATATGCTCAGATATTTGTTCTTGGACATTATCTGTTCCTCAAAGCTCACAGTTTTCTTCCAGCTACACTCTCAGAAAACTGTTTGCTTCTCGGAACAGATAATGTCTGTGGAAAAATATCGAGCATATTTTCAGGCCAAATGGAGGCTATTGTTTATTTATTAAAAACTGGATCACTGGAAAATACAATTCAAGAGTTTTCATTGGCTTAGCCATCTGATCATGGGTTATTAGCCATTATACCATGCTCTGCAAATGTAGCCAGTGTAGTACACATGATTATTGAGGCATTTTTATTCTTATTTCAATTTAGTTTTCTTTATTTTAGGGACATTTTTAATAATTAAAAGCACTAAAGTCCACTCATGCTTGTTGGATATGACAAAGTTATAGCCCAATCTACTCAGCCTGAGTGCAGTGCTATGCATTTTGTTGGCCATCTACACGATCACATATCCAATGCACGCTCAAGGAACAATTGTTAAAAATTTTGTGGTTATTTTATTTTTACAAAATATGCGATCATCTGTTAGACCAAGAACCTATCATATGCATCTGACAATTCTGTTGGATGAAGTTGGATACTAATATCTTTGCTTACAAAGCTTCTGACTTATCTTTACCTTGAGATTCACTTCAATAACTTTGTCAAACTTTTCTTCTGCCATCTTCAACAGGAAATCATCACTAATGATACCGGCAGAGTTGACTAAAATACACGGTGGCTTCTTGTACTCACTAATAATACACTCCAGCACCTTCTGTACTTCTTCTCCCCTTGCCACATCTAATGAATAGTTGAGGTGCTTGTTGTCGGCATGTCTTGACAAGCTCTCAGTAGTTTCTTCTGCCTTTTGATTGTTGAGATCTGTGACAACAATACTTGCTCCTTCTGCCGCTAATGCCTGACACACAGCCCGGCCAATGCCGCTAGCACCACCTGGAATAATTACGTCAAGAGGATTCAACATTAACATTTTTTTCTAACGAATACATTAAATATATTAATCTGTATAATAAATGTATGTGCCATATTAAGCATCATTATCCTATATATGAAAACAGCTCTAGATTATTAGAGATATCCTCTTAAATCTTACCAGTAACCAATGCTAAGCGACCAGTTAAAAGTTTAACTCCTGTGGCCGCCATCTTTGGTGATTTCCAAAGCTGTGGCCTGGTGGCATAGTTTCCTTGTCATGTAAAATCCCCGTAATGTCTCTCATTTGTAGCTGGGGAAGTTGATTTGCTTTGAAAACAGCTTATTTGACACGTCAAGCACATCAGGGTAAAGGGTCTACTCTGTGATTGGCTAAATCTGTTAATTGCATGCTAATTTTGAATACAATATTAGAAACTATAATCGAAAGACTTTCCCCAGCTATTCGACAGTCAGCTGACTCGAACCAAAGGAAGATCGTCGCATACTTACCTTAGCGTTCACTTTTCCAACTTCCAAAAAGATCTTATACCAGTCCAGGGATAGCTCCATTATGGTATTTACATTTTTTTCCTGCTATTTTTCAACTATGCCGATCAGGAAACGTTGTTATTCTTTGTTGAGATCTGGAAAGGGCGATGAATTTATCAAGCTGTTTCACGCGCGCGCCCAGGTTTGGGTATAGAGTACATGTAGTATACTTGATTTTATGCTCGCCTATTTTTTCATCCGATTTTCATTTTTTAAAACTTCTAGCGTGAATGTATATCTGTACACGTCGGCCAGGCAGGATGTCAGATCGGCAACTCTTGCTGGGAGCTGTACTGTTTGGAGCATGGTATACAGCCAGATGGATTAATGCCAAGCGATAAAACTCTAGGCTATGGGGATGATTCGTTCAACACGTTTTTCAGCGAAACTGGATCAGGAAAACACGTCCCTCGGGCAATCTTTGTTGACCTAGAGCCTACTGTTATAGGTGGGTCTACATGTAATTTTGTTTTCGTTCCTTCCAGCAGCGAGCCAATTTTATTTCAATCTCGTTATTGCAACTGAAGCGAAAAACTGTCTGTCAAATTTGTTATTTCAATTTCGTGTCGTTCAACAGAGAGAACTGAAAGCCGTGACTTGTTTCAACCCAGATAGCAAACGTTTCATGCATATTCCTTTCTTGTTGCAAGCGTTTTAGTGAATTCTGCATTTATTATGCACAGGAGCTCATTATACATGATTTAACTAAGAATTATGCCCCTTCTCTTAAAAACAAGACACGTTTTCTACTATACACTTGAAAGTAATTTTAATGTAAATATTTCCGGTATTATTTAAATATGATCAAGTAATTATTTTTACACATGCTCTCATTATATGCGCTCACTGAAATGTGTTGCAAAGGCCATATTTTGTCTCAAGAGGTTCTTCACAATATTCCTTACCGTATTTATAATACAGCGGTTCTATTCAGCTTTGCTGTTAATGACAATCCATGATCTGATACGCTTCTAGCTAGTTCGAGAAATGAAACATGCAATAAATACTCGAATATTTAGTGTTAAGCAGGTTTCAATCAAGATAAGCTGTTTTTTGGATAATATGTGTAATTATATATTTTTTTATAACTTAAATGAGAAAAATATTCAAAATAAGAAAAACCTAAACAGCTATCTTTGAATATCGCCTCAAGGAACTATAACCGAAGTATCCATGGAAGCCCATCTTTCACTAAAAAATTTTGCATGTGTATTTGAATATCAATTTTTAAAAAAAAAAAACAGTTTGATACAAAATATTAACGTCATCTTTATTTTTGTCTGTTTTAAACGTTTTCCAGTCAAACATCAAAACACTTTTCATCCTGAATGATTTTAAAATGGAGCTCAATACTCACTAAATCATTCACACGAAGAACAAATGGGTTAACAAAAGAAGTCAATATAAAACAAAACACCAGAAAGTACTAATTTTGGACCGTAGATTAACCCTTACCCGCCTCATCCTTACTCCAGCTGGGAGCTCTGAGGCAGATCTTTCCTTTACCATGCCCCACAATGTATGAGATTTTTATTAAGGTCCCGTACGAGGGCAATGATTTCTCGTGATGTATATATTGCCCAACCAAGGAGCGGTAAAGCTCGGATTTCGCACTGTTGCGTAATAATTTACAGTGCCGTTCTTAAATATTCACTCCAGAATGTTCGACTGGCTATGAGTACCCTTTGTTGTTGATTCAATTCAAGAGACCCCCTAAAAACTTTAACACGCTATTTAGCGATAGTTAATCCACACGGGCGGCCTTTAAAGGAAACGTAAAAAAAATCCAACATTTTCCACGTTTCCTAGAAACGAATCTAAAATTTGAGGCGGTGCTAGAACCTCGTCTCCTCAACACCATTTTTTGCTCGGTTTGTAGATGAAGTTCGTACTGGGACCTACCGACAATTGTTCCACCCTGACCAGCTTTTCACAGGCAAGGAAGACGCCGCTAATAACTATGCTCGTGGTCACTACACTGTCGGCAAGGAACACATCGACAATGTGTTGGACAAAACCAGGAAAATGGTAAATTTGTTTTCTGTGTAATTTTGTAAGTTTTGTTCAACCATTCCCCTTCTGCGGTTTCGTCAGTCTTCTTTGTCACCGATCTAAGCGCCAAGATCAGAATTGGTTGAGCAAGCGGCCACTCGCCACCTTCTACTCGCGGCCGGAATGCGGAAAAGCTGTTCGATTTGTATATAGTAATGCTTGCTACTAAGATTGCTCAGTTGTATATTATATGTGCGGTCAGAATTCTTGTTTCTATTACTGTTTCGTTTGTTCCTTCAGGCCGACCAGTGCAGTGGCCTCCAAGGCTTCTTGATCTTTCATTCCTTTGGAGGTGGTACAGGATCTGGCTTCACTTCCCTCCTCATGGAGCGCCTTTCTGTTGACTACGGTAAGAAGTCCAAACTTCAATTTGCCATCTACCCAGCACCTCAAGTCTCTACAGCAGTAGTCGAGCCCTACAACTCCATCCTGACTACCCACACCACCCTAGAGCATTCCGACTGCGCATTCATGGTTGATAACGAGGCTATTTATGACATCTGTCGTCGGAACCTCGATATCGAGCGGCCGACGTACACCAATCTGAACCGCCTGATTGGTCAGATTGTGTCGTCAATCACTGCCTCGCTTCGGTTTGATGGTGCCTTGAATGTTGACCTCACGGAATTTCAGGTTGGTTCTCGTTATTATTAGTTACACAAAGACAAAGAAATAGCTAAAATTTACTTTCTATTTCTTAAGATGCGATAAAGGTTACATCGGCTTGTCTTCATTTGCAGCCGAGCCCCTTCCACACTACGCCGAAAGAATTAAAAAAAAACAAAAACGCAACACTATCGCTCCGTTTTCAAAATGTTTTCTGTTCGGGCACAAAACGACGTTTTAAAATTACTCTGGTTTGAAAAGCGTTTTCTAAAAGCTCCATTTTCGCGACGAGTCATTGTCAACAGTAAGCCTAACCGTAGAAATAAAGCTTTGTTTTCAAAGAAGTGAGGACACTGCCTAAGTGTTAGCCGCAGTTCAGATTGGGAGGAGAACTTGAGCGACTAGATTTCACGCTAAGCAATTCAAGTTGTTTTCGCGATTGAATTTGAGTCAGTGAACGAAGACGATATGAGGTTTTTGGGGATCAAACTATATTTTACGTGATATTTTAGATATTTATCTCAACAGGCAGAGTAAAGGATTTTTTTTACAGTTTTAGATACTCACCGAGAACAGATGTTTTTGTCGCGTAGCCTTGATGGCCAACTGGCGAATAATCTTTTTAAAAGAAATTTACCAATTTGCTCAATGGAAATTTAAGAAGCATGAGATAGCCGTTGGCGAGCTTTTAAGACTAAGAAATATGCTTACTTTAAATGCAGTAAAATTTCGCTTTTTACAATGATGTAATCGGCAGACACTTAGCCATTGATAGATAACTATCTGCCATGTCTGCATTAGGGTTTAATATAATTTTCTCCCTCGCTCTCGTGAGGGAATTCGAAGGAATGAAATATATTTTGTGTTTCATAATAACGTTGCTGTAATAATATGTTCAGTCGGAGTTTTAATCTAAGAGCAGCCTGTTATGCCAGACAAAACCCAAACGAAAAATACGCAGACAATGTTATTGAACACTTGAATCCCAGATTCACGAAAAGTGATAATTTCTGTCCAGTCCAATACTGTTGAGTATACAAGTTGTACATCAGTGTGACCTGAAGAAAAATTGAAGCACTTAATTCAAGTATCAAAATTTTTAGCACCGCTGCGCTAATTTAAGACACAAGAAGACACAAGAAATAAGGAAATGAATGATTGAAAATCAGTACAAGATTATTATCAAGTGAACAATTTTAGTTACCTTTTTATTGCCTTTTGAATGAAAAAAGGACTTTGTTGCAAATATTTACAAAACCACTCATGGGAAAGAACAGCACTATTAAGAAACAAGTTCAGTGAACTAAACTAACTTTACCTTGCTTTATTTTAACTTAGACTAACTTGGTACCGTATCCTCGTATCCACTTCCCTCTGGCTACATACGCACCTGTCATCTCCGCCGAGAAAGCTTATCACGAGCAACTGAGCGTTGCTGAGATCACGAGTGCATGCTTTGAACCAGCCAATCAGATGGTAAAATGCGATCCACGACACGGGAAGTACATGGCTTGTTGTCTGTTGTTCCGCGGGGACGTGGTACCGAAGGATGTGAACGCTGCTATCGCTAGCATCAAGACGAAAAGGACAATTCAGTTTGTCGACTGGTGTCCTACTGGATTCAAGGTAATGAAATATTTCATTTGTCCTGTTATTGGTACTCAATTCTGTAAAGTTGGTTAAGTACTGGTGTACATCGTGAAAAAGTGCGGGCATACCCCCGGAACTTGTCCCAGTCTCTAACTGTGCGAAGCGTCAAGGGGTATTTCTAATATCTCTGAGATGGAATGCTAGTCCATCGTAGGGTTTTCCCCCTGGATGAAATTTGCTACTATCTCTTTAATTAATGTAACTAGCTGCGCTGTAAAGTAGAGTCTTGCCGAAGAACAAAACATTTCCTCCAGTCAGGCACCCCTCCCCTATTTCCTGCTCCTGACGAGTCTTCTTCCTTCTTTAAAACAAAACAAAACAGGTTGGAATCAACTACCAGCCTCCCACAGTTGTTCCTGGTGGTGACCTGGCCAAGGTTCAGCGCGCTGTGTGTATGTTGAGTAACACCACAGCTATTGCTGAGGCCTGGGCTCGTCTGGATCACAAGTTTGATCTCATGTACGCCAAGCGTGCTTTTGTTCACTGGTATGTGGGTGAGGGAATGGAGGAAGGAGAGTTCTCGGAGGCGCGTGAAGATTTGGCTGCTCTGGAGAAGGATTATGAAGAAGTTGGCGTGGATTCACTGGACGAGGGTGAAGAAGGGGACGAATATTAAACACTGGAATGAAGCGAACTGTATATCTCAGCGAGGGGAAGAAGATTAGTTATAGTACAGCAACATTAGTTAATGTAACAGCGAATAGATTCAGTAGCTTGAATTTACAATGAAATAAAGAAACAAAAACATGTTTTGTGCCTCACGTTGCACTTCATAAAAGCGATTTCATTTAATTTGTCACAGTTTTTCTTGTCCAAGCTTATCAAGTTTGCCTTGTGCTGCTGATGGCCGCTCAAAAGTTTGACAAATTTTTTCTTGCTGGGGTACTTAAGAACTTACTTTTTAATTTTTTTAAACTCACACCGGGAGATCGACGCAACCTTGTTCCCAAGGCTTTAATTTCTGAATTTATATGGAATTAAGCTTTAGGAATGTGGTTGAGATTGGTTTTGGGTTCCACTCATAGACCTCTGCGCTATGGGATCAGCGGGCTATATAACTTGTTTTAGAAATCTTTTTTACTTTTACCGAACACAAATTTCCAATTAGCCGAACAAAAACTGTGTCTACTCTCGCCTCCATTTGGCGCGAAAATATGCACGGAAATTTTTCCGTGGACATTATCTGTTCAGAGGAGCGAACAATTTTCAGAAAGCGTAGCTCGTGAAATCTAGATCTGCAGGTTTCGAGGAACAGGTAATGTCCAAGAACAAACACCCGTTCATATTTTCGCGACAAATGGAGAATATTATGTTTAATGTCCTTCAAGTATTTATCACAACACACGCAGATACTCTCGAATATTCCCTATTTTGGCTGGGCAATATTCGGTCACCAATCTCACGCGATGAAAATATTTCAATGATTACAACCTGTGATATCAAATCGCTGACCTGATATGGCTACGCTATGATGGACATTTGGGCGAATTTGGGTTCGGTTAATACCTAATCGTATACTTTTGATAAGCCTCGTCGGTACATCAGACTCGTTTCGTCTCACCTTCGGCGACTATGTCTTGTCAAAATAACTTGGAGGTACACTCCCAGAGCAATTTGGTGGGGGTGTGCGGCGCGCTTCCCAAAACCCTTACCCTAAATATTTATGACCAAACTCTGCGATTTTTCCAACCCTATCTATGACCTGACCAGGAAATTGGTACAGCTGGTACAGTTGCCGTATAAATATGATTTTGAAGGGTTTTTGTTAATGGTCTTATTAGTAATGATGAAAAGAAGCTTTTTCTAAACAACTGAGCTACGACTGAGCTACGAGATCGGGCAGAGAAAGTCTGGGTCGACCCAGACTTTCTCTGTCCGACCTCGTAGCTCAGTCGGCAGAGTAACGGTAGATCTAATCCGAAGGTCGTGGGTTCGATTCCCACCGAGGTCAAAAGATTTTTCTTTACCTCGTGTGGTTCCCTGATTCCCTTTACTAGGGCTAACGCCCAGTGGGTTATTCTTAGGTTAAATTAGCACTAAAATTTACACTTCAGAGTTAATTCTTTGCTATCCTAGTTTTCCAATTAAGAGGTTCTGGATGACATCTGAGGACATCTCTCAGTTTATCAGCCGCCATTTGAAGTTTGTGGAGCTCAAAACCACGCCATTCTGTTGGGGAGCAGGATTATTAAATCAATAGACGACAGTTTAAAACAATACCTCAGTACCGATGGGACAATTCCAGAGAGGCAGTGAATTTTTCTGGGCGTTTCATCTACGTCAGAAGTGTCGTATTTTAAGTAATTTTCAAGTTCAGTGCTTCTATGATCCAACTTAATCTCTCTAATAAATGTCTGTTCTTATACCCTCGTGGTCTCATGATTCGCCCCTTTGGGTCTTACTAAGTTATGTTGTTATTATAGAGTTTCCTGACTTGTGTCCGGCTTTGTCAAGCCCTTCACGACCCCCACTGGGTAGAAATAGTTCAGTTACAATACTGGTGACTGGTGTGCATGCATGTGGAGTGCTATTACTGTGACGTCACGACACGCTTTGTTTACACTTATACAGTAGAATACGCTAAATAATCGCCAAAATGGCGAATTAATGGAATGTATGGGTTTGTTTATAAGCTGGTGCGCTGTTTTCTCGATCTGCACCGCTAACTTGGTTGAAAATAGTCTCACTGACAAAGTAAAGAGATTACCATTGATTTGTAGACAAAAATCGAAAAAAAATTTTGGACTCTGTACTTTCACGAAAGAAACCAATACAAAGTTTATGTGAACATTAGGCCTTTGCTCTATAGTTTGGCAATGGGGCGCCAGAAATACCTCACTCAATATATTGCTGCCGAAAATAAAGTCTTTACACACGAATAGTGTGTGAACATGTGGATTATAGATGTAAAAGGAATGAACAATGAACGTATCAGCGTGAATTGAAGCAGAACAAGGCTAGCTTAAAGAAGTTTGTAGAAATAATGTCTCGCATGCCATGAGATAAAAGCAATTCAATGAGATACCTCGTTGACTTTCGGTAAATGTCTGTGGTGAATCAAATTAAACTTTTAATGATATATTTTTTAAAATTTCGAATTCATTAAAAGTTAATTAATACCTTCTTAGAGCTATAAAGTACAACTGTGCTAACGTTTCTTAAACTCTAGACCCTTTTAAGAAAAATTCTTCAATTATTATTAACTTTATGAATATTGTACACACTGATTTTAACTTGTATATTAGCATCTCCTACAATAACCGCGCGTTTAAAGAGCCACAGTGATTAATTAAAGTTTGTACTTTTCTTTCTGATTTGCTTTAACTTTCCCGGTTGTAATTGATTTTAGTTAATATATCAAAGTCAAAGTCCAGTGGGTCAGATCACGTGGGTTACTGAAGTAACTTTTTAATCTAAACTTTCCGTGTTGACAAACTCCATCTGCGCCCACGCTTGAATCTATTATTAACCCAGTGCTAAGTAAGGGCTCAATAAGTTTTTCCTTGTTTGCAGGCGCTAGAGACAGTCAATAAAGAACAATTAAGATTCCATTCTCTCTAAATGCTTTCATACCAAACTTGTGTTATTTTAAAACACATAAACTGCCACGTTTACAAATTATGGCTAACACATGTATTGGGTCTGTCGCCAGAATCACGGAATATTCATGGGCAATTACTTATATAGCTTACTAAGAGCCCTCTTATCTCTGAAAGCCCATTGCGCACCCAATAATGAACAATAGAACTGGACCAATATTTTGCGCGTGAAAACTCGAACCGCACAAAGCGTAGCTGACTGATGCACTGCCACTTGCAGCGTGTGGTATCAAGCTCACCAGGGAATCTTCAGTCTAAAAGAGCCGGTAAGAAGTCTAATGTCAGTTTTTCAGTAGTTCTAATACGTCAGTATCCGCGTGGGCGCTATCGTGAAATTATACACGTATTGTCCATAGAACGGGAAAGAGAAAACCATTTATTCCTGTAGGTTTGTAAATACTTGTCTGGTATTGAGTCACGAAATTTAGCTGAACCATGCGGTACACCCTTACGCAGAGAATGCTAGCGTGCCTCGCTCGCGCTATGTTCGTTCTTACCCAATCTAACACCTCGGCTGTATCTGCAAGTCGTCAGTCAAAACGTGAATTTTCAGGTTACAGTAGGTCTCATCGGTTTTCCTTTTGTTCGTGTGTGCGTCTTTTTTTTTGTTTCATTTTGCATATTGATCAATACTAGAAGCAAATTATTGGCGTTGTTATTGATCAACTGGAAAAAACCGCGTGAGCAGATTTAAGTGTGTTGCACGTGTCACTAGGAATACGTCATTGATCATTTACCCTTCCCTCCCCTCCCTGCCAATTTTTTGATGTGTATTAAAACTGAGCGTTTCGGAAGTGGCCGGCTGGTTTTGAAGTCTGTTTTAGTTTTGTCATGTTTTTGTTTTAGCGAGTGAGTCTGGACCATGGCAAGTTCTGAAGCCAAAGAGGTTGACGAGGGCTTTGAAAATCCCACGGAAAACCAAGCGCCATCATCGAGCAAACCTTCGGCAGCTTCGAACGATGTTCCTTCGCTAAGGTTCTGCGTTAACCAAGTGCATTTAGATGCCAGTGGAGATGATACACCCGATCCGAGCCCAAGAATGACTTTTCCTGAATCAACAACGCCAAGCCGTCCTCTTTCCACGCACGATGCCGTCGATGCGACGATAGGCTACGCAACGCACGATGCCGTCCCCTTGACTGTGTTTTACCGAAACGAAAACTCACAGTCGAACTCCACGAAAAAATCGCGTCCGACACTTCAAGAATTGAGGAAAGGTTTTGAAGAAGACCACGAGCAACAGGTATAGAACCCATTTCCTGTGTTATATTTCATTGCAACCTTAGTAATAATTATTTCTGATTATTGGCCGGAGATTGCCAGGAATGCTCGTTACCAACACTTCAACTTAAAGCGGAGCGAGAGTTCTAGCTTATATTTCGCGCGCGAAGATTGGTAGGATAAAAGCTAAACTTATGATTTACATATCTCTGTATGTTACGTGAAGTTATCTAGGGCGTAAAAAAGGAATAAGCCTATCCCTTGTGAATTTTTATTTTGCCTTTATTTGATATAATTTTCGTCGAATTCAAAAACCCTCGTGAACCATCAAGGACATTGAGCATCATGAATTTATCATGTGCCGTTGTCAAGAGCAATATAATACTCTCGATTGCTTTAGATATTGTGGTTGCACTATAGCTACATCACTTTGGTTGTTTATTCATGATATATTCATGATATGCAGTGTTATATTTTTAAATAGATACCTGTACTATTTGTAGCTAAAATACAGCATAATGAACTCACAGAAAACCGGTTTAAAAAAATCAGCTAAAAATTGTAATTACGTAGTGTTAACGCTAATCGTGTTAACGCTAATCGTGTCAACGTGCAGGGAAGTTGCGGGGAAGTTGCAAGGAATGTGAACCTTTTCTTCCATTTGAAATTTCAGTAGGGATGGCACCTTCCGATATTTTATTATTCTGATATTCACACTTCGAATTCTTTTTGTTTTCAAGTATTTCAATGTGTTCTATCTAATAATCTTAATGCAAATGCAAAATAATTACTGAGTGATGTGTAATTAACTCATCAATTTAATTACAGACCATACTTGACCAGAGCTTGTTGAAATTGACAGGTTAAGACAAACTTATGTCAAAATTTCCAATCAAATTGATTGCTTCCACAGAACAGTCGTAATGATTTATAATTCTCTTTTCAAGAAAACTAATAGTACGGGTCTTGCTGTGGTCAGTTCACAATTTATTTAGGCTGGAAGATTAACCATACTAAAACGGAGTAAATATGTGGATTTTTGCGGCACGTCTGGTTACCAGAAATGTCATCTGATGACAATCATTGGCAGACAGATTAGATCACGCTCAAAGGGGCATTATAGGTAATCAGGGCAAGATTGCAAAGAAACAAAGCAGCAAAATATACATTTTTCTTCATATTTCCGTTCTGAGTTTCATTTTTGAGAAGAAACTACAACTGTAAGAGGAGAAACCCCTTTACTGTATTTACTAGCGTTTTTGAGTCGATTGAGCTAGACAATAGCCCACTTATCAGAGTAACAGAGATGTTATTTTTGTGGCTCGAGCTGCTAAGACTTGATCTAATCATTTGGTTTTAACCATAAAAAAATTCGTGCACCCGCAACATTCACTCGATCAACTCAAAAACAATGGTAAACCTAGAATAGGGGTTTCTCTGCCTACTCTACGCCTACGGCTCGTAACATTTGTACACGTGCTGTTTTCGCCCTCTTCTTTTAATTTTGGCCTTCCAACGTATTTTGTTTCGCACTATTGTGACCCAAGGGCATTATAATTATGCTGTTTTCTACAGAAGGGGTTTTAAAAAGAAAGAAGAACTGAGCTGTTTGACTGTGGTGTGGCAAATGACATGTCAAAGGTCACACATATGTTGGTGTGCATCGTGTTGACACCATATTTTTGTTTTGCTAGTTCAGTTTGCTTTGGCTCATTTAAAAATTTAATTTTGTCTGGCTTTGCCAGAGACTAGTGCTGCTTCCCTTCAAGAAGACTACTGTATACATCCAATTTGCTTGAGTATTTGTTTTCTTGAGATCGATGTTTACGTTTATCCCTCCTTTTGTTGACTTTGTTCGTTATCTGACATTCTGGCGCCACATGATTTGAATAATGAAATATAGATTCTCGCGCATTAAGTCTGTTGCCTATTTTGTGTGTTGTGTATGCCCCTATGGAATAGATCAGGTGTTGTTTCATCAGTTGAAGGAATTTGGTTAGATGTCCCGCTAACGCGATTACTCTTGATACCGTAGAACTTCTTTGCTACTGCGAGAAAGATAATTTATGCAGCCTGCTCGATTCAGGCAGGCAGATTTTTTATTAGTCGAGACTAACAATACTACGGTCCACGAGTCCAGCTGTGAATTCAGGGGAGGAGCGCAGGCTCCTTTCCCAGACGGCGGCTGGTAATCCAACCTACCCTGGGATTAAAATGGAAAAAATACATGAGGTGTTAAGCTCTTTGGAAAGTATTCTCCTATCATGAAACCAATCACTTGCAGAAAAAAGCTATGAGAATGCAAAGATGAATGTAGAATTGCCAGGGTCTTCCTTTATTTTTTCAAGTATCCCTTTCACTGTGAAGGGGCCTCCCTTTGACGAGTAAAATCGGTTGGCATTAGACAGAGTAAAGTCTATGAAGGCCACCTTGGCAGTGAAAGGGTTATGCTATTGTTGCTTGCAACTACCTAACTTCAAAGTTCACCCGCCCACTTGGCCGGAATGTTTTGGATCCACTCTGCAAACACTTGAAGGGAAGCAAAGTCGGCATGTTTTTGTCAGGTGTGTGGACAGGTGGTTGCAAGTGACGATATCTGTATTCTCAGTTTTAAAAACTCCAGGGGAAGTATTTTTAAACTATCATTTGTAATTTTTAAGGTGATGTTGATTGTTTATTCATGTTACACAAGACACCTTTGGAAGTAAATTTGTGGTGGCAGTCGGTAGGACTGATATATTACACAAGACAATTTTTAATGCAACATTCTAAATTCAGACAACAATACTGCAGGTTTTTGAATCACACATGATCATTTTGGGTGGTGGCTTACCGGAAACAGAAAATAAGAGAATATGTCAAACTTCTGGTCGCGGTCACCTAAGAAAATTGAGTAGTGGTTGCTTACAAAAGAACTCTTGGGAGAGTATTTGATTGAGAAACAAAACGGTTATCTACAAATTAGTTGCTTATGAGACGTGGTCGCTTACAAAAAGTGGTTGCTATGAGAGAGTTGACTGTAGAAAAAAACTGAATGTGGAAAAACTGAATGTATTCCTAGCATATTTCTTTTTTAAGTTAAAAATATAAAGGCCTTGTCTTAATATATATATAGGTCTTCAAAGTCATGTTAAATTGTCAAGAATTTTTCCAGATATTTTGCTCTGCTGAAAAGCTTATATCTATAAATTTACCTGCTTCACTATTTTGGTGGGGATTTTCTTTTCAGTCACAATTAAGATGTCAAAGGCTGTTGAATTAATTTCACCTTTTACAATGAGAACTTCTGCAGTGGTTGACTGACAGGTAGCCTTTTCAACCAAGTCACCTATATCTCGCAATACGATTTGGAATAATAAAAAGTATTAGAATTATAGCTAATGCAACTTGAATATATACATTCAAATTATGTAAAAGTGGGAATTTTTACTAATTACATGTACCACATACAAGAATTATTCAAGAAATTTAATGAGCAAATACTGATGCATATAAAAATTTTGTTTGAAGCATACATCTTAAAGTAAAATTCTTGCTGCCCTTCCTGCCCACCAGAGGAATCTGGTTGCTACTGAGAGTTTGCAGAGCTGTTTTCCAATCTTTTCTATCTTATTTTTCTCCAGGAAGAACCTCCCAGTGTGGAAAACGTTGAAAATGGCGGTGTTGACAGTGATGAAATTGTCATTCACGCCAAAAAGGACAAAAAGGCCAAGGTTGCCCCAAAGTTTGGTTGGCTTAAGGGTGTCATGTTGCGATGTCTTCTCAATATCTGGGGTGTTATGTTGTACTTGCGATTGTCGTGGGTGGCCGGACAGGCAGGAATTGGCTGGTCAACTGTCATTATTGTGCTATCAGCAGTGGTTACAACGTTCACAACTCTGTCCATGTCAGCTGTGTGCACTAATGGTGAAGTTAAAGGAGGTAAGTTGAACAGGGTTTATTAATTGGCATTAACCTCAGAGCAGTTTCCAAAATTCTTTTGTAAAAATTTCAAACTAACTTAAAGTTACCACTCTGACTAATTTTAAGCCCGTGATACTCAATATATTGCCAAAGCAAACACATGCAATTAGCATTAGGTAGCAGGAAAAGTGATACAGACAAGTGAATCACAAAATTGTGTAACTTTGGATAGCTTACATGTACATAATATGACATTGGTACGTCTGAGATTGTCTGACTGATCACAGAGCATATTAATGTAAAAGCAACATCATGTGAGGTAATTGTGAAAATGTACTAAGTAGTACATGACTTGTATAACAAAAAAATATGATTATATGTGCATGTACCTCATAGACTGTACCTCAGTACCTCATTTATTTTGTGTTTTTTTTCCTTTTGCTCAGGTGGTGCATACTATTTGATTTCCCGCAGTCTTGGGCCAGAGTTTGGTGGCTCCATTGGCTTAATCTTTTCTGTTGCCAATGCTGTAGCTGTGGCTTTGTATGTTGTTGGTTTTGCTGAAACCATTAAAGACTTGATCAAAGAAAATGGTGGTGACGTGGATGTTATTGGCGAACTCAACATCATACGCATTGTTGGCATTTTAACAGTTTTGCTGTTACTGGGTGTAACTCTCATTGGCCTGGAGTGGGTTGTGCGTACTCAGATGTTTCTCCTTTGTATTCTGATCATCTCCATTGTTGATGTGGTGATTGGCACTTTCATCGGGCCCCTAAATGAGAATAGTCGTGCTAAAGGGTTCATTGGGTTAGACCTTAACCTGTTTAAGGAAAACTTTGGGCCAGCTTATCGTGAAGGTGAAAATTTCTTTTCTGTGTTTGCTGTGTTTTTCCCAGCAGCCACTGGCATCTTGGCTGGAGTTAACATCTCTGGTGACTTGAAAGACGCACAGAAAGCCATTCCTAAAGGTACACTGTGGGCCATTTTAATTAGTACCATTATATATGTGGCTCTTGATTGGCTTGCAGCAGCTTGTGTGCTGCGAGATGCTTCAGGAGTGGTTGTAGCTGCAGTTGTCAATCAAACAATAAATGCAACTAGTGCTCCACCTCACCAGTGTGCAGCCGACTTCACCTGCGAGTATGGTCTAATGAACGATTTCCAGGTATGGAAGTAAAATTTGTATAATTTATTTGAAGTCCTACTCTGCCACAATCAAAATCTATCCAGTGTATGTTCAGATGATTTCTTGCCATGCATAGGAAGCTACAATGGGTTACAAAAGTGCTAACAGAGACACTTGACAGTGAAATTCAAATTAGAACTTTTAGAGATTTTAGAACCCCTTTTCCATTCTAGCATTCTACATTACGTGTTGATTTTAGAGGTTCTTGAACCTTTTAGCTCTCGATTTCTAGACTTTCCAGACATACCCTCAGTGTTTTTGAAATAACTCTAAAATAGAAGAAAGTTATAGATGAGTTCTATCTTCTAATGACAATATCTGCACCTTTCTCAGTTGTAAGCCTTCATTTCAAAAAACACCTGTTTATTTTGACTGAAATTTTCCAAATTAATGGTCTGGTATTACTAACTTTAAAATCTTGGGGGAGCTGGATCGAGGATAAGATGACGTCAAAGACTCGCTAGTTTAAAAATTTAATGCATGTGCAAATGCCTAAATTAATATGAACGTCAACAATGGTGGACCGTGAAATCCACAACTTGCACTCAAAGAAAACAGCCATTGGTTAAAATTCAAAGCTTAAGATTTTGTCAGTGAGGTGTCAAACAAACACGCTTTTAAGATCTGACAGAAAGAGAGGAGTGAATTTTTTCATCAAAGCAGCACTTTAAATGTTTATCACTGGCGCCAGCAAAATAGCACTTAAAAATGCCAGCATAAACTAACAAAGGCCAACAAAATGTCTTTTGTTCATCATACACTGTAGTTAACTATTATATCAAATTACCGGTATGTATTAAATTATGAATGTTAAATTATACATTCATTTTTTGAACTATGTCAAGACAAATTCACTCTAACAGTTAATAATTTTCTCTTGTAAACCAAAGTTTGTTCTTTCTCAACAGGTAATGGAGAAGATTGCAGCCTGGGGACCGATAGTGACTGGAGGTATCTTTGCAGCCACTCTGTCTTCTGCCTTGGCTAGTTTAGTTGGAGCACCCAAGACATTCCAGGCACTTTGCAAGGACAACATATTTCCAGGAATCCATTACTTTGGAACTGGGGTGAGTTGTGAATTTTCAAAAACTGGAAGTCACTCTTCTTGGCAGCAGAAGTGCTAAATTAGTATAAATGAGCTGGCACAGTATGAGTTGTAAACATTTGAGGTTTTAAATCTGTGTCACAAAGAAGGTCTTAATACATTGGCCTGAAGGGTCTGGGATAGTCTGTCATGTCATACCTTCTGTGTTCATAACTGATATTTTTGAAGCTTGGTCAGAGACTGACCCTGTTGGAGGTTTTTGGTATATTTAAGATGTTTAAGATAGTAACTAAAGGTAGAAAATAATAGGGTATAGGAAATTTGTGGCAGAAAATAATGGTAGGATATGGGACACTTGACACAGATACAATGTATGGTCCTGGATATTGAGTACCCTCGGTACATGTAGGAAAATTATGTAGTTTTGGATATGGGGTGTGTAAATGCATCTAACTACCAGATCTTTAAATCTTAAATGCGTGTAATATTGCAGGCACCTTTCTTACACGCACTGTCCATGAGTACTACACGCTGACTACGTATTTTACGCGCGTGTAGTTACACGCAGCTTACACGCACTGTCCATACACGCTGACTACACGCATTTAACGCGCGTGTAGTTGCACGCACCTTACACGTAGCTTACACGCACTGACCATGAATACTACACGCTGACTACACACATTTTACGCGCGTGTAGTTACACGCACCTTACACGTAGCTTTCATGCACTGTCCATGAATACTGCACGCTGACTACACGCATTTTGCGTGTAGTTGCACGCACCTTTCATGTAGCTTACAAGCATTGTCTATGAATATACTAGACCTGACTATACATTTTTCGCGCGTGTAATGACACGCGCCTTACACGCAGCTTACAAGCACTGTCTATGAATACTACACCTGACTACACGCATTTTACGCGCGTGTAGGTGCTGCAACCCTTTTGACCGGTACTGTAGACCAAAAAATTAATTGGGAGGCCTCGAGACCAGAACACTTCAGGTCATGCATTGTTAATGAAATAATTTAAAGATAAAATGTCTATAGCTCACGGAATGTACATCTCATCAATACTGTCTGATGAACTGCTTGGACTGCTTAACTTTAGACCTTTGTCTTCTGTTCTCCTACATGACCAAAAGTTGACCTTACTTTCTTGTCAGGTGGGGCCTGGTGATGAGCCTCGTAGAGGATACATTCTGACCTTTCTGATTGCTGGAGCCTTCATTGCTATTGGAGAACTGAATGTCATTGCACCAGTTATTTCAAATTTTTTCCTCATGTCTTATGCACTCATAAACTATGCAGTATTTGCAGCATCGCTTGGCAAGTCGCCGGGATGGAGACCCTCTTTCAAGTACTATAACATGTGGGTGTCCCTGGTAGGGGCTATGGTGTGTATTGTCATTATGTTCCTCATTAACTGGTGGGCCGCTCTGCTGACTATCGTCATCATCATCGCATTGTACAAATACGTCGATTATAAGAAACCTGAGGTAAGTCTTGATTTTCCGGCGTGCGTGTTAACTTCGTGTTTAATTATTCTCATGCGGAGACGAGTGACACAACTTTTTACAGATGTTTCAATTTTTTCTGTAATTTCAATAAATTACATGTTGTATGAACTACAGTTGAACCCCGCTATTTCGAAGTCCCAAGGGAATTGGAAAAAAGTTTGAAATAGTGAGGTTTTGAAATAACCGGGGAAGCGCAAAATTCGTAACAGTGGGCTCATCTAGTCGGGTAGTGTAGTTGATTAGTCAAAATGAAAGATCTTTGATTCGTTGCATTGAAAGATCTTTGAATGTTCTGTTGCTTTTAGTTTTTTCTAATACTTTTGTCGATCGTGAATGACAACTGGCTTGTTTGACCTCAAACCTCGGCTTCCCCAACAGGAAACAAACTGTAGCATGATTGAGTCTCAATTGCTGACCAACCTCACTCTTTGTTGGTCGCTTGGGAATTTCTTCTTTGTACTCAGTTTTTGACAAGTTCGAAATCAGAACGGGGTTGATTTAAGGTGTAGCGAAAGAACGATGAGTTCGAAATCGCCGATAGAAAATGACTGAAAACATAAGGGTAAATGCAGGGGAATTCGATCTTCGTTCGAAATAGCGGGGACTTCGAATTAACCACGTTCGAAATAGCGGGGTTCGACTGTGTTAACAATTCTTTCTAAGAAGATACATTTCAAACATGGTTTGTTTCTAGGTCAACTGGGGTTCGTCTGCGCAGGCGTACACGTACATCCGGGCACTTCGTTTCACCTATCGCCTCAATGCGGTTGAAGATCACGTGAAAAACTTTCGTCCCCAGTGCCTTGTGTTGACCGGATCCCCTTCGTCTCGTCCCGATCTCGTTCATTTAGTGTCGCACATCACTCGCAACAGAGGATTGATGGTTTGCGGTCAAGTCAAGATTGGTCCATTTGGAACTGTGTCAGGCTATGAAGATAGCTGGTTGAAAATGCATAAAATAAGAGCGTTCCACACCATTTGCTCAGGTAAAATCAACGTACAGTTAACAATTTACTTTAGCTATTGCAACATACACCTATTGCCGCCGCGACGATGGATTCAAAAGTGAAACTGTTTCTTTTTACACTAGAATCTCATCTATTTAAATGTCAGCAGATTTCATTCTTTCTTAAAGTGCCCCTCTGACAAAAAATAAATTATTTTTTTCCTTTGGATTTCAGAACTACGTTAACTAAACACTAAGTGACCCAAGTTTTAATCCTTGATTTAAAAAAGGCACCTGTTTTTTTTAACTGGAACTTTCCTATTTAATGCCCGCCATTACTAAATTTAAGTTCTTGAGAGAGCTGGATCGAGGAGAAAATGACGTCAAAGGCTGACTAGTTTAAGAATGCGATGATGCGTTTGTACGCTTCAGAATTAATATGCAGTAGGGGAGTTTTGGGCTTTCACACTTTTAAACTCCCACTTTGCATATATAATAAGCTCCGTTCACACGCTGAAATTTTAAGGTGGTGAGCCTTTGACATCACTTTTCCCGAATCCAACCCTCTGAGGTCAAATCGGTCAGGTTTGAACGTGAGTGATGGCGGATCGTGAAATCCAAAACTTACACTCAAAGTAAACGGCCTTTGGATAAAAATGAAAGGTCAGAATTTTGCCAGTCAAGTGTTAAGCAGACACACTTTCAGAATCTCAAGAAAAAAAGAAGTGATTTTTTTTATCACAGGGGCACTTTAAACTCTGTACAGTTGCATTGTAGGTCATTAGCTGTGATGTTGTCCAAGTTTGTTTTATTGTTTTCTATAGCTCACCCAATTGTCGTATTCTGTTGTAAGACCATCATCATAAAATGTTTGACTTTCCACTTCTGCCCTCTCAATCGTGAAAGCCTTGGGTTGGTCAGTCAGTTACAAAAAGTAAAATATAAGCCCTGTCGGGGGATTGGAAATGAAGCTTCTGGCTGGCTTGAACTGTCACTAGCGCCATTTGACGAAGATTAAGTTTGTTTCAGAGAAAGTTGTTGTTGTTGTTGTCATCGTCGTCGTCGTCGTCGTTGTTGTTGTTGTTGTCAGGGTTCGTACGGGTCCTGGAAAACCTGGAAAGTCCTGGAATTTTATTATGGCATTTTCCAGGACTGGAAAGTCCTGAAAAAAGGCCACTGGTCCTGGAAAGTTCTGGAAATCTGTTAAGCTCAGCCAAAAATATGAAGTGTATGGAAAGCAGTAAGGAGAATTAACATTGAGATCTTGGGAATGTAGGGGTTAATGTGAATTCTAGAGCCCTTGAAAAATCATTCTGAGTCCTGGAAAAGTCCTGGAAATTTGTTTCTGAAAAAGGGTGCGAACCCTGTGTTGTGTATGATGTTCTTTTCCACTTTCTCCCTAGCACCCAGTTTCCGCGAGGGCGTCCGCGTCATGTTACAGACGGTAGGCCTGGGGAAATTGAAACCCAACACGGTAGTCCTGGGCTACAAGCGAGACTGGAAGAAGCTACTGAGAAGTGCGAAAGGGAGAGCAGTTGTGGAGGAATACGTTAACGTCGTTCACGATGCATTTGAGCTCAACCACAGCGTTGCAATTCTGCGTTTTAGAGGTGAGCTCGACTTGAAAGAGTTAAGTTCTTACGAAGGAGAAGATTGGCTCGGAGAAGAGGAAGAAGGCCTCGTACCCAAAGTGGACGCGAGCGAGAAGGTGGAAGGCGGGGACGGAGTTTTGTCGGAGAGCCGGAGCGAGAGCAGCCCAAAGTCTTTCCTTGTTGAAAGGATAACCACACCAGATAGCGAATATCAAGTTGAGTCAACTGAAGCGATTACCAAGAGACAACCGAGTTTTGAAGAGTATACGCTAGATTTGCTCAAACAGAAACCTGAATTGGGCGAAGACCAGAATTCAATGAACGACGAAGGCAAGAAGCTGGTCACGGACCAAGTCAAGGAAGATGCAGCGCCAAGCAAAGATAACGAAGAAGGCCCAAATGTAGTGAAAAAGGGGAAATTTAAAGTGACTGTCACCAAACCCGAAAATGAAGAGGAAGATGAACCAGAAGATAAGGTGGACGAGACGACGAAACTAACAGAGCGCGTGGAGCCAGAGAAAGCCGCCGTTGAGGTGCCCGAGGAGGCTTTTAAAGAGAAGCCCAAAGGAACCATTGATGTGTGGTGGCTGTTTGATGACGGAGGATTGACTATTCTCATACCTTACTTGCTGTCAATTCACAGCTACTGGAAGGACTGCAAGTTGAGAATCTTTACACCCGCCTCCACGCACGCCCTCAAGAGCAACGAGCTCAGGATGGCAACCCTGTTGAAGAGGTTCCGCATCGATTTCAGCAGCGTAGTGGAGGTAGAGGGCATCAACGCGCAGCCTTCCAGCACCAGCCTTCACAACTTCCTGAAACTGCCAGTCAAGGATGAATTTCCAGACATAAGAACTCTGGAAAAAGACAGGAAAACCATGCGAAATATTCGGCTCGGCGAATTGATCCGTCAACATTCCAACGATGCTAAACTGATCGTTATTACGTTGCCCGTCCCCAAAGTAGAGATGACATCACCGCTCTTGTACATGAGCTGGCTGGAAGCGTTGTCAGCGGCATCTCCCCCTGTTCTGATGGTCCGTGGTAATCAGCATAACGTACTGACCTTCTACAGCTAGGTCAGTCTCTATGCGTCGTTGAAACGGCACTAAAATAAATTCCCTTTTTTTTGGAAAATCTGATTGAAAAGTAGACCCCCGTAGTTATTTTTGAAGGTAGGTTAAGGCAGAATTAATTAGTTAGAACCGTTTATACATTATAATAGACCATCTGATTCAGGTGCCTGTTGGATTGAAAGTTGAATTTCTGAATAAAGTGCTCGGAGCTAAACAAATTTTTGTTTCATAAAAGCATTTCAAAAAGGTAATGAACCGTTAACGGCTCATCGTCATTGGAATAATGAAAGAGTTATCTTGGGACCTTTCACAGATTAACGACACTTTATTCATTAATTTAACTTTGCTGGTTTGTATGTGGGTAAAAAATACCAGGGTCATGACATTTGTGTGCACTTGTATCTTTATATAACAGAAACAGAAAGTACTCCCGTGTTACATGTTGTAGCCTTTGGAACAGTCGCACGACGATTAAGGCTATGGAGGTATTCGCGCGTTTATTATTTATGTCAATGTTAGACACCCCTCTGTCTTATATACTATATTACCTTGCCATGGATCTGCTAAGTCGTAAAATTATTATTAACACGTGGAACAAATACGACGTTGAAGGAATATTGGAATTATGTTTGGGATTATCGTACTCTGTTTCACAGAGTTTCCCTTACATGTCTGTCTCACAGGGTACTAGTTACTCTGAAAACGAATTGAGTAAACTGAACTGAATTTGATGTTCTGCAGGGCAGAGCTTTCTCTGTTTATAATGCAGCAATGCTTTGCTGAGATTATTTAATTTTTCTTAAAGAATGTAAAATCTTATAACGTAACTCGCTCTTGGAATATGGCGTGGAAACCGTAAGAGCTGATTTACACCAGGATTCCATTACTAGGAGCCTGCAACTCCCATAATAAGCCAGTGCAACGACATTTTTACAGACCAGTTTATTTTTAGATAGTTTTCCCGCGAAATAGATAAGTTCCAGTCTACATGAGCACGCTTCGGTAAGAATAAAACAATGCGGACTCACGTGAACATGTCGATATCATGTCGACATGTCAACATTAGTCCGTGCTTGTGATTGTAATTGGTCACCGAGGTTCCTGTGGGGATTTGAATTTGAGATAAATTCAAACTAAAAATAGATCGGTCTGTGAAAACGCTGTGGCAGGAATATGGGGTAGTGCCAGGCTCCTAGTGATGGGCTCCTGTTTATATCTTATGTAGGGACCCGGGGGGAGACCCGGGGGTTTAAAACGCGGTTTCGGTATCTCTTAGGGTGTTCAGCTTCAAAAGATCCACAGCTGGAGATTTTGCGGTACCTTTAAAAGCCACTTAGGGGTGAGAGAATGACAAGCTACGCCCACAAAACGGGATCTTGGTGCCACTTAGGAATTGTTCTCAAAATTTCCGACGAGCACCCACTCCCCCCCCGTCCATTTTGTAGGGGAGTTTCTTCTTCCCCCCCTCCTCCCATATGTAGGGATATCCATCCACACATCAGCCGGAATCGGGCAGAATGACTCGAAAAGGGTTTGGGTGTTAAATGAAATTTATATTCGAGATCGGTATTTCTCCTGTTAAAAATCGAGAAAATCGAGTTAAATTAAAATGTAACAAAGATGTAAAAATGTGAAGGAGGGCTATATATGAAATTATAATAAATGACATATAAAGAAATTTAATTTTAATCCATACAGTAATGGCTTGATTAATTTAAAAACAATGAATTCGTTGTTCATAATTTGAAATATGACTTTATATTTAGCGAAAAGTGTACTAAAATTGTCATGAGTTGTACAAACTTTCAAGTTCTCGAATTTATGCTACCTTGTGAGGGCAAAAATAGTAACATATCACGCATTTGTGGATTTGATTCTAAAGTCAACTGGAGTATCTGGTACTCTTAATATTTATCACACGGCCAAAGTTGGTGAATTAACTTCAAGAATACCATGCAACGTTTCAAACTGGAAATAGGGAGCTTAAGCACGCGCGCTTTTGAGACGCGGACGGCAACCGGAAGTCAGCTAATTTCACTTTTAACTTGCCCTCACACAACCACATTCCCATTGCTCAGTATCATTTCTCCATTAGAGATGAGTAGTGTAAAAATCTGGGAGACAATCCTGTCCTAGAACGCGAAATGTTCTCTTCCGGCTGCCGTCCGCGTCTCAAAAACGCGCGTGCTTAAGCTCCCTAATGTTTTATTTAAGCCCTTGTATTTCTTGACTGAATTTTCGATGTTGTTGTAAAGGTTAGGTTAGAAAGCTATAACGGGATCAGAAAAAATAGAGCGACTTTCGATTGGCTCAGCTTTTCTGAGAATTCGCGTCACATCATCCAATCGCAGAGAAGATGGTGTCCTCCCAACCAATCAGGTCAGTGCAAACCATTACTAATGGATTGGCAAACGAATTTTCCCGCGCTCGGACCCGGGTAAATATTTTCCCGCCCTTTCTTGGGTTACATGTTTCACCACGTTGAGAACC
>CM042752.1:27871979-27876979 GCA_022496165.2 Catalaphyllia jardinei | reverse complement strand
CATAAGTTTAAAGCTCGTTTTCTCAAAGCGAGTTATTTTTGCCTTTGAGAAAAGATATCTTGAGAAAGATTTGTCCAATTGAACTGAAATTTTCGGCATTTGTGGATGAGCATAGAACTTTTCCATCCATTACATTTTGTCAAAGTTATGCATTGAAACGTACGCTGGATATTCTATATCAGATTTAACTGGTCATCATTTCATGTGTTTATAACTCACAGTACGCTATTTGTCTTCTTGTTGGAAGCTGTAAAAATGATCCCTTTTGATCAGTTCTTGCAGGTGTCATCTTTTCACAAGTAAGCCCTGGCATAGAACAGCAGGTGGCAGATTTATTTAGCCGGTGTCAAGTTAAAGGGCACAAAAGTATTTTTCCATAATTTTTTGGTCTTTAAGCATTCTAAAAATGTACACTTTGCCATGGTTTAGAATTAAATCTTAGCCACGAAAAAAGTTTAAAGTTTGGATTTTTTTGGGAACGACGGCTCTCTCTTACCCAGGCTCGTTCGTTTGTAGACGTCGCCGTCGCCCCCAGAACGTGTAGTGCTTAAAAGTTCTCTAATCCTGTATCCGCCGCGCCCCATCCGCGAGAGCATCTATGTCAACTCTCCCGGATTATCCGCGAGTCTCCCGTACAGACCCAACCTCCCGCTCTCCAGTACGAGTCACCAAATCTCCCAGATAAAACAAATGAAAATAAAATGCATCTTTGACATATTTTACCAAATATTAGGAATTTTGGGGAACACTCTTTCGTTTTTCATGAATTTTTAATTAACATTTAATCGGAAGATCATTTCCAGTCTTCCGCGGTTCACTAACCATCAGGCTGTGCACATCGCGATTTATTCCTCTTCCATCACTGGTCCATCATTCGTCTTCATCAGTGTAAGGTAGCTGGTTGCATCCTGTCGCATCGCTTTGTTTTAGTCTCGCTTTAGACATTTAACAATTTTAGTCTGTTGTTTAGGAACTCTTCTATTTGCCTAGCTTGTTTTTGTCGCGATGGTTTGCTAAGTTCGTGTGATATTCTTGTTCGGGTGTTGATGTTTGTAGAATGACGCCTGCAGTAGAAAACCCTCCGGCCGAAGAAGAGGCGAATGCTGAAGGTAAGGAAAGCACTTCTTTTTTGAGAAGATAGTAATTGTAAGCTTCAGTACTTATAATTTCACCTGTCCTAACGTTTTAGGCTTGGAATGTGAAAGAAAATTCCCCCTGGTATTATTTTTGACGGTGACACAATTATTACGAAGGGTATAGAATCATCATGGCTGCACCTAAACGATGGAAAGAAGAACTTAAACGTAAAATACAAGGCACTTTGATATTTCCTTTCCAATTTCTTAAGGTTCTTTTGGCATTGTTACCTGCTTAAATAAAGACTCGGTAAATACGCGACCTGATGTCAATCCAGGCCAGTCTCTCTATCTGCTACTGTACCCACGTGCTTCAAATTAAGATATTTCTGTACTTCTAATTGTGTAAAATTTCATGTCTCTTTGGGTAAAAATTTTCTCAGGACTTGAACAGTATAGTGTTTGACCATAGGTGTCTAGAATAGCTTCAGTTTTTTCTCTGATTAAAATAGTTATAGGGTTTTCCTCTGGCAATATTATCTAGAACTAGAAGGTGAAATAACGAAATTATCCTCTCTGAAAGACATTAATGCTATATCTGTGTAAGTACTTGTTATCAATTTGGATCTTCAATGTACTGGCTAAAACTCTCTCCATCTGTAAGCTCGAAAAATCGCTGCAGTGGTAACATCAAATTTCCTTAACTCCAGGTCCTGTTTACTGAGGTAGCTAAGGCCTGTTTCAACACCGTGCTAAAGTCGTGCCGAACTAAATTCAATTTGGCTCGACCGTAGCACGACCTCGACACGGCTTGGTTTCAAACGTCAAGCTACGGTCGAGCGTAATTCACTCACTGGGCGTTTACAAAAGAAGCGATATTATGAACCAGTGGTTTAAAGGATAAATCCAAAATGATAATTTGTTATTTACTCATTTAGTTCGGCAAAGCAATAGCATGCCATTTGAAACCATGCTGTGCCAAAGTCGGGTACCATGACAGAACTTGCTGTGCTACATGGCAGAGTCAAACTTAATTCTTAAATGGTTTGAAACGCCGTGCTACAGCCGTGCCAAAGTCTAGTTTAAATAATGAATTTAGTTCGGCACGACTTAGGCACGGCGTTTGAAACAGGCCTAAGGGACTCCTCCCAGTCCTGGTGACTAGAACTGGGAGGTTTAAAACCTGTCTGTTCCAAAAGTAATGGATATCCAGTTTAATTAATGTGCATTCTTGTTGTTTTTAGTTATCTCAGGAACAGAAAGTGACAGTGACGATGAATTACCAGATCTTGAGGAAGGAGATGCTGGACAGCCTAATATAACAAGTGATGTTGCTGCTGCTGCAGGATTGACAGAGGAACCTGTCAGTAAAGCGAAACAAAGCCGGGGTGAAAAAAAGGCCCGGAAAGCAATGTCCAAACTTGGACTTAAAGCTGTTCAAGGGGTTACCAGAGTAACGATACGAAAATCCAAAAATATACTATTTGTAGTTAACAAGCCTGATGTTTACAAGAGTCCAGCTTCAGACACTTACATTGTGTTTGGCGAGGCAAAGGTATGTGCATACAAAAAATGTATTATGGTTACCAAAGGTTTATTAATTGTTTCAAGTTGAATTGGTATGGAAGAAATAAGAGATGGTGGATAAAAAAATAAAAAATATTGACAACATTTTCTCATTGGGACATGCCCTATGGCATCAGACTATTTGTCACTAGGTTACCTATCAAACCCCACTGTATGTTGAACCCTGGAGCAGATAGAGTATTGTGGGTTTTTTACTTCATTCCCTTGTTGAGAGGAAGGGTTTTAAACAATACAAGATCAACTGCAAGTAATTGTTGTTACTTTTCTGAATGTGTAGTTAAATTGGTGTGTTACAAGTAAGTCTTAGGGCACAACAAAAACGCTGTCTGATAGCCCAGTAATAGTGAAATGGTTGGTCTGGCTAGCACCTTATTGCAGGTTGCCTGATGGGCGAGCATTATATTAAGTAGACATGAGTGAAACCATGTTGGTTGCTCTGTTTTTTTTATGGCAAACTTGAAACATTGTATTTAGCAGGCAGGTTATAGAAGGTAGTGAAGAAATACAAATCCTTTTTTCTTAGATAATGTAAAATGTAAGTTACCGATATCAATTAAATTGTAAAATATTTCCCAACCACATGTCTCAACTCCACGGCGGCAGTGTGAGGCAAAAACTTGCCATAACAAGGTTATCACATATTTTCACTGTTATCAATGCAGTTAATTGTGTACTTAAGTTAGCGTAGTTGATTCAATACCATTTGTCTAATTGTCATGAAGCATATGTAACCTTGGAAAGCAAGGCATGCTTGAGTGGTAGCCAATATTTCATTTGATTATTTGTAGTACAACTGCACAGTGCTTTTCATGTACATGGAACGTGTGACAAATTTAAATCAATTTACTGTCAGTTACAACTACAAATACAAAGCGTCTACTTTATTGATGTATTTCTTCCCTAAAAGAAACACTTCAGCAATATTTGGCAAACAGGTGTTTTGAAAGTAATTCAGTATGCTGCTTTTGACTGTGCATAAGTTAAAACTTAAACTGTAGCTTTTGAATTTTGTTACCCTGAAACTGTTTAAGGAAGCAATGTGCCCAATGACGATAAAGATGCCTTATGGTGAGGAGGATCTGCCTGACTTGAAAGCCAGCTTTTGCATGTGCATGTTTGTCGTGAATACTTGTTAACTTGCATACATATGTTCATCTCTGTGTTGTGTAACACCCACACATGGCTGAATGGTCAGGTATGATGGTGGCCAATGATCTAAAGATTATGAGAGCTGAGGGCACAATAGTAATATTGAGAATATTATATATTGCAAGAGGTGCCTTTTTACATAATGATTTTTGTTACATTTTAACAAAATACCTTTCTGTCTAACTCTAGATCGAAGACTTAAGCCAGCAAGCCCAAGTGCAGGTAAGCCTTTGAAAAATGAAGCATCTTTCCATTTCTCTTTTCATTGCTTTCCATACAAGTGTTCTTACAGGCTACATCTGTCAGGTGTTGACAGCTTGGTGGGATCTTGTGCATCTGAAGCAATCTGTAGCTCTGATGTGCTGCTTGTTTCCTTGTATTTTGGAACAAATTTAAGGATAATTTTTGCACAGGAAATTGTCCGAATAAGAATTTTTTGCTATCCTAAGTTTTTTCCTGTGAAAATTGTTTTAGATAAAAATATCATGTTGCACATGTGTACATGTCAACTATTTAACACAGACACTATTAATACTTGAACAGGCTGCTGAAAAATTCAAGGCTCCTCAGCCAGCTCCTGTCATCCCAGAAGCAAAGGTAGCCACTATTGAACAGGAGGAAGAATCTGAAGAGGAAGAGGTTTGTGAAGGAACTTTGATTAGTTTGTTAATAATATTGGCTTCTTTAGTTTAGTTTTTTCTCATCTAGTTTCAGACTGTTTGATTTTACCATGGAAAACGTGTTAAATTCAGACATGGCAGTGTCAGACATGACCAATCACTAAAAAAAATTGCTGTCACTGTGAATTACAGGTTGATGAAAGCAAGGTTGAAGACAAAGACATTGAACTTGTGATGCAGCAAGCCAGTGTGTCCCGATCTAAGGTGAGTTGACAGGCTTTTTTATCAACAGCTGCTTTAGATAATATTTCTATCTGCTACTGAACATGAAACTGTCCTTGAACTTGGATGGGTGAGGGCAGTTGTGTGCCCACCGTCAGTAGCTGCAAATTAAAGCCTGAATAAAATTGTGCTTGAACTGGATGATATAATTATCATCATTCTATTTTGCAACACTTCCATTCATACTGAGTTTCAAATAAGATATGAAAATAATAATTGAGCAGTGGACGAAGTCAAGATTGCACAGCTTGACTTGGGGCAGGTCAAGTGTAGTGGTACAGCCCAC
>CM042752.1:27844479-27864479 GCA_022496165.2 Catalaphyllia jardinei | reverse complement strand
ATAAATATTTTATTAAACAATTTTCTATTTAATATGACGACTTGCAGTGCAAACACAGTTGCGAATAGTTTTAAATCATATATATTGCGCAACTTACACCACATCGTGCACTTCATCAGTTTCTGGAGCTAATTTCCCAGTTAACTTTTCGTGTGGGTGTTAATTAATACTAACAAAGACTCGCGTGCTCTGATCATTCTAGAGAAAATACCATCTTGAACCACAAAATAGTCCCAGCTTAACAAACTTGGTCTTGGACCAGGGGACAGGCGGAAAATCTCAGACATCTTGTAGTTCATAAGTTACAATAAAAATACAGTTCGTGCAGTTATACACATGTAGTTCCTTGTCTCGGGAAGTAATTTATAACATCTTGAAATCTGACGAAGAAAGAAACCAGTTGCAAAGCGATCTCGGATATTTAACATGTAAAAACGTGTCAGAAAGATTCTACTTCGACTTCACCATCAGCATCATCGTTGTCTCGCGGAACTGTCTGCAGCTCGTCATCACTCCAAACTAAGTTGTAATTGTTCTCCAAGTCTTGCTGACGCTTTCTCTCTTTTCCAGCTTCAGGACTGCCTCCCTAAGTGGATAAAACGGCAAGTACAAATCTTCAAAAAAGTGTTTCTTTAAAAAACACTCCTTCGCCGACAAAGTAACTAG
Source organism: Catalaphyllia jardinei (assembly GCA_022496165.2). Classification (NCBI taxonomy): domain Eukaryota; kingdom Metazoa; phylum Cnidaria; class Anthozoa; order Scleractinia; family Caryophylliidae; genus Catalaphyllia; species Catalaphyllia jardinei. The sequence continues at coordinate 27,863,813 of CM042752.1, read as the reverse complement.
ACAATAACCATAGATGGATTTGCTAAAAGCACTGCAATAGCCAACAGTGCAGGCATATTTTAATCAAGCGAGCGCCTTGTTAGATTCAAATTTGGAAGACGACTAGGGAAGAGACGAAAAGATGCCCTAGGGAGTAGGAGTGAGTTTACTCGATCGCGAGCTAATACCGGCCACTCGTTAACACACAGTAAACGCCTGCCCTGGTTGTTCCCACAAAAGTAGCCAGCGTAGCCTGCGTGGCAGGCCGTAAAAGGGGAGGGAAGTCAAACCTCGCGCTTCGCGCGCTCGTCTTTCCCCTTTCCCTCCCCTTCGGACGCCTGCCACGCAGACTAGAGCCAGCGTGGATTGGACTGTAATAAGAAGACACTGAGAAACTCAACAAGAGATTCCTTTAACCTCGGCCGTCAAAATCGCCAACCAATCAATCTTAGTCTTTTCTAAGTATTCCCTGGCTCGCGTTAGCCTGGAGTTAGGTTACTTACCAACAAACCAAGAATCATATCCCTGAATTGAGTTTCCTCTTTGTCACTGAGTAGCCTCACGTCACTTTTGCCATCCAAGCTCTCCAGTGCATCTTTGGAAGTTACAATCTTGACTCGTATTTTTCCTAATGATCAGTAAATCAACACTGGATGATCAGACAACATGATACACTTTACATCACTACTAGTGTATTAGTAAAACATCGCAGGTATCTCATTGACTACACACACACCTACATTTGTACTTTAAACAAAAAAGTGTTTCTGTCGAAGAACTATCGGCTGTTAGTTGCCTCCGAGAAGTGAAGCTTCGAGGGCGAATATGCTAATTTAAGAACTTCAAATATTCAAGGGGCAACCGTTTGTATCATACTGATAGTTCCGAAACACATTCAATACTCTATTGCCTTAATTGTTCACCACTAATTTTCTTCTGCGCACCAGTTCAAAAATCATATTGAATTATTTTCAACATTCTAAGATGAAAGCCGTGGCAGCAAAATGTAACATTTGAAAAAGAAAACCGACAAATATTTCAATTGTTTATTTTTTAATAAGCTCGCTTGTGACAGAAAAATTTTCACGGACGAGTACTATTCATCCGGGTATTTTCCTCGGACGGGCACTATGAGCTGAAAGCAGACTAATACAGCAACAGGACGGGAACGTCAGATGACGACAGGAGGGCACGCAGAATAGCCTCGATTCTGTTCTAATTTGACCATATTTGGTTATTTGTTCCGCGCGCGCCGTCGTCAATTGGGGAGCTTAAGCATGCGCGTTTTTAAGACACGGACGGCAGCCGGAAAAGAACATTTCGCGTGCTAGGACCGTATTGTCTCCCGGAATTTTATACTACTCATCTGTTTCTGAAATCTGTTTCTGAAAAGAAAGGTAGGGGTCACAAAACGTCCAAGATCTTTAAATCCAAGCAAAGTTATAGCAATGGCCATCTGCCCTACCATTGTTCATTTTAGTACTTAGCGCGCGCGCTCGATGCATGACGTGGCATGTGAATTTGCGTGCGCAGTAAGGATGCGGAGTAACAATTGGCGCGGACGTCCTTAAAGCCATGAAAGTTGCTTTCGTTTTCGCGTCTCAAGAACGAGACTTTTTCTTAAGGTCATTCCTGTTATAATTTTCGGGTAATTTATGATTTCTAGCACTTTTACAGAAATCTGAAATATGGCCATGAGCCCGTCAAAATGTTGAAGCAAACGTCCACTTTTTCTCGTCAAATGAGTTTAATTACAGATATGTAAAGTACTGTTACTGTTATACCTGAAGGAACAACTCCCGAGTCTCTTAATTCCTGTTTCACCATCTCTTCCATTTTCTTTGTGGCCAAACGGATTCGTTTGTCCATGTTTAACTCCTCCATTTCTTCCTCATCAAGATCAGTTTCTTCCAAGTCGGACTCGTCATCTTCAGGAATAGAAATCTTCTTGATCTTAGACACTTTGACTTTGACTCCGGTCCTCGTGTCGCCCTGATCAATCAAGCCTGATTTAGAAGCTGAATCTGCATCTTCAACTCTAGCAGCAGTGGAGCTGCCTGGTTCAATACCATTCCCTGTATCTTCAGCCGCACTACTTGCACCAGCTTCACTTCTCACCTCGGTGTTATCAAGATCCTGAATCATAGCTTTCACCTTGTTAACAACCTGGCCAATTCCACCTTTTCTAGCGCCGAATTCCGTGGGATCTGTCGCGGAGTGTGTGTTCTCTTTGTCCGCAGAAATTTCCCTTTGCATTTTTTTAATGTAATGGAGATCTTGCTCGAGCTGGAAACGTCGCAAGAGGATTTTTTTCACCAGTTTGCTCGTCTTGAAAGAGAGTTGTAAGAGATCACTTTTAGTGTCTGTATTTTTTTTGTCCTCTATTGAACGGAATATCTCTTTGTTGAGCTCTTTGGCAGACAACATGTCCTCATCTAATTCCCTATGAAGATTACAATAAGAACACAAATGTAAATGCCATTTCAATAGTACACCAGGAACACACAGGAGAAACATAAAAGAGTTGGAGAAACCAAACGATTGCCCCTGACAGACAGAGACAAACACAAAAACAGGCAGACAACATAGGCAAAAAGGACCGACATACAGACCCACAGGTAGACAGAGGGACGCACAGAACAGAGATACACGCAGACGGACAGTACAGAGAGATGAACTAAGACATACGAGAGACCGACATGCAGACTGCCAGATTGATCATTGACAAATAAAATACCCAAGGCATAAACACAAATTGTTTATGCCCTCCTCACTTCAGATCTACAACCATGATGGACGAATAGAACTTGTCGAGTTACTAACAGAGTACATGGTATATGCGTAACGTAAATCCTCGAATTAGCGCCCCCTTCGAATAAGCGCCCTTTCTATCGGCCAAAATTTAAAATAAGCGTCCCCTCCCATCCCCGCACTTTATGGACGAATAGTTAGACAACAAAGGATGTACAGTTTTCATCATGTAGTATCAGATTTGAACATTGTTTCAGTTTGTGAACACGTTATGCGCAGATGATATATTAGAAAATGATCACGTCAGACCACGATTTGGCAAAAATTAAATAAGCACTCCCTCAAATAAGCGCTCCCCGTCTGCTCCCAAATTTGAAATAAGCGCCCCGAGTACTAATTCGAGGATTTACGGTAATTATTGAAAACTGGATCATTGGATAATGCAATTCGAGAGTTTTCATTGGCTTAGCCATCATGGGTTATGAGCCATTGTACCATGCTCTAAAAATATGGCAAGAGTATGCTCGTGAGTTTTTGAGCCGTTTTTATTTTTATTTTAGTTTAGTTTTCTATATTTGTGCGGAGTTCTGAATAAAACAGTTATTCCACTCGCACTTGCTGGATATGAGATTAAATGGCCAACTCGGTGCTACGAGCCTCGTTGGCTATTTACCACCGCATATCCAACGCGCGCTCATGGAATAATTGTTAATTATCGAGGGCGCTAATCAAATGCTAAATGGCAGGGTACTCACATGTTGGTTTTCTCAAAGCGTTCAATAGAATCCTTTATCTTGCTCATGGTCTCTCCAAGCTGTCCATCTTTAACACCATTCTTCTCCTCTGTCTCCTCGATTTCTTTTATTTTTGTCTTCATGTGTTCAACAGTGCTCTTCATTTGAGCGCGTTCCTCGTCAAAGTGTTTCTCCATCTCAGCTTGAGTGGCCAATGCAGCGTCCATTAATTCCTTCATCATACCCTCGTTTAAAATCTGTGACAGAAAAAAGTTTGAGAAAGCTATAAGCTCTGTTTTCACGAGCGCGGAACAAAGAAAGTAGAAGGAGGAGAATTCATGACCCTCCTTATAGGTCACTTACTAGGTTCATGTGCGACACGAGATTGACAACAAGATGGTAAATTTCAAGACAAAAAATTTGATTGAAAGTATTCCCTTGCGTGATTGGTCGAAATACGTCACGTAGCACAGCAGCCTTTCGTCCAAAATATCGCAGTCGAATTAGGGTGTGTTCCTTTGGGGTGATCTGGATCTGGTTCAGTGACTCAAGATCGCTTGGACACGGATTCATCAGGTTCTTTGAAGTTTTATGATCCTCGGGAGTGATATTGGATCACTGATACTGTTATTCTAGATCATCCCAAAGAAACGCACCCTTAGTATCGGCGATCAGAATTTACGAACACGAAAACAATAACTTTATATGTAATACTGGGTGTTGCTAACTGCCGGCTGAGAAAGCGGTGACCGCCGGCTGGATTTTGGCGGGCGACCATTTGGTAAAGGACAATAAACAGTTTTAGCTTACTAGGCACAAAAAGAAATATTGACAGTTTGGCCGACATCCCCAAAGGAGAGTGACTTGGTGTGAAAGTGTTTCAAGTAAAAAACAGACGGTAACATTATAACGGCTACAAAACTACTCACGGATGGTCGCGCTTCCAGGCCAAAATTGTTCCTCGAAGCTCTGTCCACTTCCACGTACAGTATATTATACTGCAAGGGGTCCGTTACCCCCACCCCCACCCCCCAGGGGTACTCCCTTATTTGACCTATATGGGGCTGGATAGGGTATGGTTTGCTTATTTTTACACTAAATGGAGGTTACTGATTTTAAATGGGAAACAGACAAACAAGAAACCTTCATCTCCTCAATGTTCCTCGTAAAAGCATCTTTTGTCGTTGTCTGTTCAAGCTGGTCTGTTTCTGGCGGCACGTTGGTGTCTTTTTTCTCCAGTTTCTCAACTTTTTCATCATCTGTTCCAGTGTGACTTTCAGTGGGATCTTCTTCACTCCCTTTTGCCGCAACACTTCCAAGCTTCTCTTTGAATTTTTGATCCAAAACTGCCGGGGAAAAAAAACAGAATACATTACTTGCAGAAAATTTAAAGAGTTTAACTTTCGGTTACTTTTCATCTCAGTTCGGATAAATTTTGGGACAAAATTTCGGACACTTTGCTGAAACATAACTGAAGCAAATTTACACCAACAAAAAAAGAAATTATCACATCAGGTATCTCAAGCCCAGAATTGTCCCATGTTTCAACTAAAGTTGGTTTCATAAAGAAAACTAAGATCTTTGGAACTATGTAAAAGTTTTATAATGTGCTGTACTGAAATATTTTGGACACTTTAAAATTTCGGACCGTTCTAATTTCGGACACTTTTTTGGCCCGAAATTAAAATCGTCCAAAAACTTTTGCAAGTACGTACTAAAGAAGAGATTTGAAGCTGCACGCAATAAGGAAAAAAGTTGATGAAGGGAATACAGTGGCACTTTTTAAATGAAGGTGTCTCTGCCAAACACAAAAATCGCGCATGATGAAGCATCTGGTGTATCTACTCTGAACTTCTAACCAACCAGAGAGTTAAACAATTGAAACCTAGACGCAAATCAGATAAATAATGAGCAGTCACAGTCAATCGAAAGATGAACTGGTCAGTCTAAACCTAAAAATTTCAGCAAGACAAGAGGACGGCCGGCAAGCGGAAGTGGCTAGTCAGTTGCACAGATGTTCCATAACAGAGGAAAGATTGCGTGACAAGCACAAAGTACAGTGGAAGCCCTTTAATCCGGTAACCAACCGGCCTCAAAAATCTGGCCGCAGGAAGGGTTTCACTGAATGTCTGTGCACGCTAATTACAGGTCCGAATACTTCAACAAAAATCTCTCCTTACTCTCCGAAAAAACTTTAACTTTTAATTACCTTCAGGTTTGATTCCTAGTTTGAGTAATTTCTCCTTCAGAGTAGACCTCAGTTTCAGGACTGCTTCTTCCATTTTCTTCTTCCACTCGTCATGCAAACCTTGCTCTGCTTCACCTGTTTCTTTCTCGATCTTCTCGCTGGCACCATTTCGTGTCTCGCCTGATTCAATGGCTTTCTCGTTTCTATCCTCCTGTAATGTAGGTTGCTTTTCTTTGCTTTCCTGCAAGTTATTCTGTTCAGTAGCCACTCCATCTCCATCTTTATCATTGCCCGCTCCTTCAATATTCCCTGTCTCAGCAGTTGTCTTTGTCAGCTCAGTTTGTTCCTGCTGGTCTTCAGGATCTGATGTTTCATCCGGATTACCTTCAGTTTCTCTTTTTTTATATTGATAAAAAAAAACTTAAATTAAGGTTCTAAAATGACGACCTGTCGCTCCGATCTTAGCACTACATGAACAGTAAAGGCACTTTCAAATTTCCCAGAGATGCGCCCTCTTTTCTCTTTTCCCAACCCCTTTTCTTAATACAACATTGATTTTCTTTTTATACCTGCCCATTGATTAGCACAATAATTATTACATTTCCACACGCATGCATGAGCTCAGAGAAAATAGAACCTCTGATGCGAGTCTAACGGTTAGAACTATCATTTTGAGCACCACGCATTTGAATGCCAATAGATGTCTGCCTGTTGTTCCTGAAAATACAACAGGTGAAAACAGGGCAATTCTACCAATTCCGAGACATCGGAGCAGCTTTTAATTCTTACATTGGCTTTGTTTCCATATTTCACAATGTTTTAGTAGACAATTTATGAATTTCCTCTGAAAAGAGAGCCAGAACCTCCTTCCTCCTTGGGCAGATCATGGATGCAAGGTGCATGCAACTGAACTGCTATGTCTGCGGTAAACTCCCAAGTACTCTCTTGTACTATGTGGCCCCAAAGGGTGTGGTTTTTACCTGTTTTGGTTGTAAATAGAGTATTGATTTTGGTTCTTAAATAGGGTATGATTTTTGCAAGAAGCTACCTTTTGATTATCACCTGTAAAACCACCAACAGAAGCCCTTCACAGTGCCTTTAACATCGCTCTTTGATTAAAGGATTGGGTCTTACTGCAAATACGGTATCAAATATTTTTGATCAGGTCATAAATAAAAATCGCAGATTTTGGTGTTGAACAGGGTAAGGGTTTTGGGAATTGGGCTTCAAGTACATACCCCAACCCAATTTTTTGAGAAGTACCCCTTCCCCAGGGAGTAAACTACTCTGATGTAGAAAATAATCAAACAATGGATAGCACCTAGATGTACCATCAAATTCCCTGGACCATGTTCAAAGAAAACTACTAAAATCATAATATGGAGAACTGACATCTAAATCAGCAGGTTGTTGTACATACTTTTGATCTTCTAGATCTCTCTTTCTTTGCATCTTTTGACTCATGATAGTGATGCCTTGACTTTCTTGAAACCCGTTGGCATTTTTTTTCCGTCCCTTGGTGATGTCTAATCTATGAACACCAATCTCATCTTGCTTGATATTACCATCAATCCACACCTCATCTTCACTTTCAACCCCAGGGTTCTCCCAAGGCCAAACTTGGCTGCGCTTCGACCTTTTCTTTTTTGTAGAGCTGTCTTCTTCATCTTGTTCTATAAGCTCATCTTCACTTTCAATTTTCTTTGCAGCTCTTGCTTTCTGAGCCCGATACATGGCTTCTTCAGCTTCCTCTTTAGCCCTTTTCCTTGGTTCTGCAATTCACAACATACAGCCAAAGTTAAGGAGTCAACATTTTTTTTCACTTAACCTCTTATACTACAGTATCTCGTGTGCATCTAGCAATAATTCTCTGATATCCCTGACCCCCAGTACAATTCAAAGTGAACAGACTGCAAATTGTAGTAGTTGCTAAAAAGGTATCTACGGGTTGTAACTGTTCATCAGTAGGATGCCTGAAATGTGTGCAGTTCCACAATTGGTTTGGGCTCCATTAAATCCAATGTTATGTAGGTGCTGTGGTCAGCCCTGGGAAACGGTTCATAAACAGTCCCATTAAAATCGTCTACTAGTAAATGATATTTGAATTGCAAATAAACAGTTATGATTTTCATTAGTATGCATAAGGATCCCACAACCATGTTCCCCTCCCCCCTTAAAAGTTTGAAGATAAGTGCTTCAAATGATTGCATCTTAATTGTATTTTGAGGAGAAACTCAATTAAGAGCTTAGTCAGCTAAGATAACACTCCTGAACAACTTGCTATTTCAAGCCTCATCACTTTGTGATAGGTGTAGAGCGGTGAGATTTCAGTGATTTTAAGTGTGAACTAGGCAGCAAATGTTCTACTGTATACGTTAGTGAAAAATCAGCAGCTGTTAGTACTTTTTGACACAGCTGAGTAACATTTGGAAGCTGATGTCCTGCTGCTAATGATTCTAAGTGCTGGCATTTCAACTCAACTTACCAATTCTTTCAATGTATATCTTGTAACGTTCCTCTGACAGAGCAGGGGAGCATGTAATTGCCTGCGGTTTCTGTGCAGGGTTGGGTCTGAACAGACTGTGCTGACAGAGTTTGTTAGTGTGGACTGTTATCACATAAGAACAAGACAATGGTTCATCCACTCTTAATACAACATCTGCAATTCCTTCATCACAATAAATCTGTAAATCAACAAAGCAACAATTAACCCACTGTAAACAATGAGATACCTTGTCTGAGCCCCTCTTGCAGTATACATACGCAAGAATCAAGTCACACAATTGGAAACTTAGGAAGGAAGGTTGTCGAAGGAAGACAGAGATTGATATACAGACAGACAGACAGCCAGACAGGCAGAAGGATGGATTGATGGATGAACAGAAATGTTCCAGAATTATATTAAAACTAACATAACATTACCTTAATTTGTGTTTCTCTTGCTTTTCCTGTCAAATCACAATTACTCCCATTTACATAATATTGGGAATGAAATCTTTTGACTGCATTACTTTTTCCTGGTTTAGGCTTTTCCTAAAGAAAGGAAAAATACACAAAGAAATTAGACATGTCAAAGAGACAACTTTGGAATACTGTGTAGATACCAACATTTTTATAATTTTTATTACACTAGTAGCTTTACAATTCAAAGATTATAATTAAATTGTGCCTTATTTTTATTTAACACTTATTAATATGTAGTTTGTAATTTACCTGACCTGTACATAGGTGAAAAGATATTATTAATAATTTTATTGTAGATACACAAAGGTTAATTTCTAGAAGTTATAACTACAAAACTATTAAAATGTCTTAAAGGTTGTGACAGCAGAAAGTAAATCGTTATCTTTAAGAAGGTTACGACATTTTTAAATTTAAATTTAGGAGACATGTTTCAATGTTACGAACATCATCGTCAGTTAAAGAATATTTGAAAAAAAAACCGTTAGGACTATATAACAACTAGGCGAAACATGTCTTACTTTTAAGTCTATTTTCTCTTGACTCCAGTCTGTTTCATTGCTAAATACCCCTAGCGTTATTTTATCTCCAACAACTCCTTGTCCTGTTAAAAAAGAAAAACAGCAACTAATTAATTTTGCAAAATGTACATACCTCCATCCATGTGACACTGATCAATTTTAAAAGTAATCTATGCATAACAATCACTGAAAAGTACCTTCTTTATGATACTGGTAAATGCCCTTCCCAAAACATACTTCATAAGTCCACCAACCTTTATTCTTGGAAAAAAGAAAACAGTACGAAGAGGACAGATGAGCACATATTTATCACACAACACAACACTGCAATACAATAGTTTATTCACATTTCCATTTTTACATTCATTACTAACAATGTTTTGTGGGAGGTGCAGTGGCCTCATGGTTATTGTGCTCATCTCTGGAGCGAGCTGTCCGGGTTCCAGTCCTAGCCGGAGACATTGTGTTGTGTTCTTAGGCAAAACACTTAACTTTCACATTGCCTCTCTCCACCCAGGTGTATAAATGGGTACCGGCGAATTTAGTACTGGGGGTAACCCGGCGATGGACTCATCCCATCCAGGGGGGAGTAAAAAATACTCCTAGTCGATTCATGCTAAGGAAACCGGGATAAGCTCCGGCCTGATGGGCCACTTGGCTCGAATGCAGACTTCACCTTTTACTGACATTGTTTTACATGTATATATTTAGAAAAAAAGAAAGGAAATTAGTAAGATAGGTCTTCAAAACTGGAGGAAACGACCTCACATACCCCCAAGTTAGTTAGCTGATTAAACCTTCTTACATGACATTTGATAATTCTGACCATGCAATCATATACTAGCAAAAACATTTGATTGGTTTTAACTGAGGCAGGGTTGTTTAAAGCCCAATTAAGCTAACCATTGAGGATCAGCAAAAATTTTGATGTCATTTAAAATTTGTGACTTTTCAGCAGGGATCTTCGCAGTCTCTGGTCATCTGTGATGACTAAAAAATTGAAGGGACAACCAAAACAATACGGAAACTCATCCTCTGGACCACTTCAGTTTGACTCTACCAGAAAAACGTTCTTAGAAAGATTTGCTGCTTTCTTTCGCAATAAAATCATGAACTTGTTCGGTCTGCCATCTTGGATGACATGAAGAGTGAAATCATTAAAGGCTCGATTTTCATTTTGTCAAGCATTTATGGTCTATACTGCATCCATGAAAAACATATGACATGATCGAATCAGTTGTCTTGTCGTTTTGATCAGGATATGGCATTTAGTAATAATTAGCTAACTATGAGAAGAAAGAAACCTTCATTGAAGTCAAAGAAGCCTTTTTTTCTGTGTGTCCGCCAAAACTATGACCATGATGAACTGGGAGACTGGTAATGTGAAAACAATAAAAAAGTAAACTTCCCAATTACATGCTGTTCTGTTGCAACCCTAAGATTTCATGGTAATGGTCTTTTTCCAGAACTGTGTTATAAGCATGATCCAGCAAAATCAGAACAGAAAACATGTTTGCCACAGTAGTCTTCAGCCTTGCTGCATATCAAAATTTATTTGTTTATGATAAACCTTTTTTTTCTTTTCCAATCCTCAACAAGAAGAGTGATTCCTTCGAATAGTACTCTCACTGATTATATAAGAAACTAAAATGTTGTTCCACCATGTGAATGGGCAAGTAAAATTTTGCAAGGGCAAGTATGTCATCTGGCACACTTGCCTGGCTGATAACTTGGAAAGAAAACCAATATGGATTTTTCCTTCAGTTTTGAGTTTGACTGTCCTTCAGTTTTGAGTTTGAATAAACTTGCACTTTACAAAAACTAGGCAGTAAAAAACATTTTTATACAAGAAAAGTTAATACTCTGGTTAACTTTTATTCCTGGGTTAACTAGCATAATGATTGACTGGCTTTTGAACATTCTGACATGGCAAATTATTTTAAACCAAACACAAATATTTATTAAGACTTACATTGTATAAACATTTTTTCTTCATTGGCTCTAAAAGCTGTGGGACTTCATCTTTGGTTATATGTTGGTTTTCTTCACTCTTTTTCTCTAAATTTTCCAGCTGTGGCAGAACACACTGGTATTGTTGTCCATGCTTGGATGATAGCAACAGCGTATTGCCAAGATCTGGACTCTGCAAAGGAGGACAACACATGATACGTGTAAATTCCATGGTCTAAACAAAATAATACAGCCTGTCAACCACAAATGGATTTTCGGCTTCTGTGTCACTCTACCATGAAACAGAAGGCATAAATCCATCTGTGTTCCCAGGCTAAAACAAATATAAAAACATCCAGTCTAACACGGTGTAACCCTTGTTTTCTATGATCAAGTACATTATGACATTCAATAAAAAAATCTTTTGTACTGATTAGATGCACAGAAACCTCTAATTCCTTAAAATCTCAGGATTGTGGCTAAGTGCAGACTGCTGGCGAAAATTTGCGAGCTGAGAAAAGTGTGATCACTGGCTGGATTTTGGCAGGTAGGTCATGCGATAGAGGAGAACAAATGGTTCTTAGGTTACACATGTACAATCATTCAATATCTGAACCATATTGAACTGTCTACAATGTAAAAGTTTGGAATAAATTCCTGACTACCTTGAATATTGCTGCCACTATAACAAGTAAAGTAACTGGAATAAAATCTTGTTTCAAGCACACAAAACTGAGTAGACCCACATTCAAGGAGTTGTAAAAGACTATGGACAAAATTTTGTTCCAGGTCTCTCGTGATAAATCGTGACCAGCCCAATGCAAATTTTAGCTGGGAAACCACTGGTGCTAACTAACTTTAGCTACAACCCTGAAACCTAACAACTCAACTAAAAATATTTTTGCCAAGGTAGTGGTTCCAAGTTGTGGTTTCCGTACATGCAGAGCCACCATGAATACCAGTAAACTTCTGACTTACAGTGCAGCTCAGATATATCCGAACCAAAATATATGCATAATTGGCATCAGCCCAATACTTGTATATGCGTATGCATATACACACATACGTGTATACAGTATATGCGAGTATGCCTCATTAGTATGTATGAGCTAACCTATTGTTTCTTCTTTTCTCAACAGGCCATTGTTTCTTGCCACAGAGCAAAAAAGAGTTTTCATTATTTTGAATATGCGTATACAGTACATGCATGTATGTCTTCAGACCAGACTTAGCAAAATGTTACCTGAAACTAACATTTTTAGGAACTGTTGACAGAAAATTATAACTGACTGAATATTACTAAAAGGGAGATTATTTTCCTGTTAAATCAAAAATTCAATGTTTTTTGTCAAGTAGAACTGGGGATACAAGTATTTTACCCTTTGAATGAACGATTTGTGCCAAACAGAACTGGAGATATTTTTTTTGACAGGGTCTTCGGAAGTGACTTGCCGATGCATGCTGAATCACAGAACTTTTGAAGTAAAAAATAACTAAACGTGAGCAGCCCACCATTATTTGGTTAAAGAAAGAGCATTTTTCCCGTTTGAATGAACGATTCGTGTCAAATATAACCAGAGATAAAATTTTTTCGACAAAGTCTTTGGCAATAAACATCTTGCAAGTGACTTGCCACGCGAGTCGCATGCCGAAACAGAACTTTTCCTTGAAGTAAAAAATGACTAAATGTGAACGGTGCACCATAGAAACTTGATAAATGATTTTTTCGTCAAGCAAAGAGCATTTTACTGAATAAATCATCTGTGTCAAATATAACCAGAGATATAATTTTTTTCGACGAGGAGATCGACCTTAAGAATGATAACTATTTTGCAAACGACTTCAGTTGCCGACACGTACCAAAACACAGATCTTTCCTTGTAAAACCATAAAGTGCATGTGTTAAAATAGGGACTGCAAGCGACTGTTGCAATTTTCTTCCCATTTTTTGTAACTTAAGATCAAGCAAGTGTCAAAGAAACGGTAGTTTGTGGCTGAATTTACGAAGTGATCGAAAACTCAAAATATGTTAGCTTTCATTCATCGGCATGACGTTTTAACAATATGCAAATTTCGCTTTGAAGGCTTTTGCATTCTCATAAAATAATACGTCTTGTTTGACCAACAATACATCGTATAAAGAAACTTATGGGACTGCATAACAAAGAGACATATACACGCGTAAATACACACGTATGTGCGCGTATGGACATACGCGCATGCGCAAAATACGCGTGTACAATACGGGTATGCGTAGTTCGGATTTATCTGAGCTGCACTGTAGGTTGTTCAAAAGGTGGATAACCCCATCCACTGTGTAAAGTAATCGTGTGGGCCTCGGTTACTGTCAACTTACTTTTATTGTAAACAGTGGTACAACCAGAACTCCTCAAAACAAGAACGATAACTGCACAACCCCGAGCCTGCCATGTGTCCTTGTATAATGCATGCGCGAGACCTATAACTGCAGACCTAATATGTTTACACACTGGATCCTTATGTCAGTATCCAGTGGATAGCATTGTCCACTAAATAGTGATTTATCTGATGGATAGCATCATCCAGCTTTCAAACAACCTGGGCCTGCCAGTGCAGTAACTTGTGAACACATGATGTTCAATGAGTTTGCACATTAACAGAGAGGTCTTTGATTTGGTTAGCTGACTGACACAAAATGCTTCCCTAGACTAGCCAAGATTCACAAGTCGTTTACAAGTTACTGACAATTCCTCATCTTATGCCAGTCATTTTCCAGTGCAGGAACTTTGCTTGCCCTACCCCCTCCCCAATCAAACCTTTAATGGTCCATAGCTTGTTTTATCAGAGGTTTATAATAGTTATCCTGCATCAGTCAAAACACCACAAGTATAAACTATAAACAACACATAAACAGGATTGCAAAGTTCTTTAACGTTAACAACAAATCGAAACTGCATAATGTCAATTCAAGGTTATAGAGAAACCAATTAAGAACCGGTGATACAAGCCAAAAATGCTATTCAAAGTATTCATCGTGCACAAAAAAAATTCTTCCTACAATTAATAGAGAACAAAAAAAATTAAATCCTGCGTTTATTTTTTCAATTCCAAGCCGCAGGTGCCCGCTCCCTAGCTAGTCAAAGAAATAACGTTGCGTTACTTCATTGGCGGAGGGAAAAAGTTTAAAAACTTACCTCTTTTAGAAGAACAGGCTCGCTTGAAATCTCAAATCCATATGTTACACCATAGATTTCCTCCGCGTTGAAGTATGAATGCACTAGCGAGACGTAAATACCGAAAATATTAAAAATAAATAATTCCCTCCAAACCTTCCCTCCGTTCACCATTTTGTTGTTTTTAAATCCGGAGAATCATGGGAAGTTTTTAGCTTTGTAACCTGGCATACATACTTAGTAGCCAAGCCAACCAAAATGGCGGACAACAGGCTGAAGTTTCTTCTTCATCCAGTTTCTCTACGGCAACAAGTGCAGCTGTGGCTTGCTGAAGATACTCCAAATTTCGATTACGGTGGTTTTGTGGTAGGAGAGAGCGAGGAGGCTGCAGTTTTGCTGTGCAAATCGAGAGGTGTCTTAGCAGGCGTGCCTTTCTTCGACGCAATATTCCACGAGTTGGGTTGCAAAGTAGAATGGGTGTTTTCAGAAGGGGTGCAAGTAGAACCTGCGACTACAGTGGCAAAGGTAACGGGAAAAGTTAACAAGATCCTTTTAGGAGAGAGAGTTGCCTTGAATTGCATCGCAAGAGCAAGTGGCATCGCGACAAAAGCTAGAACATTGGCGAATCTTAAACAGGAACATAAATGGCATGGGGAGGTAGCGGGAACTCGGAAAACCACCCCAGGTTTTCGCATGGTGGAAAAATACGCTCTCCACGTTGGTGGAGTATCGACGCATCGCTACGACCTGTCCTCCATGATCATGCTCAAGGATAATCACATCTGGACTACAGGAAGCGTCAAGCAAGCGGTGCAAGACGCGAGGAAGGTTGGAGGATTCTCCAATAAAATTGAAGTCGAGTGCCGCAGTATCGAGGAAGCGAGAGAAGCTGCCACTGCCGGAGCCGACATCGTTATGCTAGACAACTTTGAACCTAAAGCGCTTCACAAGGCTGCTGAGGTATTAAAGCAAGAATTTTCGCATCTCTTGATTGAGGGAAGTGGCGGGGTTAAAATGGAAACCATTGCGCAATATTTCGGGCCACATGTCGATGTTATTTCAATGGGTTCTCTAACCCAGGGATCTGAGGCAGTTAATTTTTCGCTGAAAATTTTGAAGGAAGGTCATAATCCGCACAATCCACTTGTCAAAACCTGCTAAACATCAGTTTTTCTAGATTTAAAATTCCCAGGAAAAGCAACACTGGAAAAATAAATTCAAGGTGGAAAAGACCAGTCGACTCTGTTCGCTGCCTCTTTTGTCAAAAAGTAAATGATCTACCATTGCTAAAATAAACGCTTGATATTTATTATATGGGGTTGCCAAGCCCGCGAAAGCGCTTTTTATCACGATTTTTATCGCGCTTTTTGAATTTTCAGAATAATTTACAGGCGACTAGGCTGATCTATTATACGAGTCGGTAAAGAAATCCATTCTTTCATATTTGTAGTGAAACAGCTGTACTTATCGGTGTAGACTATGAGTGAGTTTTCTTTGATGGCCGCGCAAGATGGCCGCGCGAGATTCGGGCGGCCATTTTTTTTCTCGCTCTTTTCTTCCCTGTCACACTCGACGGACAAGGTGAAAGAGGGACCAGTCGTAGTCTACTATCGATGTTAATATTACTCCCGATAAAAATAAAACGATTGTGCTGGAATGAGCCTTTACCGTGAACAGTTTAGTACATGATGGTTGAACGAGCAGCAAAACAGCTTACTCCAATGCCTCTCTGATATGAGGATCCCACACACTGCAAGCGTTTACAGCGAAGAAGAAATGCACTGAATAAAGAATCGGAAACACTAGAGCAGCACTGGAGAAGAATTTATTATCCGTCATTCAACTGCTAAACAAGAACAGGCAAAGACGTCCATAAATGCTAAATAAAGAACAAAAAACAAGTCAGAGCTGTCCATTGGATTTCACTGTAACTTCCTTATATATTTTGGACTTTTAGGTCACAAGGATCATTCTCACGGGGAATCTAAGTTTCTGCTCGTAGTTGCTTTTTCAGAAAAAGACAAAACACTGGTCGCCGCAAACCGGGACAACCGAAACAGGACTGAAAAATATTTCTTAGCGAAAGTCCAATTTTAATCCATAAAAAGTAAACACGATTACAAGAAATCAAATTATGCACTTTCCACTTCGTCAGCCGCAGATTTTTGGACGTTTGCCGACGTTGGGGTCGTACTCCGCCGTAGATTTTTTATTCTAGGGGACTTGCTCTTCTGTGCAATGTGAGGAAGAGCCGGTGAGAGGGTATCAAGTAGTCCTTTATAGATGTGCCCATCCTGTCCTAGGATATCCACGGGTTGAAAGTCTTTCTCCGGCACAAGGAAATCGAACTCGCCGTTCAGCTGAAGGCCACGGACAACAGCTTGACTGTGGGGATAGGTGAGGGTGTGAATACCACCACACGCTCTTTCGGTCACCTCAGCTAGCTCTTGAAGATTGCGTGCTCCACTAACAAACATGAATAGAACTAGAAGAGTTATTTTGACTAATCAACTACACTACCTGCCTAGATTAGCCTATGCTATTTACGGGTTAGTGCATTTTTTGTTACTTTCTAGGTAAATGTGCTATAAATTTGAATTTGAATTTAGAATATAAGAAGTTAAACAATATAGTCATGCACAATCGGAAATCTAAACCGAATCACTTAATTTCTATGGCCATTTCATATTTGCTATGTGGAAATATACAGAAAATGCCAACCTGAGTCGTAATATCTCCTTCTGTAGCTTGGTTCGCTGCCTCTCCAGCAGCTCAAATCTTTCTTTGCCAACACCCAGTCCTCCCCGAAGCATGTGCTGACGTATCTGTTCTAGCTCGAACGTGGTGTAGGGACGGTTTGACTTTGAGCCCGGTAAAGAATGAATTGTGGGTAATGGAGGGAAGGCCGCCTCTTTGGCATACTGAACAGGGCGGTCACACGATATGCAGCTGTGATTTACCAAGAACGGTCTACGAATGCCTGCGGCAGACTCTTCCGGGGGTGGCTTTTCAACCGGTTTAGGCTTCATAGATTGTATGCGCGCCTCAAGGTAATGCTTCAATGGTTCCACTTCTTCTTTATCGAGTTTTCTGCCGACGTCTAAGTTGACTCCTTCCAGGGCGCGTTTTAGTGCGTCCTCCTGAATGAAGAAAAGAGTGTTTTTGGTTGACTAAAATAAGAACTTTTGTTTGTAGAACATGACTCTTGTACTAACTGACTGACCGCAGAACCAACCCATCGACGGACCGGCCAACCGACCGACCGCCGACCAATCGACCGTATTCTTCAAAGCCTTGCAATTTTTCCGAGCTTTCTACACATCGGTGAAAAGAAATAGGCTTCCTGATTTCACAAAAATAAATTAGTCAATCCATGGTGTATATCAATTATACGTAGAAATTTTCCAGCGCCCGTAATAGAGCGGAATGGTTATGAAACTCGTCAAAGTTCTTTGTTGTATGTCATTGTTCTATTTTTTGGCCTTGACCCTGCACAAAACACAATAGTTGTTTACTCCGTACTAACCAATAGAAACGTGTTGGTTACGTAACTCATGCATAGTTTATGAGCGCAAAACAAAAAGATTGTACAGGGTCGTGGACCTTCCAACATAGATCTTGGGATCTTTGTTTGTTCCTTTGATGTTTGCCGGGCTTCATAACCAGTTTCTTCTATAAACTATGGTTTGACTGCACTCAGCTTGTATTAATAGAATTTACTCACATGTCCGTCTAATCTTTGCAGCAAGTCTCGCAAGGACTGATCAACAAGACTCATGTAATGCTCAAAGTCTTCCCTTCCAATCTTTGCATCCACTTCTCTTTTATCAGCTTTCAACTCAAAGCCCACGCTCAGGAGTTCTTTATCGGCCTTAACGTCTCTCAGTTCGTCAACCAAATTATAAAGTTCGTCCAGGTGTCTTTGCTTTTTGTAGAGTTCGTCACTCAAACGAGTGTCAGTCTCCCTAAGTTTTTCTTTCTCTTCTTGTAAGTCAAATATCATGCTTCGAATCAAGCTCAGCTCATCACGGTCGAGGCTATGCGAGGGTCGCCTGGGAGCTGGAGTTTCCACCTCAACGACAGCCTTATCTTCTTCTAGAATGAAAATCAAAACAGAAAAACCCTTGGTGTTTTTCTGAGGTCGTATAGATAATAAAAAATCTGTCTGAACCATTCAATTCTAACAGACCTATTACGTGAGCGAGAAACTGGATGTTTAGCAGAGCTACATTAGTAAAAACTAATCAGCTAAGATAAGTGCTGTACTATCCTTGTACGATTCAGTCGTAATACTGGACCCTACATATTATGACAAGAAGTCACCATCGCATACAACGGATTTATAAACATAGCCTCCATTTGGCGCGAAAATTTGCTTGGATATCTCAGTGTCCGTGGACATCACCTGTTCCGAGAAGCGAACAGTTTTCTGAGAGTGCAGCTCGAGGAAAACTGTGAGCTTTGTGGAACAAATAGTGTCCAAGGACTAATATCCGAGCTTATAATCCATCAAATATTTTCGCTCGCGCGCGATTGGTCTAAACACGTCACGTAACTGGACATTCTCTAGCTAAAACAGGGGAATATCCGAGATTGTTAATTTTTGCGCTATTTTATTGGCTACTGTACGTCATGTGGTGTAAATCACCGGAAGGGTATCACGCAATAACCCCAACCGGCGTCGATATTTGTCCTCTGAGCACTTCCGTCGAAAAAAACAAAGCCAGCGTGAAAGAAGCTTTGACTTTTCATCTTTGTTTTTTTCGTACAGGGAAAATAAAAAAACTCAATTCGTAGAGTCTGATGATATTGACATTAAATAGCTGGTGGCAAACTAACGGTGTTCCGGAAAGTGCAAACAAAATACGAACGAAGATAAAAAACGCTCAGTTTTAGAAGGGATCTAAGGAGCATTGCGAGGGTTTATTCACATGATAGGTTTTGGTCCACTCACAATGGAAATATGGTTAATGAAACCAATTAAATGTACTTGCTATCGTTAATCGCGCACATTGACCATCACATCAACAGTGGCTTTTTACGAGCAGTTTACCCGCGGAATGAAAATTAATGGGAGAGTTAGAAAATAAACCCCTTT
>CM042752.1:27818937-27835376 GCA_022496165.2 Catalaphyllia jardinei | reverse complement strand
ACCATATCCTCAGCCGCCCTATCCCCAGCAACCATATCCCCAGCAGCAACCATATCCCCCGCAACCATATCCCCAGCCACCCTACCCATATCCCGGTTCCAGTTGTGGAGGTTACCCCTGTGGAAAATATAAGAAAGGCGAAGAGAAGAAGGAATCGTCAAAAAGCAAGAAAATCAGCGACGAAAAGAAGGCCAGAAAGGACGAGAAAAAGCATCATTAATTTGAATTCATCTCCGTGGCTCATCGCATAGATGAAGCTTTGTACAAGGGCATGTCACCGAAAATATATAGCAATAACACAAATTGTGTCATTTTGTACAACATTGTGCTGAAGCCGACTTTAAATGAATAAAATGTTCATGATAAACATAGGTGTCGATTAATATTTCTCAATGTAAACGGTGAAGTGAACGAGAGTGCTGGAAAAGTTCTAATGTTTCAAACTCGAAAGACCGTGTGTGAACGTGTGCGATTTTTTAACTTGACGAAGTATTATAATTAATGAGTTTGAGAACAAACCGTCTTGGGGTGTTGAGAAGTTTTACCTCTTGTCAAGAATCACATGAAAGCCCTGATTTTCCTTGGGAAGTGAGACGGAAAACAAGGTGTCATTCAATAACATAATTTGTCCCACCAAAACGCACTGCTGTCTTCACTTTGCTTTGCTAGGTACCCCAAAGCCTGGAATTATAATTAAGCGCAGTCCCTGTAAAAATTCCTATTAATAGGCCACTCAAATGTGAAACTGAATGCTGTAACATTTTTACCGCTGGATTAAATGGAATGGAGTTACATTTTGAAGACAATCATTAGAATACACCCAGAAAGGGGTCGCACATTTCCTACACGACTGTCTCGTTGGAAATCGAAAGAACTTTGTCGTACGTACAAAAAAAATTATGGTGGAATGTTTGTAGCTGAACTTGGCGAAGCTTTCAATATTTAACAAACTTTTTGTGACACTTCCCACGGTAGCTTCATGAACGAAGTACAGGGACAGGGGAAGCGTGACCCTAAATGGACCAGCATTGCATCCAGGGAGTGGAGTAGATATATCCGCGTAGTTGCTTCGCGCCACATAGAAAGTGCTTGGGAATAAGTGCCGGTCTGACGTCCTGATGGGAATTGTTCACACACCCAACTTTCACTTAAGTACGCTCACCCCTCCCCACGAGGGCTACGATGCACCTCTAACCCTCTCTTTTACAATTGTTTCCTACAGCCCGCGAGGGTCAACAGTAAAAAAATATCCTTATCTCTAGTTAAAGATAATCTTCTCCGCATGGACCTTAAACTATCGAGTCTGATAAAAACTTCCTTTTGGCTATTTACTTTTAACAGTTATTGGAGGGGTCGAGCGAAAGATCGTCAGGATTTGGCAATGGGGAGCAGATCAATTATTTGCAGAAGCCGAAGGCTGAAGCGAAATAATTGATCTGCGAGACACTGGCAAATCGCGGTATTTTGCGATAACCGAGTTCAATAATTGTTTCAATAATTGTTTCGATCCGGCCCTGACAGGTCAGAGAAGTGATCTGCCAATTTTCAAGGTACTGCCCTTAAGCAGACCATTACTTGTAGGCAGTTATTTGCAGGTCTCGTGGTGGGCTCTTGGCCTATGGAAAAGAAGGAAAAACGCATCAAATGATAATAATATGCATCACTGTCCGTTGAGGGTTTAATGCTCATCCACACGACCATTTATGAAAAAGTAAAAGGCCTAGTAAAAAATAACCTTCATCCTGTTGGTTGGCAGAAAAACTTGATTAATTATATATCGTATCGATTTCGAAAGTTCACAGCAGCTTTCAAGTGGAACCCTTTGCTACTTGACAAGTCTACTCGTTCTAAAACTAGCTTGACATTTGTCCTATTGACAGAAGCAAAAAAACCTGTTATATAAATTAAAACAAGAACGGAAAGCGCTTCTGTAGATCAACGGTTTTACCAAAGCGAGCATTTGCTGCGGTATATTTGAAAGCTTCTCTTTTCGTCTGAAGTTGTATGTACGCGATCAGGTAAGACCATTCACGAGGGCATAGATTGAAATTCAGTTTTCAAACAACCTCCATGCCAAAAATCGGCTCCACTGAATTCCTCTTTCCAGTGAGATTTAAAAATGGCAAATGCGAGTTCTTTGTTGCTCAACATTGCAAGGCTATCTTAACATTGAGTTGCCTTTTCAGTCGCGGTTAACTTATATTCCTCTATTTGCTCTAACGAATAAGTCAGTCACCAGATAGATAAAGGTTATTTCCAAACTTCAAAGTCACCGTCTACGTCATCTACGGGCGACTGCAAGCTGCAGTATTTTCAGGGAAAAAATAGGCTAACAGAAACAGGTGAACAGAAAAAAACTGCGCTTCAATAATGCCAACTTTCATGTTATGTAAACAAATTTTTAACAGTTAAGAGGAACATCAGTTAAAACGGGCAAAGGAGTGAGAGCTCAGTTATTAAGCACCTTCCAATAAAAGCAAAAAGTTTACTGACTGCCACATCAAGACAAACTGTAATTTACGAATGAAAAACGTATTTAAAGATTGAATACAACTTTCCCTGTTGAGCTTCTGCTTGTCTTTGGATGAAATTCGTTTGTTTCTACCCTATGGGCTTCTTCTAAATTAATGCTTCGAGAAAATTATACCCGAGAATCGATATATTATTCCATTGTGGCTTTTAAAAACCGGTGTTTATTTTCACGCCTTTTCCTCTAGGTCTGCTGTAAACAACCCTGTCAACAGGTCAAAGAATATTACTCAGACAATGCTGTGATAGAAAACATACGAGACACAATATCCTGAGATACAACTGAAAAACATGAAAGGCTTGAGAATTACATGTAATTCTACACCACACTTGGTGGTACAAAACACTTATTTGCATGAAAAACTTCGAAAGATTGACAAGCCCTAAATCTAAAAAAATATATACACAATAATATTCACCGCATTTCAGACAGCTCCTGAAGTTTATTGATCGTTTCCTCTGCTATTAGCATAATTTCATCTTGTTTCCGTTCGAAAAATTTGATTGCAAATTATCAACATTCAGGAGCAGCTCCCTTTTTTCACAGCATTTTCTTGTTATTTCTATTACTTGTTTGAAAATATATTGGTTTCTAAAAGCCAACATACGGTTATTTACAAATTTAATTTTGACTGTAAAAGTCGCTTTACAAATTGAAATGAAATTCTGTAGGTGTTGACAACATTGCTTTTGTGTTATATTGAGCATATCGGTCAGCTCACATGATCGCTAAGGGCTGATTCATACTTTGACATAAGCATAAGCATAAGCCGACATACGCAGACGCAGTACGATGTTGATAATTAGCGCCTTTTGTGAAAATTTCCATAATAAAAGGTGCTAATTATCCGCATCTTACTGCTTCTGCGTATGTCGGCTTATGCTTATGCTTATGTCAAAGTGTGAACCAGCCCTAAGCCTTGCTGGTTCTCATTGCACCCAGCAGGTTGATTACCAAAATTTAGTTTTTCCAATTTCTAAATAATAATGACAAACATCTATAAAAAGTGAGAACAAATATACCCTGCAGTGTAAAATAGAATAAGAGCATTTTTTGAAAAGAAGAGAATTAAAGGATGGAAGTGGATTAGAGCGGTATCATTAAAGTTAATTTCAGCTGATTTTCTTACGCAATGTTCATAAATCAATTTACATTCTGTTGAAATTTTGAATCCTTTGTTATAAATAATTTTCTATTTTTATGAATATTTCCTTGCTTACAAAACCTGATATTATAGTACAGTTTTAGCAAATAAGAAAGCCTTAGTTATAAACATGAAGCTAATCAAATAGCCTTGACTTTCTTTAACCTCTTTCCGTTGTTTCAATCGCTTTTCCCAAGAAAATCTGTTTTGGATTGCACTTTCTACAGTTTAAGTTAAAGGAGTGGTGCTAAATAAGCGGCATGACGTTCAAAGGTATCCAAAAAGTTCAAAACATGAAAATCATAAGTTATCAGTCTACCAAAAGAAAAATCATTCAAATTTAGATTTCACAAAAAAAGTCGCATTGTGTGTAATTGTATGTATTATGCCTATTTAGTTATGTTAATAAATTACATGCTAAAATATCAGTATGCTGATTGGTAGAGAGCACTACCAGTAATCCCAAAAAGTGAAGAACTTTGAAATCGAAGGCAAAAAGTTGAAATTGAGGGTAGAAAGGTGAAATCTAATTTAATTACATGTGCATTATTTACAAGTAATCAAATGATTTTTCTCTTGCAATTCGGAATAGAAAATAATGCCTTGGCCAAAGAAGTTCTCTGGTTTCTGTGTGGGTGATCAAGTGATTCCAAGTGCAATTTAAAATAAATAAGCACAAGAAAATTTCTCACAGACTACAAATTGCACTCGCGGCCTACGGGCTCGTACAATTTTTCTTCGTCTTTATATATTTACTTGCGCTTACTCATTTCAAATTGCACTAGAAAAATCGTTTGATTACCTACACAAAAGCGAGCGAAAATCAAAATCTTCGCACACAAAAGCGAGCGAAAATTGTTTAATGGCGGATTACTGATTTTCACGAGATAAACTCCTTTCAAACAATAAATGGCCGTGATCTTTTCGTTAAAAAGAAAGAGGTTTACATATAAGCTAGACTGAGAAAAAAACTGCTCAAGATGTGTCAACATTGTCTTGAATACTCTATTTATTATCTACTCAACTGACAAATTCAAAAATTATAACTTTAAAAGAACCCGACATTTATTGATTATTATTTGTTGATGAAACATGGAAAAAATATTGAATCGTCCGAGAGTGCATCCCAGGTTGTTTTCCTAAGCAACTTGGAAGACGTGAGACAAACAGTCTTTTGATAAACATCTGCTCGATTAGAAACTGACAACCCTATCTGAAACCTCAGGATTAGTGATTGGGAAAATGAATTGAAGTTTTCAGCCGTTGCTATATACAAAGTCAAAGAGCCAGTTACAGCTGCTTTTCGCTCCACCAATCAGATCAAAGAATAGCCATGAAATTAAATTGGCACGTAATGATAGCTCTTTTGTATCATAATCGTTCAAATGGGTCGAGATCACAAGCCCATACTCAGCTGAACATATGCGATCCCAGGACTGAAGAGACATTTGGACGTTTAGTTCAAGAATTGGTAAGTTCCTTATATTTCTTTTTGAATTCCGATTGTCACAAAATTGGCTTCAGTTGTTTAACAAGTGACAATCTCATTACGCAACGATTACCATCAAGCACCGATTCAAAAGCTAGCGACCTAGTATATTTCTGACATGACACTTAAGTTTTTCGTTCTCTTCTTCTATCTGAATTGTGGTCGATTTTTTTTCGCGCCGATTTCTGTGCTGGACATCTGTTTCTGTTTTATCGGGTCGCATTGCTGATGCCTGAGAATTACTAAACTTTGTGTCAGGAACTTCGCGGGATCAACATAACTGCTCCTCATGTTTACCGCTATAAAAATGCTAAGCCTACTTGCGACAGAGGTTGAGTGCGTTTTGGACTAACTAGGCAATGAAACTGAAACTCTATAATATTGTAATACGGCTGTATAGTTTCTCCTTCCTGCTCCACAGTAAGTCATATATCAAACAGGCAGGTGATATTAATATGCAAAGTAGCCTATTAAAAAAAACATTTCCTTCACCTTCACTTAGGCAATATTTTTAACACCAAATTGTGATGGCTCCATTAGCAATGTGAACGTCTTTTAAATTGTGTGAAGGTCTTTAGTTAATCGTTAAATATTTGCAGATGAAACAGAATTATTTATCATTCCCATGAAACTCTGTAAATTGGTTTCTCGACTAAATTTCCGAAATGGCTTCGTTCTGTACATCTCCGACTGACAGGCGATTGAAAACTCAGCCTATGAAATTGCACCAACTTTAAAAATTGTACTGACGGATTAATCTTTAATTGCGCGTGGACATGAAAGGGTCACGTTTTTCGACTAGGAAAACCGCGCCTTAGCACTGCTGTTGAGGTATAAATCTGCAGTTTCTTGGTTGGTATACGTGCATCTGTTTCAGCACGCATGGTCGCACGCCTGTCGTAAACGGGCTTTATTATTATTTCACTATCATAAAGTAGTTTACAAAAGAAATATCCGCCAAAAAGACAGAATATTGATTGAGACATTCAAAAGTTAGGCAGAATGTCAATTTGCATGGATGACAACTTTTGAATTCTCAAAATCAAATATGATGAACTGTAATCTGCTTCCATGCTTGTAATCTTGTGCTTCTTCCCAAGAAGAAGTGTCTTCTCTTGCGCATGCGCTGTAGAACCCTTTTAGTCCAGTTTATTTCTATAGTTGGTCGCGTTTCGCAATAAATATGAAAACTCAGCAAAGAGGACTTTCTATAAACAGTTGGAGGACTGTTGTTTTAAAAGGATCAAGGTAGCCGACATGAATTTCTTTGATCAAATGGGCTTTATTTCAATCAAAGGCTTTAAAATCGTCTTCATAAATAATTTCTTTATACGTTGACAACAAAAATGAAATTCGCGATTTAGCATTTATCCATTTCTTAAGCCAAAATCCATTTCAAGTCAACCTTCTTGCGGAAAATGCAAGTTTTCAAAAATCAATTATCTCCGAGTGGGACTTTGTGAAACAAGTTTCCACCCATCAGAATATTATATATGCCAAAAGGACACTGAGAAACATGCAATTTCCCACAATAGAAGTTCGCGCTCTTTTCTTGGAAATATTGTAGAAGTTGTTGGTTGCATTTAAGTCTAGGTGAGCTTGTCAGTATTTAGGTATTGCCAGGTATTTGCAATCACGTCTTTGCTTCGTGATTGCTAGCAAGTAAGCCTGGTAAAATATTTTTGGGCAAGTATCAACTACAGACTGCTTAATGAACACTATTTTTTTCTCCGACAGATTGTAAATGTCTTTTACTATGATGACAAATAGGGTAACCCCAACAGATTCGAGTGCCGGTCCGCCATCAACGCCGGCAACGATTGCACGGGGAAGAAGGCGACTTCGGTTAATATTGGTGACAGCCATGTGTTTGGTAGCCCTCACTGGTTTAACAGTTCTGACAGTTTTAGACGTACTGGGTGCGAACAAAAACGCCTTTAAAACGAAAACATTACAAACCAGCGTGAAGCTAAGTATCGAGATCGCTGGTCTTGTTCACATGTTACAAATCGAACGAGGTACAAGGGTATTGTACGTAAGTTCTGGCAGAGATCACGTTGTACTGGAGAGAGTGTTACAAGCGGGAAATAATACAGACGAGTTCGCCAAAAACCTTGACAGTTGGCCTGAGACTGAACAGGATCGATATAACTTTAGCAGCTTGGAAACGTTTCTGGTGATGGTTAATAATCACCGTTATTTTTATAGTGTCGTCAACAGCACTATCCAAGATGAGATCACGTTCTACTCGCAGATTATTTCAAACCTGTTTCAATGGCTATTCCGAAACGTCCAGGAAATCAGCCATGACGTTTTGTCAGATTTTATCGGTTACAAAATGCTCTTGATTGGTAAAGAGAAGACAGGAGTCGAGCGTGCACTTGGAGGCTCGTTCTTTGGTCGAGGTAGATTCCATAAAATAGACGATCTGCTTTGGTTCGCGGAGAATAACGTGCTCGGCAAGGAAAACTTAAACGCCGGCATGGAGTTAATGCCGGAAATTGAAGATTTTTACAAAAGAGCTTTGGAAGCACACAATGGTTCAGTCCTAATTCAACTGGAGCAAAAAAGGAAAATAATCTTGAGCAACCAAGAACAAAACGCTTCAGTAGAATTAGGCAGGGAATGGTTCCAACTCATGACAGATTACATAGATGCACTACTCCAAGTTCAGCGAGAAACCGGAGCGCTGATCCTAGAGAGACTGGATAATGAAGTCACCACGACCGAAAATGACTGGATTCTAAAGGTCACCATATTTGGTTTTATTATATTACTGATGGCTTTTTTCATATATGTCATCCACGCGATCCAGCGCTCTGCGGTCAAACTCCATCAAACGACGAAACTGCTGACGGAAGAAAAGCAAAGAGCGGACTCTCTTCTCTACCAAATGCTGCCGTACCTGGTGGCAGAGCAATTAAAAGGCGGCCAAAGCGTGACAGCAGAGCAGTTTGAATGCGTGACAGTTTTCTTTAGTGATATCGTCGACTTCACACAAATATGCGCCAACATTTCTCCCATGGAAGTCACGCAGATGTTGAACCGTCTCTACGGGATCTTCGACAACCACATCGACAAATACGACGTTTATAAGGTGGAGACGATTGGTGACGCTTACATGGTGGTATCAGGCCTTCCAGAGAAAAATGGGCACCGTCATGTTACAGAGATTTCTCTGATGGCGCTACATTTAGTGGAGCTCATGGAGAGCCTTCGTTTTGGCTCTGACGGTGAACGGGATCTTTGCGTAAGAATCGGGATCCATACGGGTGAGTAAGCGGGTATTTAAGGAGCGTAGTGGCCCATGGTTAGCCTGGGGTGTCCATGGTGTGCTCTTGGGTAAACAGTTAACTATTATAGAACCCCCCCCCCCCCCTCCTCCTCCCACTGCCGCCCTCCGTGGCAGTATATATGAGTGCCAGCGATAAGTTATAACAATCCAACAATATGCTCCTTAAGCAGTCACTTACGCCAGCGATGAGTCACGTGGCAATTCTACTCTCCGTTAGCTTCTTTAGACTTTGTCCTAACCTAAACTTAACTAAGCCCTCAAATAACCATTAAAAGTTCTACGAATGATTCTGCTCTTATGAGATCTATTGTTTTAAATGGCTTTTCTGATCCACAGTATAAATTGTAGCGGCAGTTAAATATATTGCTGTTTCAATATGGTATGAAAATCACGAGAAATTCTAGCTTGGAATAGAGAATGAATATCTGACGTAATTTACCCCTACCTGTCCGTTTCATAAGAAATACAAATCTACATATGCTTTCACTGAACAGCTTTTTTTAAACATATTAAGCTTTGGCGTACACGTGGTGTAAGGTTTCCAAATTGATCACCATCATGATTGTTTTACGTTCCAGGCCCCTGCGCGGCTGGAGTTGTTGGAAACAAAATGCCCCGGTACTGTTTATTTGGGGACACGGTGAACACCGCCTCTAGGATACAAACAACTGGCTTACGTGAGTTTGAGTACTGTGACATTTGACTGATTGGTCGGTATTCTTATACAAAGTTGTTTGCTGTAAATTATTAGCGTCTGCCTCATGCAAATATGGTGATACATCAGTCAATTGGTAGCTTCGATATACTACTACCCTCTGTGTCCAAGATTTGTTTTTTATCAATTCTTCAAATAAGCAAAACTCATGGGCGCCTCCCTCAAAACTTTACGTTTACCTTCAAGCACAAGAAAGCGGTAAATCTTCCCACTTTTGAAGGCATCACATCTGAAGTAAATGTTGAGACGTTTTCCGACATTTCACGGGACAAACTTTGCACTGATATCCTTTTCCGAATGTGCGAAGCCATTGAGATATAAACAATGGCATCAGTAAAAATGGCCTCATTCTTGTAAACCTCTAAAATGGCGGATTTTTTCTTTACAGCTCAGAGAATTCATGTCAGCAAGGATACGAAAGATATGTTGGCATTTCTTGGGGGATACACTCTGGAATACAGAGGACTTGTCGAAGTA
Source organism: Catalaphyllia jardinei (assembly GCA_022496165.2). Classification (NCBI taxonomy): domain Eukaryota; kingdom Metazoa; phylum Cnidaria; class Anthozoa; order Scleractinia; family Caryophylliidae; genus Catalaphyllia; species Catalaphyllia jardinei. The sequence goes on along the minus strand of CM042752.1, from coordinate 27,825,726 downwards.
AAGGTATGCTTTTCCAGCATGGCGTTTATACTGAAGCCACAATGTACAAAATTGATTCAACTCCTGCTATAAGAACCCAATGGTTTCTGTCACTGATTGACGAAAGTTCTGCACACGCTAGGGAACGTGTTGCATGGACATAGAGCGGGAACATCATGTTGCAGCGAACGTTTTCCCTCAGTGGCATGCCCGTTTTCGCTTAAACTGAGTTTTGTTGCAGGCAATTCAGCTGGTTAGTTTTAATTCATGTGTCATGCTGAACATGGAAAAAATGACCTCTGCAGTTTCCATGGCGCATCGTGTGCACTGCTCCTACAAACTGCTTACCCCCACTACATATTGTGTGCGATCTCAAGAGCTTTCTCGTTTTTCTACAAACTTACCACATAATGGCCTGGGAACAGGCTCCCATTTGCAACGTGGATGCGAGGCAATTTCCGGCTAAAACTACAAAATAGCTCGAAATTGAATCGCATACATGCTAGATTTAATTGTAATGCAAATGAGCAAAGTTAACCGTGAAAAGGGCTATTGGGCGAGCAAAGCGTGAATCCGAGAGCGAAACGAGTTGGAGTTCACGAGCTAAGGGAGAGGGAGCGTGAATTCGCGAGCGAAGCGAGTAGCACTCTCCCTTGTCACCCAAATTGCTCTGGGCTCGCCCTGCTCGCCCTAAATCACACTCGGCTATAGCTAGCTCCCCTTAAACCCAGCCAGGAGTTCAGAGCGTAAAAACGTAATAAGCATGCGCGAATTTTGGCTGCCCGCCAGTCTCCCAGTTTGAAAGATTGGCGGGAATTTCGTCATTCAGGTAAACAAAAAGAATTTACGAACTTAATAAACTTCTCAATTTTCCCATTAAGTAGTAACATTTTCTCGTCACTAATGGAGAGCTGGTGTGATGTTCTTGTGGAGAATCAACTTTTTTTCGTACAAAATTAACATTAATAAGGTTTCAGAACCCTTTATTTACCCACGGTACAAAAGAAATTATGGTACGAAGGTACAATGTTTCCATAAACCCTCTTCACATATTGCGCATTTATAAGAAAACCACGGAATATATTAGTAAGAGAGCCTCTTAGCAGACAGGGGAAGCCTTATTTTCTTAACAGTAAAATGCCGAATAAATTGATGTATGCCCAAGTATAAAAAAGTCAACCAAAAGACGTACATTCTCGAGTACCTTATTATCAACCCGCCATTCTTTCCACCATTGCAGCCTGCATTATTACCTGAGCCCTGATGTCCTTTTTTCAGCCCGCCATTAGGGCTAGGGATGCGCAGAAAGCTGCGCTGTACGTTTTGTCGCTCTGAAAACCGGAAGCCTGTTCGCAGGCTAATCCCACACTGTCATTTGTTTCCACAAATCCCATGTAGATATAAACTTTATTATTAATTTAACTTCTCCTAACTATAAAATATTTAACTTATGTGCAACAAATCTCATTCCGCGGGGAGATTACTAGAGCGCAGCCAATTACAGTGGATCCCAGGATACTGATAAAAATCAGACTTAAGCTATTCACAACTGAAGACAAAACGAATCAAAAGGAAACAAAAAAAGTTCAACGTGCTAAAAACAGCACGACAGCGGGCACCGAAGAGACCTCGCTGTGTTGCACCTGGGACAGATATGGTTGTTCTCCAGGTTCTTATGTCGTCAACACCTTACAGATCTAGAGCTCTATGGAAATAATGAAGTTATTCAATTACACTATTTCCGTTTTTCTTGTCTTTCCAGGGGAAAGGTACAATGGAAACCTACTGGCTGCTGGAGAGTGCTGAAGCTCAATTCATGCAAGTTTAAATCAGCGTATCATCTGTTCAAAGAAAAAGGGTCTGGGCCTTAGTGTTCCGTAGGGTCAACGCGTTTACAAATCATGATTTTGAGTGACAAAATAAAACGCCGGAAAGGAAACGGAACTACAAGACCGACATATTATGATAGCCAAAACAATTTCCCTCAGCCGATTCATAACAGAAATTGGTGGATTCGAGGAAATAGCGTTCTTGACCTCATTAAAAATTTAGGATAGGAAATCATAACCGCGGCAGTAATTTCATGATTTTTACTTCTCCGTTAAAGAAAACACATCAAACTACAAAGAAAGTCTCTTATAACATTTCTAAACGAGAATCATGTCAATCATGGCTTCGTGGCTTCTCAACTTTTCCCGAAACTGTGGTTGTTTTCCATTCGACCAAAATGCAGGAAACAGGACTTACCCTTCTTATCAAAAATTTCAATCCCAGTTGATTTTGTTAATTGTTGGCATTTCGCCGGAATTCAACAATTGTCAGATTTTGTGAGAGCTTTCCCAGGGAATTTCCACCTCATTTGGCCCCATTTGGAGAGTTACGAAATAATTGGTCGAACGGAAAGCGCCCATTTTTAAGGTCTTCACCGTGTTTGCTGAAGTACATGAAAAGAATCAAACAAAATCCAAAATTTGCGGCAAAAACGTGAAAATCCAAATTTGCTATAACTCCGGAAATTAGTCGTCCATATTGAACTATTCTTCGCTATGTGGTTCATTTCTCAAATAGATTTTTTGTTTTGGCAAAAAAATGGCGACACTAGATTTCGGGGCCAGATGTGAGAAATTTAGGTTTGAAAATGAGCCATTTTGAAGAAAACCGTGAGCCATAAGATAATCAGTTGCAATCAGTTTACTCTACAACTTTTCCAGGTTTTATATTGAAATTTCTGTGACAAAAATTCTGACATTGTGCCTAAAAGAAACCCTCCTGTTTCTCTATGGAAGTCCCTACCCCCCCAAAAAATAATTTACACTTCGACCTTAATGAAGTTTGATTTTTGCCGACACGAGCTCTTAAATAGAGCTGTTATTTCGTAAACAACTGTAAAATGTGGTTTTGAGAAACATACTATTTTATTAGTTTAATAGGGCCCCAGTGACACAACCTAGGGATGTCCCCTGGGGAATGAGGCAGACCTTACCAGAGTCTTCATGGGAGCACGTTCCGTTTATTCTGATTTCTGTTGAGCATGTAGCGCCCAAGGTTATCTTTTCAGACATCCATCGAAATGTTATTTCCTAAGCTTACAAAGACAACAAACCTTAGGTACAAAAGTTGTAAATATGTGAATATGTCCAACATCCGTTTGCTGGGATCGAATTAGCAGCCATCAGTCTGATGGGGAATGCTGTTTAAACGGCTGCGTGATGAATACTTTCCTAGTTTATTAACTCTTTATAGGACTGGACCGGGAGCCTCCGTCTCCGTCCCCTCATTTTCTCTTGCTATAAATAAATGTGTGACTCCTTGAAAACTTAAAGTATTTTTATATGTAGAAATTGTTCCACTATAGTATAGCTAGACCTCAGGGCCGTACATAGGGGGGGGGGGGGGGCAGGGGGGCAGTTGGCCCCGCCAGGAAAACTAATTTGTTTTTTCTAACATAGTGTTTGATTTTGTTGGGCTGTATACGGGAGATCCCTGTGAAGGTTTGTGGAGTTTGCCCCCGCAGACAAAAAAATCCTAGGTACGGCCCTGGATCTGCATGTACATTCTGGCCAAGTTTGAGAGTTTTCGATTTGTTTCATCTTGCACGCCTAAAGGCGAAATGTACAGACAGTCGCTCTTAATACGTTGACTAACAAAACTTCTTGACCAGTAATTATAACAGCATACAGCATACTCATCCACTACTCTACGGAGTTAACAAATTTAAAGTTTTCTAACAATGATCTATTACAGTAGATGAAATAAAGATTAATTCATGGCATTTACCAGCGCTTGATGTGTAGTTATTCTCATTTTAAGTAGTTTATTATGAAATTAACTACAAGCTATTTTTTAAAGTTTGTCTTATTAAACAAGCCAAAATTAATGAAACGTTTCCAAATCGAATGGCGTAGTATATTTCATTAAATAAACAACGAACTTAGCTGCTGTTTGTTGTCTTTCACGACTGAAATATTAACACAAGACTCAGTTCAAACGGTTTTCGGTTGCTTGAGTTTCTAAGGAAAACGAAAGTTGGAGCGGGAAGCGTTTCAATCGGAAACAGTTGAACAAATGGTGTATTAGCTGGGTTGTTTAAACTGAATCTTCAAAAATTGATCGAAGTTGAAAGGGTTGATCATAATGGAAAAAATCTATATCGCTTTAAATTTATTTTCTCCTTAGGGAAATGAGTAATTTAAGGCGGGGGTTCATCTAGAAGCATACCATTTTTCAAACTTCTCTCGTTGCAAGGGTTTAATTCTAAACTATGGTAAAGTAAACATTTTTAGAGCGCTAAGGATTAATTTTTAGAACTTTATTGTAACCTGACACCGGCTGATCAAATCTGCCACCTGCTAGAAAAAGCCAGGGCTTATTTGAGAAAAGCTACCTTCTACAAGAACTGATCAGAATGAATAACAGAGATTTTTGAAAAGTTAAAAACGCAGGAAATGGTGACCATGCAATTCTGTTACAAAAAGTCCAGCATACAGTTCAATGCATAACTTCGACAAATTTCTGTGCAATTGGATTTTCCCAAAATATTCAATATTCTCAAAATATCTTTTCTCAAGGCAAAAATTACACGTTTCGGGAACACGAGCTTTAAACAACCCCTTTAATTTCTCAGCAGAGGAGAATTAACCCGAATAGTGGGTTCATATTTTCATACTACTTATTTTGAAGTTGCTTCGAAAAAAATATAAATCCTTCTTCCTGACTAACCATTCTTGAGATGAATGTTTGCTGTGTATTTTCGTTGAATTTCCAACTTAACAATAATTTGCCTCGGAGAAAGTGATTGGATAATTTCGCTTTGACGTTCCATGTAGGTGAGAAGAGCTAACTAGAAGTCATTAGGCCTAATTAACAATTCGTAATTAATAAGCTGGTACATTTACTATCACTGAAGGAATTTATTTGTTTTCTATTTGATTTACTTAAATTGGTTACCTCCATAACCAGCCTAAATTAAGTTGGTAGTTAACGGTGAATGGCAAAATTCTTCAGTTTTTGTTTTTTTGTTGCTGAGCTCAAACTCAAAGACAGGGTTAAGAGCTCAAACTCAGGAACAGGGTTAAATAATAATTGGAAAATTTCGCTATGACGCAATGATCTACGAAACACAACATTACCAACTAATTAAGCCTAATCAGCAACCTGTTTATTTGCAATATGACGTGCATTGTTTAAGCAATTTCCAATCAAACTAGACTTCAATTTGGCATTGAAGTATAATTACATAAAATCCAGCAAACATTCCGATCATTTTCCAAATCAAAAAGCAATTCGATGACATATCAAAGTCAATTGGGCGAACAAAACGTGCTGTGTATGGAATCGCAGATTTCTTCTAATGCGTAATTCTGTATGGACTTCACTGGGCATGACGGGTTGTTTCTGGTAGTGTGACTGATAAATGATGTCACAAGGAATACTGGTATGGCGTTCATGACGCAATAAGTTTATTTCCTGCGGTACAGTAGATAAAGACCGCTTATTTGCATGCCATATCTATCCTTTTGCATTTGCGTTGTGAATCCCTTACACAGCAGCAAAAACACGTCACACTGCAAATGTTTTCGTGTAATACAAACACCCTGATTTCCAAACATTTCATTTCAAACTGTTATTGAGTAGCAGGGCAATCACTTCTAAAGGAACAATTTAAATTTCCGAATGATGGCTGAACCTACTTCAAGCAATGCTGAGCTACCCGGCAATCATGACAGACCATCAGGTTAGTGAACTGCATCGTATCATGCCAGCTAAATCGTAACTTATTATTGTGTAATCTCCATCCAAAGCGGACCTACTTTGCTTCTGATCCCTTCGATCCAAAAACTTACGTTCGCTTAAACAAGTTGAATAGTCTCGGGTCATTTTGACCGTTTGGCAGGGCTAAATATTATAGGAAATTTAACTCAGTTGGGACCGAGATTGACTCAACGTCACCTTGCATCATTGACTGTTTTTCTTTTATCGATCCTGGTAACTAAAGGTCATTGAGAGATTCACCTTGTGAATAACCTTGCAACTGTTTATTTTCCTGGACAATTCTCTGAGCATTTTTTAGGCCACAAATTTACTCTCCTACATTTTAGTAAGGAAACGAATCGTTTGGACCTTCGAAACCGAAACGCGATCGATTTAGCTGGTTCTGAGTTTAGCTGGATTTCAAGCACTTAACCAAACCGTTGTTAACCTGCATTGCATGCAACTCAAATCCTCCCATCCCCCCTCCGCGATATTCATAGTCCAAGATGCTTGGATCCAACATTGATTTCTCTGACATCACTGGATGGTTGTGATGTAAACAACGTCATTTAGCTTTTTTTAATTGATTTATTTCGATGTGCTGTGAAAACTGCACTAAAGAATCTCGATGAGGCTGCTGGAATCTTAGCTATAAATAAATTTTCGGGATTTCCCAGTTGTCACTTAATTTTATATTTAATCAATTTTCAACTGTTACTGAGTACTAAATTGGCCCAGAGAGATGTAATGGCAGCAAAATAATAATTTCATTTTGTATTATAGATGAAGTCCAAGAACAGACGAAGGTTTCTTCCTCAAAGATTCGGACGCGCACAAGGTTAACTGATTATCAGAAACAGGTCCTGGAGCGAGTTTTTGCCTCGTCTCCTTACTTAACCTCCACCCAGCAGACAGAGGTGGCCGATCGACTGCGAATAACAAAGCAAGTCTTACAGGTTTTGTAATTTCTTACTTGTTCATATATTATGGATATGGTTATGTATGATATTGTTAGCTCCCGGCTCCCTCCCTGAGCGGCCGGGCAAGATAAACCGAATC
>CM042752.1:27800175-27812675 GCA_022496165.2 Catalaphyllia jardinei | reverse complement strand
TATTTTCCGCGCTCGACTCCTGTGACATGATTGGTTCATTGCGTTTGTTTACCGTTTGTATGTTATGATTGACATGTTATAATTTCTCTGGTTTGGTTAAACCTCGGTTAAAGGAACTTGCTTGAAACATTAGAGGTGCTTTTAAAAAAGTTCGTAGAATGTTTTATTGTTTTGCATACAATTAGCCTAAAGAATGCCGGAAAGCTGATAGAAAATGCACTACATTTGGCTAAATGGTCCTCATTTTATTTTAGTGCTTGTGCGTAAGGCAGGTACCCGATTCTTTCTCAAGATTTTGCCGTCTTGTTTGACGGCAAAAAATCATTTAGTTAAATAACCGTCACGGGACAATGGAAGAGGGTTTAAAAAATTTCATTATATCTCGCGTTCGTAGAACACTACTCAATATCGTGTGAGTTAAGGCTTTATTAACAATCTTTCATTTTCGTTTTTAGGGCAAGCCAATGATGTCTACTACCCAGGGTATGAACATCCCGGATATCCCTGGCATTATGGACAGTACCTCTATCAACACCCCGGATACCCGTACCACTACCAATACCCGTACCCAGCAGTACATCCGGCAGTCCACCCCGCTTCCCCGCCCCCGGTAGTGACTGTACATCCTGCAGTTACTGTACAACATCTTCCCACACACACCTACCCCTACGGTTACCCATACCCGTACCACTACCCGTATGGATACAACTACCCGTATGGGTACAATTGTGGTTACCCAGGCTGTGAGAGTCATGTCCCAGAAGAGACCACACAAAATAGTGCTAAAGAAGAAGCTAAGAAGGAAGGCAGCGATAAAGAAGACAAAAAGAGCGCAATAACCCACTAAGGAAATCTTGGCAATTTGTGAAAGTTGACCTTAACATGTTAGGATTTTGTTATTGAATAAAATCTTTTTTGAAAAGAACACTGACTTGTTCTTAGTCACGAGGCATTGAATTCCTCCCTCCCATAAAAAAAGAAAAATAAAAATTTCATTCGAGGCTAATTGTTTTGATAAGATAATAACAAAATATCATAACTACGGAAATAACTAAGCTCAGCTTCCTGTAAACGTTATTCATGAAATGAACGTAATCTTTCCCGTTCCATGCATTTCAAATACTGCGGCACACATTCGTAGCTTCCTCATCTAAATCTCACCTACCTGCCTTTGTTTGTTTTATCGTTTGTTCAGACAGATCAAGCGCGCCTTTCTTTTCTATACAGTGTCGAATATGAAGTTTTACTTGCAATTTATTCGGAGAATTCAAAATATTTAAAGCGTTGATCATAATGAAAAGAGACTTTTTGCAAAAAGAACAAACCTTTACTACTTTTTTTAGCATGTTTTTTAAAACACATCCCTATGTTTGCAGCTTTTATGATGGCGATAACGGCCGAAAACAAAAGAAGAAAGCGGTTTCTGTGACTGAAATCGACAATGTTATAGATTGGGACATTATGCCCTAGCATACATGAACTGGGGTAGCGGGGTACCGGTAGAGTACAGTGTCTAATTACTCTGCAGTGAAACGAAAACCAAAACATCTCTAACATAGTACAAATAAGAAAACACCGGTCGTACAGGAGGGGTACCTCGTTCATTGATCAGACATACACCTAACAGCCTTAGCATAGTTTATGGGAACAAAAATAAGCGGCCCTGCTGGGAGGTACACTGAAGATGGATGTCAATTTCTGGATGCAGAACGTGCTTACAGAGCATTGTACAAAGACCAAGAACATCATAAAAATAAGGAAAGGTACTGAGAGGTAAGAAAAAGAAGTAGGAAGATAAAAATCAACGCACACAGTTATGGTATTGTGAAAATCATACGAGAACCTCAACTCTCTTTTTCTCAAGTGTCATATTTTTACTGTAGGCACTTTGGCTCAACTCGTCCCCTTGGAAAAGTATTTATAAAAGAAGGAATTCATTTTTGCTGTAGCCTTTGATCAATAGCGCTTCTGTTATATGAACCTTGGCGAAGTTTGTAAATTAAAAAAAATTAATTAATCAATTAATTAATTTATTTATTTATTTATTTATTAATTAAATCATCATCTTTTACTTGTCCCACACTTTTTGGCCAATCTGGACAATAGGCGTGGTCATAAATTAATTACATTGTCTTTCACATTGTAAATTAAGGGCAAAAAGGCTCAAGCTGTTGAGGTTTTCAGTTCACATCATAGTTCTATGTATATTAAACCTATTCTGAAAATTGCAGAATAAAATGCCTATTTCGTAAGGAGATATAGCTGTTGGCGTGGAGGCTAAAAAAACAAAGGTTTTTTGAGAGCGTGGCACATTGCCCATGGTAAGTATAGTATGCGGTAGTTAACAGCAACAACAACAACAACAATCTTTAATTGTACTCACACTCATACCTGCTTTAAACAACAAAAAGTTACAAAATTGAATGAAATTATTAAAAGTAATTGGTGTCAAAATATTTTTTTTACGTTTTTAATCTAATTTTATCATTTTCTACCTGCAGTCAAATTTTTCGAAATATCTATACATGGGAACTGCAAAACTGTAAGTTTTCCAGTGCTACGATAGCTTTGTACACTGTACTTCTTCTATTGATGCAGCGAATCCAAAAGAATCTGGAACGGAACGTACAGGTGCGAAAGGAATCGGTATTATTCTTCGAGTCTCGCATTTCCAATAAATCTCTCTTGACACGCATCGACATCTAGTGAGAGAAATTAAGATTAACCTCAAGGAGAGATTTGGAATACTTGTTAAAAAGGAAAAATTCCACCCCCGGTGGGACTCGAACCCACAACCTTTGAATTAGAAGTCCAACACGCTAGTCCACTGCGCCACGGGGGCTTCATGTCTTGGGAACAGAGCAATTTCTGCGTTCATTATTTGTACTTCTAAACATCACTTAATTTGTTCTTCTGTCATTAAAGTGCTGCTGTGATCAAAAAATATTTCCTTTTCTCCCTCAGATTTTGAAAGCGTGTTCGCTTAAGGACGTTCGCGCTAATTATTTCTGCGTATCTTTACTGCGCACGCAAATTCACATGCCACGTCATCCATGAGCGTGCGCGCTGTCATAAAATAAACAAATGATAGGGCAGATGGCCATTGCTAGAGCTTTGTCTGGATTTAACGATCTTGGACGTTCGGTGACCCCAATTTTTCTTTTGATAGATCATTTTCTCTCCTGATTTTATACGTTTAGCGAAAAAATGAAGAAAATCTATCGACTAGAAGATTGAATTTTTGGCAAAACACACCATCCAATTCCGTTCTTATTAGCTCTTCGTGTATCCGTGCGGCGGTTTCAAATGCCTCTTGAAAGGTTAAATTTTGTGAAAACGTTAGTAACATTTGGAAATCTTTACGCAACAGGCCCACTTCTACAAAATATGACCAATATCGTTTGCCTTCGTTGACTCACCTTCGATATTTTCAACTATAAACCCCTGTAGACCGTGTTCAATTATATGGGATAATTTTTCGAAATCAGTATAGTTTACCACACGCTTTTTTGAATTTCTGGTACAAGTAATTCATTATCTGCCCGCCGTAAAAATTTAGAAAAATTCTATCCACTGGAAAATTTTCGCGCGTAGGTCCTTAAGTGCCACGCATGCGTAGTTAGTGAAAAAAATTGAGATTGAATTGCGGAAATACACCCATCTCTTGGGAACCACTCATTAGAATTTCACGAAATTTGGTAGGAAAATAATTTAGGAAATACGTAACTGGAGCGTTGCAAAAAATTGGACTTAAACAAAGGAAATTCTAGATATTCCAGTGAACCTTCAAAAGATCTCTCTGTTAAATTATTATTAAAATGGCATTAACTTGTTATAAAGAAAATCTAATGACTAGATTTTCTGCAAATAAACAAAACCGATTTTAAAGGCTTGTTTATATTTATTCATGTCGCCATGGCAACGCCACATAGGTCAGCTTAATTAAAAAAGGAAAGTTTGTGTTGTTAACTTGCCTGCTGCGAATTTTGGTGACCAAAGGATCAAGGGTTTTGAGGAAAAGATGAATGAAACACAGTAGGGTATCAAAACTGTGTTCAGCTACTTTAAGCACTTATTAATGACAAAGATTAAGACAGAGGCAGTACTTACAGCAACCGCAAGAACAATAACACCATACTTTTATTGAAAACTAACACGGTTTGTCGTTTTCGTAAAAGAAACAATATTCTAGTAGTTTTCGAGTCTCGCTCTTCCTTGAAGTCGATAGACGAACTGAAATACGAAAATAAGCAGTCCTTTGATCTAATCAAATCCAAAATAACATCGTTCTGCCCTCGGGAGAAGTCCATAAATCATGTTTTTCGTGATATTTTTCACTTCTTATTTACAGCAGGCAGGGGCGCAGGATGGGGCACAAACTGGCATGGGAGGGGGTGGTGGTGGTGGGATATACACAGGGGGTGGAGGAGCGCAGCATGGTTGAGGACAGATTTTCATACAGTGATGAACACAAATGGGTGGACAAGGAGGTGGGGGTGGAGCAGGGAGACCGGGGCATCCGGGCGGTCCAGGTGGTCCCATTGGTCCCATTGGTCCCATGCATCCGGGGGTACCGGGAAATCCTCGGCATCCTGGAAGGCCGGGAGGTCCCATGCATCCTGGCTGTCCGGGAGGTCCTGGTTGTGGGCATGGAACTGGCATAGGCACAGGGACTGGGCATGGTGGTGGCGGAGGAGGTGGAGGCGGTGCGCAACAAGTTGGTTCACAAGCTGGAGCGCACATTGACGGGCATCCATATCCACAAGGATAAGCCTCTCTCTTTTCTTTATCCTCTGAAAGGCAAAGAAACGAAGCTAAGTTACACGTGGCACCTAACGATTGATGTGCAGTCAAACCAGCGTGATGTCAAAACAAAATGTCTTATTAAGAAGAAAGTTTAGAGCAAGAGATCTAACTCGCCGTCTGTATTCATTAGCACGACGGGTCAGCGGTTTGTACATCCTGAAAAATGCCGCGTCAAGTTTTGAGTTTTCTCGTCGTTATTTTTTCGTCTTTTTTCTCAAATCTTACCTACTATTGTTGCTGTTTTGATTTATATTTACCATTTTAACAGTTTTCGACCGTGATAGAGTATGTCATATTATTAGACAGCCATACACGCCGAGCATCAACGCCGAGCATCAACAAATGGATCATACAAATAATTTAAAGAGACACAGTCAGCTGGCGCACATGACACTATATGACAAAGACAAACAATAGATAACCACTATATGATACCATTTCATAGGTAATTTGCATATCACAGAGACACGATCCATACCGTTTTTAACCAAATATGCTCGACCCGTGAGTTGAAATCACCTTTAACCTGCAAACAGGCTCCCAGCGACAACGGAAATAAATTCGGAGAGCGGAGCGATCGGCAGGCTGATTGGCTGAACCACCAAGCGCCAGCGCAAGTTGTGGCCCCTAGACATCTCAAGTGAAATTTTTGTAGAGTCCATAATCTCATTATCTTACTCTGAATGGTTGAACCAATACATCTTGTAATATTTATTTTCTATTCTCTTTTGATCTTAAAGCAAAACGCACCTTCGTTTGATCGAATATAGAACAAGAAATGTTAACCCTAGAGGACAGTTTAAAACGATTCCTTACCAATTGATTTTCCGCATACTAATGCCACAAGGCAAGATACAAGTAGAATTCTTAGGTCCATATCTGAAAAAAAAAGGTAAGTAAATACATCATTAAATGTGACACGATGATAGCCATTTTCCTCGCAGCAAACCAAAAAAAATAACGAACATTCCCTGGAGAAGTCAGACCGTGCCTGACGAAATATTGGAAAATATATACAGTTAACCCCAACCGTACGGTCAGCCTTTCCGAGTTCAGTTTATAGGCTTTGGCCCTTTTTAATAGTTAAATTGAGAAATCCGGTTTAATTTGACGAGGAACAGCATATTTTGGTCAAAATAACACCCCCCCCCCCCCCTTAGCTGAAGGTCTGGATCCGACACTGAGGCCAACCGCTGGCGACCCATTTTTGGCGCCAAATTAGAAGCTTGAAGACAAAAGAATGTTGCATATTTTTCGCATCTCGTATCCAACGTGCGCTCGTGGAATAATTATTCGATATTCTAAGTCATTCAAGGCCGCTTGGGTCGAAATAGAGCTGAAGGTGACTGGTCCCCGGTTGTCTTCACAGAGTACGTCGCAGACGTTGTATGAAGATAACTGCGGACGAGTATCTATCTTGTACCGGGTCTGTTTTTCTGAACGCAACTTGAATGCGTCAGGTGTACTTTGTGAGGTAGTCCAGAAAGCGTTACGTTTGCTCGCACCTTTCCAGAATATTCCAGGATTCGATTTGAATACTTCTGTTCATGCTTGACTATTCCAAGTCGCTTGTCTCCGCCGAAAATAACGACGGGTTTTACTCGGCGCGTGAAAAAAGAACCGAAAAACAGGAATACTCTCGCAGGCCATTGTCGAAGCTACATTTGTCAAAAAATAAAAAAAGACAATTATTTTTGGCGGCATTTTCTACAAAGTAATATCCAGTATTGTTGGTATCTAGAGGTTGGTTTTGTTGGACAACAGGTTTTCTGTTCAAGTCGTGTCAGCCTAACAATATAGATACCAGTTAACTAAACCAGGTAACTAGAAATCTGCTTGATGAAAACCATTTGTCTTAGAAAAATAAAAGTTATGTCAGTTTTTCAAAGGTTTTTTGGTCTTCATTTTTCAAGCAGCCATCAAACTGAAGCGAAAATAAGAATAAGATAATGAGTGTGTTGATGTAAAACCAATTTCTCGAGACTTACATCCAAGGGAAGGTTAAGAAACGGGTAAAGAGAATTGATGCTTTGAACTCAGAGACTGCAGAGTTAAATCTGTTTGTTTAGTACGATTTCTTGGCATATATCTTTAACAGAACCGCTACATTTTCTACTACTGCATTCTTAGAGAAGCAATGCTCTGCCTGTCGTATTTTGAAATCACTTAGCCTCAATATTCCAAGTTCGCCTTTGTCCATCTTTTCCGGCTTCAGTCTTAAACATCACCGTTTCTTTTTGGTTCCTTATTAGTTCTTTTGTGATTTTATATTTCACTGTTAAGATTTCTCTGATTTGAAGATCGGATTTTGCAAATGACACAACGACAGATAAAACCACATGGAAGGTGATCTTAAAAAGTGGCTTAAAATTGCGATTATGATATCAAGGTTTTTCTTAGCTTTTAGTAACGAATTTAGCGATTTTCTTATTTAATCTAAAGGAACTAGGTGAATTGCCATCGGCGAGAAATATATATATTACAGTGAAACATCAAATGTTCCGAGTTAAAAGCAATGTTGCTTTCCTGAACTTAATTCAAGAACGGATTAGCAGTTTCACATGCAACTCCGGTAAACAGAACGAAATTGAAATAACACAATAGTGAATAGTTTGTATAAAACGAAAGTAGAGCTGAACAGAATATCAGCAAAACGATTTGCTCAACAGTTACCATAAACGATAGTGTAAGCCATAAAACTGTTAGGCTGTATATTTAGCTTGCAAAATTTTTCATCATAACAAGGTAATTATATTATTATTGGTGTAACTAAAACAAATGGCTATATTATCACCGAGCCCAAAAGAAGACTTTTAAAACATTGCCTTTTGTTTATATTTGAGAAAGGAGCAAAAGACATTTAGAAAGCAAACTAACAGGTTATTTATAGATTAAGTTTTTCCGTTGCACGATATCGAACCGGCATGAACTAAAATCGAAAATCAGTTTAGCTCATAAGCCTCACCTGCTATCTTGTCTTGTCCTGTATGCACTCAAGGAAAAGCGTTATAGAATTTTAGTCTTTCCATGTCTGCTTTTGTTCCTATTTTTGTCGATTCATGAATATTTCATGATGTTGAACTAGGAATTACATAATGGCTACTGCCCACTGCATTGAACGCGTGAATGGCCAGCCAGTGACAGTGATTACCTAACGAAGATTTCCCACATGCGGAGTCTCCTTAATAATTTGGTTTGTTTGACAATGTGAGACAAAATAGTTGATCTGGTTGTGGTCAAAATATGAAAGAGCATTGGTTGAAAAAATCCGCGCCTTTCTCGTTTCCTTTGACACCCACGGGTTTAATAATTGATCGCCTGAGAATTCAATATATTTTCGCTTTACCTAAGCGTTTGCCAGGGATCAAAACTCTAAAAAAGTGATCGTTTGAGTTTGATAAAATTCTAATATAGGCTTCAATTGCTTCCATTCAATTTTCGCTGTTTTAGGTTTTCAAACCAGCCAATCAGAGCATAGAATCAGCGGGTTGGTTTACATGACGTAATGCTGTTAAAAATAACTTCCCCCGGGCAGGTTATGCGGTTTGCTGTCCGCCCTTGAAGAATATATGATGTCACTGGGATCACTGCTTGTCAGTAAGCTTTGTTCAGAGACTTGACCTTTAGGACGGCATATTGCCAAGCGAAGTAAAGACAGAAAAAGGTAAAATCTCTAATCGCCTTTTTTTCCTTTTTGTTTTGAAGGGATTACTGACGAACTTTCTCAAAGGAGCTTTAATTTCAACTTTCTTCCAATTCGTATATTGTAATAAAGAGGAGTTTTTTCGGACAGTTGATTTTGACAGGTGACCCATTTGATCTTCATGGGGAGTGAACATCCCTCGACAATTGAAAAGGGACAGTTTGGAAGGGAGAAATTCTTTGAACCTTAAACGTTATGTGATCATTTGACGGAATGAACTTGAAACAATGTCAAGTCGACCCCATTTTGGAACAAATTTGGGAAGGAAAAATAAACAGATACTACTAATCAAAAATAAAAAGGAGAAAAAAGGATTTGAAAATCAGCGCTGATTATCCTTGAGTGCTAGGAATTTTTCTAACGGCTATATGCTATAATTTAAGACAAAAACGGAAGGCGAGTATGAACACAAAATTCACAATCACAACCCTTATTAAGCAATTCTGCTTCTTTGGTTAACTAAGTGTAACGGAACTGGTCTGAACCATGACAGGTTTTTCAAGGATCGATTCATCATAGCGTGTTTCATTATCATTTTCATTCACAGCGCGCCGTGGGTCATGTTGAGAGTAACGCTTGCCTGCTTGCTCCTCTTTGTTGCTTCGCTGGAAGCAAGGAAAGGTTTGTTTATTTATTTATCTTGGTAGTAAATGTATCCCTTTTATTTCTGTGATTTCAGCTGGAAAATTTAGGATATCCAATGTCAATACAGTGAATTTAACTGGTATATTGGCATTTTCAGACCATTTCAGTTTCTCTAGCTTCGTTAATCGGAAGTTCTCTTTTAAATTAAAAGAGGTTGAAACAGGCGCCATGAGAAACCTTATACAAATTAACTGGATAAATTCAACTATCTGCCGAGCAAAGAGACGACTTGGAACATATGGTTTTCCACGTTATTGGGCGAAACAAATATTGATATTTTCGATGATTTCGCCTTAAGATGTGTCGCTAAAAAACGGTTGTAGATGTACCATATTTTCTCATGTTTGTTGAGTGTTTTGTCAGGAGCTGCTGTGACTTAATTTTGTTTTAGTCTAACTTATTTAAAACTTGAGGTGACTGCAGATAATTGCATATCCTTTGTAACAATAAAATCGAAATAAACAGGTGTCATGTCTATGAGCTCGACACCGGCATACAACATAGAAGAGATTGGACCTCGGAAAAAGTAATTTTGTTCCAACAATCTTCTGTCAAGATACCCCTTGGCTATTCCGCCTAAAAAAAGTGTTAGAATGTGGTCTTTGGAAAGTTAACTTTTGTCATGTTTTTTTTAAGGCAGGTGTCGCTTATGGCAAAATGACACTGTCACTTTTGACATCGACAGAAGAATGAAGGAAGCCATTTTTTGCGTTTCACTTTTATTACTCTGCTTAGTTCTAAAAAGCATATTTTTTGTTGTGGTTCATGCTCACGTCCTTCAATTCGGTAAACTATAATTTAAACCCAAAAAGTCTTTTTTCTGGGAACAAAAGTGGCAATGTAGAGTCTAGATTATGGAAGGAATTGCGAGAAGAGGCCAAATGATCAGAACGCCGGAGCGAAGGGATGTCATTAACTTCGAAAACAGCTGGAGCTTAATAGTCTAGCAGAGGTGTAATTCAAAGGCTGGGAATTTTCGATGGTTTTCAGGAGTCGTGACCGAGTGAGCAAACTTTCGAGTGCATTTGAGGCTCTTAAAAGGACATGTTTGTGATAATAGAAGAGTTCGCTTTAACAGGCAGGTACCATGAATACGGTATTAGTTGTGATTAGACGCTGCAGTGGATTGGCGGGGAAATAGTGTTACTTACAAAACGGGTATTGATTTGTGAGAGAAGGCACACGTGATGAAACACACTATAATCCGATAACCCTTAAGCTGTAGTTTTTTATAGCTGCTCATCTTTTGTGATACTGAGTGAGAAAGAAAACTGATTGTAAAGTTTCTTCTGGTAGGAAATTAGCCTGTAAACTGCACAAAACTGAGGAAATATGTCGAAACATGCAGACATATGTAGTCTTACGTTAGTGTTAAGTATTTCTCAGGAGAGTGAGAGCCATTGTTGGTTTCATTTCTGTTTGGGTGATTATCGCCTGTTCTTGCGCAGCATGGATGAAAAAGTTCGCAACGGTTAAAACTAACAACCTTATCGTAAGGTTTTCACGCGCAACTGCTCTGTTACACATTATTCCTCCTGTCAGCATTGAGGCGGAGTCTACAGTGTCGAAATTGGTTCAGAACTCGCGATCAGAATTTCAACAGAACTCGAAAATATTTTGTGGGCACCGGATGACATGACGTCAGCTTCAAAAACTCGCCCCATGTTTCCCTCAATGCGGTCAAATTAAAATGATTCAAAAGTCCCCTTCATAGATTAAGACGATCAAAATACGAAGAGAACTGGTCACGTGTATTCTAACTGTAAATAAACCTTACTTCACAGTAACAGAAGCTTATCTTCATCATGGGAAGATTGTTAAAATAACAAAAGAAGTGGAGGACGAGCCAGGTAAAATGAAGCTGATATGATAGAATCTACGATAAATAAGGAGTTTATATTATTGATCAGTCAGGTTTTACCATCATTTCTGTAAGAAAGTCATAAGTCGGTTAGGCGCACTTGTACAAATTTCAGATCAAAACTAGGTTTACCCTGCCCCAAGATACAGAGACCTTCGATGCAGCAATAAAATGTACGTGTCGGAAGATTTTAAAGGCCAAGCAATTCTGAATAAAAGATTGATCGTAAACAAAAAAACCCTGTTTTTGAACCATCTACCATCTTAAAGTTATCTAGTTTTAAAACTTACCTTAAACACTCTTATTACCCAATCAATAAATCAATCAATCAATCAATCAATCAATCAATCAGTCAGTAAGTCAGTCAATCAATTAATAACCTTATTACCGTGTCGAAAGAAACACAGAGCGGCTTTCAATTGAGTGTCAAGAAACTTAAATCAAAGTAATCACTTTAACCAATCACAAGCGGAGATTCAGACAATCCGGTGAACCATTCAAGACTCCAAGTTAGTACATGTAGCTGACGCGAAGCCAATCGTGAAGTGTAATTGATGAAAACTCAATTGCTTTTAAATACTCAAGCGAAAACTCCCCTAACGAATATTCCTGCACTCGGTATTTACCTTCTTGTTATTTCTTTCTAAGAAAATGTAGAGAAACGTAATGCCAATCCGTGCGGCATGGGATGTCCCGTCACCTGTGCTCCGGCCTGTGTACCATCATGCTGTGCGCCACCACCGCCACCGCCGCCACCACCACCACCTCCTTGTCCCGTCCCCTGCCCTATTCCAGGACCTCCCGGAGCACCTGGATGTATGGGACCACCCGGCCTCCCAGGGTGTCGCGGGTTCCCTGGTATCCCAGGATGCATGGGACCTATGGGACCAATGGGACCGATGGGAGCTCCCGGCTGCCCCGGCCTCCCAGCACCACCACCACCAGCATGTCCCCCAGTTTGTATCCACTACTGTATGAGAATCTGTCCACAGCCGTGCTGCACTGCTCCCCCTCCCCCGATTATGCTTCCTCCACCACCACCCCCTCCCCCTATGCCGATTTGTGCACCGTCATGCGCACCAGCGTGTTGTATGGGCAAGAAGTGAACTGAATAACTGTTCTTATAAACTGACAAGTCATGCCAACGGCTGAGAAGAAGCGATGCAAGGACGCTTGATCTGCGGGATGATAAAGAACACTAGAAAGAAAGAAGAATTTTTATGGGGTGCTAATATAGACGGCGGGCAATTCAATACCCAAGAAAGCGGTTTCAAATGGAAACTTTTGTAAATGACTTCTTGTCCTCCAGAAGTGGTAGTGCAAATAAAGGTTTATTTTAGCTACGTGTGTCGTAAGTAATTAAATTTCAAACGCCAACCTTCAAGAAAAACGTGGTATCGTAAGCCTTGGACAATGGCGTGGTGAAGTGCCTTAGAGGATGTTTTCAGAAACTACTTTCCCTGTCAAATGATAACAGCACTTTTA
>CM042752.1:27785175-27797675 GCA_022496165.2 Catalaphyllia jardinei | reverse complement strand
CTTAACAAAGCTAAGCTAATAAAGCAATTGACTGTATCTTTGGAGCTATTAAACACTCCAACCTCTTCCAGAGAGTTTCATTTAACAATATTACAAAAAATAGCTTTTTCTTACACTATTCACATAATTATTATTTCTATTTGCCATAAATTGAGCTTCTAACGAAGTAACTCATGAAATTATATGTTATAGAACCACATAAATACGCGAATTTAACAATAATTTGTCACTGCCCTCATGGAGCTACAGTTGTACTCGTGCGAGATGAAGGTTATTCTTCATTTGTCCATAACCTGGATTAACTTATAAGACACTTACTGTGACAGTACATACAGCAGTTGAATGGCAGACATTTGGATAACTTAAAATGCTTAATACTTGTCATACAAGTTATTATTTTTGGCAGACCTATCGGTACCAGCCCTATAGTCAGCCCGCGATTCCTGAAAAGGAATAACAAATTATGTTATAAAAACCACAGTGAATAATAACTCTAAGAAAATTCATCATTTCACTGCGATATTTGAAGCGATTGTCGCGGCGTTCCAAAAATGATCTGGTTCGAGAGGGAGAATTTAGAGTGGGACTGGGAACAGACATGCGAGGCTCCTGCTTTTATGCCTGCGCATCGATATCTTCGGAGTCTAAGTGAGAAAAAACGCTAAAGCCCCGGCCAAATGATGGCAACATCTGAACGGAACATATCCCAACATTGTTGGCCCGGCATTTTCAAGCTCCGGCGAAACGATGGTAACATTTAAACGCAACATATCACAACAGTGTTGGGTGCAACATGTTGTACGCGTTTTGCCACCTTGTTGCAACGTGTTGCGACATGTTGCGAATTGAAAATCGAACTAGTACGCCTGCCCAGGCGCAACGTTGTTGCACGAACCTGGCCAAACGACTACAACATCATGCAACATCCACAACTGTTGCATGAAAAATTTGACCACTTTCAAATTTGAGCCAACAACACCCAGCATGTCGCAACATGTTGCAACACGTCGCAACAGGGTGGCCAAATGCACGCAACATGTTGCACACAACAATGTTGCGATATGTTGCGTTGAAATGTTGCGATGGTTTGACCGGGGCTTAATACCTAAAGAGGTATGATAATAAATCCGGCGTGTTTGGGCCAAATGAGCCCCGATATCGGAGATTACCAAAAAGTTGTAGGGTTGAGTTGTGCGAACAAATTAGCATGATTTCACTGCATTTAATAGTTAAATTGATATTGAAATCACACTGCGTTTCGAGCTAGCCGATGAAACACTGTCTCAAGTGCTTAATGTATGTTCTCAATGGAATCAAAAACTAAGGAGTAAACGGAGAAGTAAAATCGTGTTTAAATTGGATGAATTATTAATGAGATTGAGAAGATCTCTTCACTTTTTTAAAAAGGGTCAACGGTTGAGTTTTACAGGTTAAACATTTGAGTTACATACTCAGGTAAAAAAAAAGGTTTAGTATATTTCTGCACTGCAAGGTGAGTTGAACAGGCTTTACTTTGGCATGATTAAGAAGTAGAAACTTATGTTTAGTGTTAGAATTAAAAGGATTTTGCTTATTTGTTATACACAATAGCGTTCACAACCGTGTTAAAAGTTCATTAGCATAACTTACTTCAGGTATAATAGTTAGCTATCACTGGCAGATCTCAAGTCTTCCCAAGACTTCTACATTAGCGAAATAAGAGGAAACAGGTGAGTTATCAGCAGGTAAAGAGAGTTATTTTAATTTACATAGTCCATATAAATCTTGTCTTCACAAAGAGAATTAGCTACTAAGATGAAACACTCAGGTTAGCCAGTACTAAAATAAAACGACTGATGATTTAGCAGAATTCATATCTTGGGAAATTTGTTATTGACACCTTGCCTTAAAACTTATCTGGAATCTGATTCTTGGTATGTGAGGCTCCCGCTGGCGGCAAATATCTATAATTTTATACATTTTGACGTTTAACATTTAGCATTTAACAAGTGGTGCTGTGGAAGAAACTTTCAAATGTCAGAGAAACAAAATTAACCGGCATTTCAGTAGTAGATGCTCATGCAAAATGGCCGCAGCCTTCGTCAAAAATTTGCCGTAACAATACACAGTAACCATTTGAAGTCAAACAAAGACTTATGGAAACTAGTTCGCAACGTTTTCAATTCATCGAGGTCGCCACTCTCGTTCCGGCCGATCAGCAAGTTATTACATCAATCACAAGAAATTTCCTTTAAATACACGTTTTTAAGTACTTACGATATTCTCAAGCAAGTCGTCAAAGGCCAAGCGGTCGTAAGTGGATTCCAAGTTATCTCGGGGTCTCTTGGTCTGTCTGGACTGGGGCTCCTGTTGACCCACTCTTGATAGCTGCTCCATGGCACGGTTGGCCGCTCCCAGACCACTGGTGACCTCGCGGAATGATGCGGAAGAGGGAACCGTGGCTCTAAGCCTTCTCCCGGGGACAGTGAAGTCCTCGTCGATTGTTTCAAGGAAAACGTGAGATTGTCTGGCCCGGCGATACTTTTGAGGTCTGACAGAAGGGTCCATATCTGAATTTAATTCTTGGCGTCTTCTACTGAATAAAACAGGTACATTAAGTGTATATGTGTCTACTGCTGCTGCCTTAAGTCTTATGGGTTGTATAGCTATTGTTTACAACTGACTAGTATCGTGCTTTTTTGGATATATTCAATCTTTTTCTACGTGGGGTGAGGCTTTACGACCTCAAAACGTTTAAATGGCCCATTTCCAAGTTCTCTGTTTCTAAGAGAGTAATGGTGCAAAATCTTTCATATGAAAATAAATGGTTTCGAACAACTTGTTTTATATAGAGGCACAAGACAGGTCGGAAATGGCTTCTTGGTTCCACAAAAGTTAATATTGCATGGATTTAAGTCAGCAAAAGCATTTCAGCACACCAATTGACTATTTGAGGTTTTACGGAAGTGACTCAGTAATGTATAACTATATATATTCTTACCTCCGTCTACAGTAGTAAAAACCAATGACCAAAACAACCAGTAATAAAGTCCCACATAATAAGGCGAGAAGCACCACAAGGAACAGCATTATGTCGTCTGTCAAAAAAGAAGTAAAACGAAATGAATTTTTCTTATTTGACCCAAAGAAATAATCACTTTCAATCACAAAGGATGACTGCCCAGTCTCATTAGCCCATAAAAGTACAAATAAAGTTGTTGTTTTCGTTCGGCAGCTGCCATGAAACGAGGTCACAGAGAAAAACCAACTGTGTGGTTCCTGATAAGGACTTAATAAGGAGCGCCCTTCGGAAGATTACACAAGTACTTCAAATAACATGGAATGGTAGCAGGCATTCTAGTATTAGCTTATCAAACATAGTCACTGTCTAAGTCGCGCCAGAGGAGCGGAAAGGATGTTACGGAAATGCGGAATTTAGTTAGGCTTTGGGCGGGGACATCATAACTCGGCTCCTTTGTAAACAAACACGAATGAAGTGTTTCTATTATTTTTGTGATACAAAGCGACATTACCTGAACTAACTTTAGGCGCCGCGGTGGCTTCCCCGCCTTCTTCACACCAGTCACCATAGAAACCTCGTGGGCATCTGAGGTAAACAGACCAAATGACTTCAAGATAGAGGGTAATGATGCTGAGTTATCGAGTAAAAGATTTTTCCTTCCCCTCTTATGGTACATTACACACGTTCATATAATAATCTGAACATCGACCTCTAAAAATAATTACTTTGATTTTCTCTTTCAACAATTTTTATTTAGGAGGAAGTTGTAAGATTCTAGTACGAGACTGAGATTCGAAGGAGCATTTCTTACTTAACGACAGCTAATAAAATGTTATAAAACCTTTTTTTCTATGACAATTTTCGTATGAGACTCGAATATGGTGCGTTGCACATGAGGGCATGGCAGCCATATTGATGTTCCAAAACAATGTCGGAGTTCAGCTGTATTCTTATAAAAAAACTTTCTTTTGTTCCAATAAATACACCTGAGTGAATACGATGCGTGTAGGGTTTTATTTCCAGTTGTTTAATTTAGGCCTCCACTCCAGACACATTTCACACGCACTTCACACAAGATAATTTTGTTTACTATAACTGCCACACAGAACTTATATCAGCTTACTTGCAAATGTTTCCAACTGTGGAGATTATGCAAGTTCCTCCATTTTCACAATGATTAACAGGACATCCAACTGCAAAGTGGAAATGAGGGGAAAAAGTAAGAATACACGGCAATCACTTTGTGCTTTGCCGACTGTCTCTAGTTTCCAAGCTAAACAAGTAAAAGCTGCGTTCAGTATAAGAGAGCAACACGAAAAAATCTCTGCCGTGGTTAACGTCCCACACAACAGGTACAATTTAATACGTTTTGCCCAAGGCAACTGTCAAATGTACCTAAATATTTAAATAACGTGCAAAGCCATTATCTTCTTCTCAAGCCTCCTCATTGAAAATTCCTTCGCTGCTGTTCCCGATGTGGTTTCTAAAGTTCCCCACGTGTCATGCGAGAGAAGGTCTACCATAAATTATTATACGACTAAGTTAGTTCAGAGGGCCAATGACTCAATTCCCAGTCCAATATTCTTTAAGTATTGGTCCGGGCACTGTCCCGAATGACCCCCCAAGATCACTCTTGAAGATTTTCTGGTATGTTCGTGTAATCTTTTATAACCCAGGCTTGTTCAGAACCGCACTGGGAGAATATCGACCTTCGGTCTTTATTGCAAACAGCTGAGCTTGGTCCTTACCAACAAGACGTCGATCGGGCCGATATGCTCCAAGTAGAGCCCCTCACTGCACTTGGTTAATAAAATATTTTTACAGGCCCAACATGAGAGAAAATACGTAACACTCTCTCTCTCTCTCTTTCGCTCGTGAAACTTACAAAAGAGCAAAGGGAAAGGACTTAAGTAGCAAAAACATGGATAAAGCATTGTGAATTACTACAGCGGGGAGAGAAATTGAAAAAAAACGATAACTCTTACCAAAGCAGTGTGTCCCATTACCAAAGTAATTCATTTCTTCTTTACAGGCGCATTTGAACGTGGGGCCTGGTAACGATGTACAGGTGGCGTTCGGATGGCAGTTATCTGTTCCCGCCAAACAATGGTTGCTTACTGTGGCAACAGAAAATAGCAAATATCATTAAGACCCTGACAAATATCGATGGTTTACCCTTAATAAAGATAGCTTCGCGGTTTGTTTCTCTTTTCCTGTCCCCCTATTTGCATCTTTTTTTAAATAGTGAAGAACTTATTTAAGCAAATTCTAACCCCATTGTAATTAATCGTTTTAGCTATTTCAGCACGCAGAAAAAATACTTGGTTGGCAAATATTACACTTAATATCTTTTACATAAGTTCTTGGTGAAAAGCAAACTGCTAATAAGATAACAAGGATAAACAATAAAATACTCAAAACTAACCTTCGTTCATCTCAAGTTTATATTAATGTATTGCTAGCGTTAAGTAGAACTCGTCTAATAGTAACAGCGTACCGTTACACGTGACTCCATTCCCAAAATAGCCTGACTTGCACGTGCACTGGAATTCTCCAGGTGTATTGAGACACGTGACTCCAGGAGTAAAAATGCTGCAGTTATGCAGGGAGGCATTTTTACATTCATCGATGTCTTTGAATAAAGAACGAATAAAAATGAATCAACACTATTTCTTTATTACAATTAGCAACTAATAACTATCTATCGAAAGTTCTGATTTTGTAAAGCTGTACATACGTCCCTGCCTCTCTACCTGTCTGTCTGTCTGTCGTTGTGTCTGCCTTTCTGTCTGTCTGTCTGTCGTTGTGTCTGCCTTTCTGTCTGTCTGTCTGTCTGTCGTTGTGTCTGCCTTTCCGTCTGTCTCTCTGTCGTTGTGTCTGCCTTTCAGCCTTCTGTCTGTCTGTCTGCCTATCCAACTGTTCGTCTCTGTCTGTCTGTCTGTCTGTTGGTCTGTCCAGCTGTCCGTCTGTTTGTTCGTCTGTCTGTGCCACTGTGCGTCTGTCTGTCTGTCTGCCCGCCTGTCTGTATGCCTCCTGTTTGTCTGCCTGTCTGCCTGTCTGCCTATGTGCTACCCTCGTGAAATAAAGTCACTATCTATCTATCTATCTATCTATCTGTCTGTCTGTCTGTCTGTCTGTCTGTCTGTCTATCTATCTGTCTGTCCGTCTGTCTTTCTTTCTACCAGTCTGTCTTTCTATTTGTCTGTCCTTTTAATCGGTCTGCCTTTCTGCCTTTATGCCTGTCTGTCTGATGCTCACGCCTCTCCGTTTGACATGGTCTTCTGTTCAAGAGAGTTAATCAAAAGTTAATTGCTACTGAAGTTATTGTAATTATTACCTTGGCATGTTTTCCCATTTCCTGTGAACCCTTTCTTACAAGAACATTCAAATGAACCCACATTGTTTTCACAGATGGCATTTTTATCACAGTCATTGGTACTGGGGTCTTGACACTCGTCACGATCTACGCCAAGGGAAGGAAAAATTAAAACCGTTATAAGTATAATATACGGTACATGTAGACTCTAATGACCGTGGGTGAGGTCAATATTTGACAGTTATTCCACGAGCGCGCGTTAGATATGACATAACAGATAGCCAACGAGTTAGTTTTAATCTTCTCATGTCCAACAAGAGCGATTTGAATAACTGTTTTATTGAAAACGCACCCAAACTATAGAAAAAGACAATACAATAAAAAAACAACAAACAAACAAAATTACTTGCAAGCTTTCCACATTTGTAAAGCATGGTATAATGGCAAATATACCATGACATTATTCAATGATGCAGGTCTGAGTAAGGAGAAATATTAGTCGATTTCTTAGTTCATTGCAAAATTTTCACTCTTCAGGAAACAAATGAAAATGTATCTTTGTTTTCATCAATACCTTCCTACGTGAGTAGACATTTGGGAATTGGCTTGCCAGAAAAGATGACACACTAATTGTCTTTCCCTATACCAAATAGTTTTTAAAGTTCTCACCTGCAACAACAACAGAAGATGAATCAATTTGCAAATCTCCCAGGCGAGATACATTTTGTGAGTGAGAGATGCTCTCATTTAGGACTTTGGCTGCAGCTGGTAGCATGGTTTCATTACCAGTTTGTTGAAAATTGATCACAAAATCAGCAATTACACTGCCTGGTCTGCAAATAAAGGAAACGTAAATAAATGAAACGCATTAACTGATGGACTATAAACGCAAAATTAGTATAGATAATCCTATGAATGCGAGTGCAATTAAGTGTTTAGAACACGAGTGATTTTTTGAACATTCCTTCAAAATCACACCTTTCTTCACAGGAATACAATTTGAAACAGTTCTCAAGCTTACATACGATAACGATATAACGAGATGCCATTTAAAAAAACAGCCTGATCACTTCGCAATTTTGCAAATCAAAACACTGTAAAATAAATAAAACATACGACAAATAAAAGACATTGTGGTAAGTAGAGACATCTATTGCGTATTCGTCTGTACCTAAATCCTTGCACTTCGCATCCTTGGTATATTGACGCCAGTTCTGATTTGCTGTAGACCGCGTCCATCTGCAAAGGAGATAGATTATTATTATTATTTAAGGTGGCTCAAAACAGTTTCCAGCACTTTCCAAGACGTAGATTTGGATGTGTTATTATAACCAGTCTTTATCAATTAATGATGCGATCACGGTAAAAAAAAACTGCCCAATCACTGGTGAACACGTTGTTATCATATTCATTACACTATGTTACCATAGCAACATTATGACCTGCTAAAAACACCCTTAATTTTAGCTTTCAGTACTTCTATTTCTTTTTATTTTGTTAGGAAGGAAAGTATTCAACTTTTGACAAAGTTTAAAAGTACTCTGTACAAGGGGTTCAGAGCCACCTTATTCAACTTTTCGCAAAGTTTAAAAGTACTCTGTACAAGGGGTACAGAGCCACCTTAAATTTTCGAAAATTTAATGTGGCTCTGAACCCCATGTACATAATTTTTTTTAACTTTGCCAAAAGTTGCATCTTATTCTGCTTATCATTAATATAATTTCTAAAACAAGAAAAATTTTACCGTGCCGTTTTTGAAATGTAAGCGCTTAAAGCTGAAATTAAGGGTGTTTTTGGCAGGTAACAGTGTTGCTATGGTAATCTATTGTGTCACAAAAATAATACCAACTTGTTTACCAGTGATTGGGCAGTTTTTTTGATACATGATTGTAGCATCAATTGATAAAGAGTGGTTATAATGACACATCAAAATCTGCGGTTTTGTATACACTGTTCGTAAGTTACTTAGAGATTTTTTGGTGATCTCCATACGTTTCAGTGGCCGCTGCTGTTGTGGAGAAAGAACCGTTCTAGAGAGGTTAGAATAAGAGTGGATGTATGGACTGTCCGCTTTGACCGAAAAAAAGTGGAGGTTCGACTATATTTAAAATTTATTGTTGTTGTTGTTGTTGTTCTCATGATTCTGCTTGTCGATGTTAAAGGACGTGGGGAGGGGGGGGGGTCACTTAAAGGAAGCCCTGGAAGAGATTTAAGCGACAGCTGGTAATTGCTCAAACGGTTGCCAGTTAAATACAACTGAACCGACTTGGTTTTGAACTGTGATAGCTGAGATTATAGCTGAGATATCAGAGACTGGAATTTTAAGGTGGTATGTACCTCAAAATATACCAAAAAGTTTTATGGCAAATAAAGCAAAGTTTTTCCCAGGTAACTATACCAATTGAGTTGCGCATCTCTTTACAGCTGTTATACAAAGTTTCGTTAATATATGTTAAAACTGATCTATACTTTTGGTCATGTTCTTACTGTAAACAGCCGTTGCTATGGCCGTTGCTACGTAAAAAACTTGTACCACTGTGCACTTTCCTTAAATTTCACACTCACCTAGAGGTAAATTTGGCAAGATTGGCTCAAAATGTTTTCAACAAGGTGTTGAGGGTCTTAAATCTTGTATTTTCTGAAAAATGGAATTTTTCCTGAGCATGGCCATATTTTGAGGTACATACCACCTTAACTGATAGCGGACATTTCAACCCCCTTGCCCCCCACCGCCCCGCCCAGATCTCAGGCGCACTATCATTTCTTACCGTAGAAATAACTTTGTTAGCCAATTCTTTATATCCAGCAGATTTCTCGTCCGCCAGTTCTGGAGTGTACGTAGAAAAGTTTCCTGCAATTACTTTGATTGATCCCTCGTATGCATCAACAGCTGAAAAAGTAAAAAACCTATTTTTCACAGGGCGTACGCACTAAGCAACAGGTCAAAGTTAAAATGACACGGGGATTGCGCTACAGTTTTGGCGAAAATTATGACTAAGAGCAGCGGTGAATCTCCAAAAAACCTGACCTCGATAAGCTCTAAACTTGAGCCCGTTATATGATCACGTGATACTGGTCAAAAGATATCTTGTCTTATCAAGTATCAATTGACCATAACATGGATGTCCAATATCAAAGATGTACGCTGTAAACCAAGGCTGCATTGTCTTGGTCAACCTATTAGCTGGAGCATGGCCGTCAGGTTGCGCGAATTCGTCGTTGTGCTAACACGCCTATGGGCTATACCGCTAGCCATTATGACCATGAGAAAAGCAATTCACTGGTTCCTTGAGTATTGTGCTCCATTTGGAGGAACGGACCCCTACTTTTATCTGAATTGATGTGGGTCGAGAACTTTACCTTGGAAGTAGTTTTTATAAGACACGACGACAAAACTGGAAAGCGTCTCGCAGACTTTTCCAATTTGATGTCATAATCTAGAGCAAAACCAATTCCTAGCAGCTATTTTATACCGCTTCAGTCATTATTTAATGATCTGCGATTCGAAGTGAATGTCATGATAGTGCCCATCTGAGATTTTCACACACTGATGACACCGACCACGAAAATTTAGTATTATCAGTAAACATTGACGATATCTCTGGTTACCATGGATTGCGTGTACACACCTGTGAAAGACAAGCGTGAGGGTTCCATAAGATGACACATGAATGGTATGTCTAAGAACTTTGTATCTCGAAAGGATACCTCAATCATTCCCGTCACTTCGAGAAACGTCCCTTCTGCCCCGGAACTAACACTCGCTCCCCAGCACAAATCCCAACCATTTACCGAAGGGTATACTCAGAAAAACCGGGTGGGGGTGTACGGCCCACTTCCCAAAACCCTTATCCTATTGAAGTCTGAGATTTTCCTTACCCGGCTAATGAAGTGACTAAAACTGTAGAATCCTATTTGAGACCAAATATCAGTACTCTGTTTCAGATCTGGCTTATAATTGACCAAATAAATAATCTGACCAAAACGGCCAAAGGATCATCGCCTTTACGACCGCACATCCCTACATAGTGCTTTGAGGGAGAGCCCCCGCGGGTGGGAGGCATCCAAATCATCATTTTAGGTACTCACCTTTACAAAGGTTGCTGTTTTCCTTTTCAAACTCTCCTGGAGGACATTCACACACGTGATCGCCGACCAAATCTGTACAAACTTGATCAGGTCGACACGGAGATGAGGCACACTCGTTGCTAACTGAAACTAACAATTATAGACAGTTATTAATTGTGTTGGACATTTTTATTTTCATTTGACAGTCAAAAGAAATTTGCACTTTGTTTATTTTTGCGTTACAACGTTACCCAATGGAACTTTCTAACGATACAAGGCTTTTCCGATTTCTCCATTCAAACAAAAAAAAACCACCGCAAGATTTAAGATCCTGAATAATTTAGTTAATATGTGAAGCTAAGTTCATTGACAATTCATCAAGTTTAAACAATAAAAGTCATAACCGTGCGATGTTTGTATGCGCGCACTTAAATGGCATTCATTTTGTTTCTCTGTTTTCCCATTAGTTTTAGTTTTGATTAAAAAGGTGTATCAAACACGAAACATCTTGTTTGACCACAGTTCCAAACACTAAGAAGATCGTCAAAAATACCTATCTGCTCGTCATATTTTCAACTCTCTTCTCGATGCTTAGAAATGTGGTGAATCTTGGTCTTAATCATGTGCTGAATTAAAATTTACAGTGCGGCTTTGTAATGTTTAGAATTACAGACGCAGTTATTTTGTTGAATTTCGTTTAGTGTACGAGATGACGTTTAACATTTATAGCTTTATTCCTGGTGAACAAATTTAAGAAAACGACAGCACTTTCCAGTTAAAAAAAAAGCATGTTTCAACAGAAAATTCTGTCATGCTCTGTCATACGGTACATAGCGATGGAAGTTAAATTTATAATAAGTACAAAATGGTAATGTAATTAATAGTAACAACAAAATAAGCAAAGGGTAAAAGTGTGAGTATTAAAGAAAAACTTTAGATAACATGGCGTAATTTTTAATTCAAAGGGGGTTGTTTTCTCTTTAACCCCAAACATGTTTGGTCTGAAAGACCCTATTCCTGGCAAGCTCCGTTCACGTGTGGTTTACAAGTTTACATGTGCAGGCTGTGATGCCTGTTACGTCCGGAAAAGGGTCAGGCATTTTTCCCCTCGTAAGAAGGCCCAATTAGCCAGTGATAGGCCCTCTCACATTTTCCAACATCTACAAAATTCTGAACATTGTCGCACCTTGTGTTCATGTTTTAGATCCCGCCTCAACTACCTTTTAAAAAAGGCTATTCATATTAAGAGAGAACAACACCACTTGAGTCAACAATTACACCATGTTAATTTAAAATTCTCTCTTTAATTCTCAAACTTTCACGCTTTGCTTTATTCTGTTGTTACTATTAATTACTTTAGCATTTCCTACTTATTATAAATTCAACATCCATCGCTTTGTACTGTATAATTGAACATGACAACTCAACAAACAAGACAACCGGCTAAATAATGCATTAGTTCCAGTATCCAAAAAAAAATTAACTTCCCCAAACAATATCCCCCAAAAAATTAATTCATTCCACCAAAAATTCCCCGTTATCACTTCTCACTACGAAAACTAATTAATGACCAGACAAAAAAAGGAAAAGCCCAACTAACCAACAGATGAGGACACAGATATTGATGTCTGGCTTCTTGAAGGTTCAACTGACAAAACAATCACTGCCGACGATGAAACTAGCAGAGAGCTGGAAGAAGACAAAGCAGGTGTACTTTGATCTATTCTCAGACTTGAGCTCACTAACACAGATGGCGAACTGCTTATCTCTAGGCTTGAAACAGCAACAGATGACGAAATCACTGCCGACGATGAAACCAGCACAGAGCTGGAAGAAGACAAAGCAGGTGTACTTTGATCTATTCTCACACTTGAGCTCACTCTCACAGATGGCGAACTGCTTATCTCTGGGCTTGAAACACCAAATGATGACGAAATCACTGCCGACGATGAAACCAGAACAGAGCTGGAAGAAACACCAACTGATGACGAAATCATTGCCGACGATGACACCAGCACAGAGCTGGAAGAAGACAAAGCAGGTGTACTTTCATCTATTCTCAGACTTGAGCTCACTCGCACAGATGGCGAACTGCTTATCTCTGGGCTTGAAACA
>CM042752.1:27780631-27783730 GCA_022496165.2 Catalaphyllia jardinei | reverse complement strand
CACAGATGGCGAACTGCTTATCTCTGGGCTTGAAACAGCAACTGATGACGAAATTACTGCCGAAGATGAAACCACCACAGAGCTGGAAGAAGAGAAAGCAGGTGTACTTTGATCTATTATAAGACTTGAGCTCACTCTCACAGATGGCGAACTGCTTATCTCTGGGCTTGAATCTCCAACTGATGACGAAATCACTGCCGACGATGAAACCAGCAAAGAGCTGGAAGAAGACAAAGCAGGTGTACTTTGATCTATTCTCAGACTTGAGCTCACTTTCACAGATGGCGAACTGCTTATCTCTGGGCTTGAACCAGCAACTGAGGACGAAATCACTGCCGAAGATGAAACCAGTACAGATCTGGAAGAAGACAAAGCAGGTGTACTTTGATCTATTCTCAGAGTTGAGCTCACTCTCACAGATGGCGAACTGCTTATCTCTGGGCTTGAAACAGGAACTGATGACGAAATCACAGGCGACGATGAAACCACCACAGAGCTGGAAGAAGAGAAAGCAGGTATACTTTGATCTATTATCAGACTTGAGCTCACTCTCACAGATGGCGAACTGCTTATCTCTGGGCTTGAAACAGAAACTTTTGACGAAATCACTGCCGACAATGAAACCAGCACATTTGTGGTCGAATACAATTCAGTTCTTTTGGATACAAGGCTGTCAGGGACCTCAGGGAAGCTACCGTAGATGACGCCAAATGAATGTGAATCTGGATAAAACGAGACGGATGATGTTGCAGTATTGGAAGCTGTCTTTTTTGAAGACGATACAAAAATTTGAGTGGTTTGCGCGATACTGTTAAATATCCAAGCAGAAGAAAATGATTGACTATAAGGAATGTTTGCTGGTGTCCTTGACTGATTGAGTATTCCTGTCTTTGACAACGTTGTCTCTGTGGCAACAGCAGTTGCAAGTGCAGACGACATAGAGCCAAATAAACTGACATCGCTCGTTGAGAGACTTGACGCATTCTTTGTTAAACCAAGGATTATGATTCCCTTCAGCATCAGCCATAAAAAGCATAAGGGAACATTACAAAAGGCCAGTAAACCTACATGTGTATAAAATTAAGTAAAAAAACATAGAGTAATCAATGAGAATTTAAGTTTTAGAAGAGCAAATGATTGTTTACATATTTTATTTAAAGGACCTAAGTTACAGTGTTTTGAGCCAAGAACAAAATTTACCCCTAAATGGAAGGAAGCCTGAAAATACCAGTTTATAAAAGGCGCCAAAGAGATGATAACAGTAGTAAACGTAAACCACAAAGGAACAAGGATGGTTAAGGATGGAGAAAACTAACATGGATTGGAAACGACGAACTTGATACGTTTAGGCTAAACTTTTCAAGATGCACACGCTGTGACTTCTTGGATTTAATTGCCAGTTCACGTATTAAAGTTTTATCAGGTTTTGCAAATCGCCCAGCCTACCTCAAACTATTTCTGACAAAAGTTGTTCATGAGCAAATAATAAAGTGAACTTTAATCAACTGAAAAACATTGCGACCCCGCAAAACCAAAGTACTTAAATTGAAGAGAAAGACCAACTTTGTACAATCCTGTTCGTAACGATCACGGAGGGTATAGAGAATTTAAAATTATTCCTCATCATTGAGCGGTTGTGATTTTTTTATTACTCTTTTCCTAATCAACGAAATTGATGAGTGAGCGGTGGGTAATCAAGGAGAAATCAACTGATTAGCTATTGATGAGAAATAATCGATAGTTGATCGATGACGAATAATATTATGAAAAAAGACTCCCCAGGTATAGTGTTTCTCGTATGGCTCTCATAAACTTGGTGTCGCCAAAGCAATAGGACCTGGGCACAAGCACAAAAATCCTATTTAGACCTGGGTACCCAAGTATACTTTAGGCTATGTTCACACTTGGTGTCAGAGTACGAGTCTCACTTTGTACTAATGTGAACACATCCTTTTTCCGAGTACTCACACCAGAATTCGGGCACAGTCCCCGTGCCCGGGCACAATGCCCCGACCTTGTACCCAAGTAAATAGTGACTGGGTACTTAGAATACCCTGTCTGAACGCAACACTATTTTGTACCGGTACGCAGGCGATAGTGCTCTAGCGCAAAGTGTGAACACAGCCTTACGAAGGTCTACCATGTCCCAGCGACTCCAATTGCGGTGAGGATGCTTGACATAAATAGAAGATTTCAATACACTAGTTCGCAGCGACATCTTATTCAGGCACCGTGCTCGGTGTGAAACAAAGCCAAGTACTTTTAATTAGCCCTCTTGCCGAAAGAGAGGGTCTCGAAAAAATTAGAATTTCGATCTAAATACACAAAGTCTGATCTCCTCTTTACCTACCTCAGAGTTTTAGAAACTCATAAATGGGTAGTTTCAGTCAAGTCAGCTTTGGATGTTCATAGAGTTTAGGGACGGACCATTAGCAAAGTGATGGGAGATGGGGGAAAAATTCATGCAAGGGAGCGTCAGTGCAAAGCAGAAGTGAGAAAACACTGAAATCCTGCAGAGTAAATTGCGCTGGCGGGCTTCCAAACTGTACCCGCCTGAATGGCAACATGGCAGCCACTTAATACCTAGCAACTTACAACTTTATCGGCTTTGTACTTGGCAGCCACTTTATACTGTGTAGCAACCTCATCATGGACAATGGTAGCCAAACACCCTTGCGGAAAAACCCTTATAGATAACCATGGCTTTAAAAAAAATAAATCAAAACATGTGCTATAAACAGCGATCCTGCTTGATTCGATTGCACTTAGGCAAGCACGTGTCGTGTTTTGAAAGCCTTTTGAAAGCCTGAAAGAGTGATTTCACAACTGGCACGTATAAATGACGATTATGGGCACAGACATGCACACCTTTGGCGAACTGTAACACTTCCCCTAAGATGGGTGCAATGATCAACGTTGGACAAACGTTGTAACCAAAGACAATCATGGAGGTGTTAACACAACTGATGTGTAAAGTGTGGGTCGTTTCAAGCAATTTTAGGTTTTTGGCTAGGCTTTTGTACATTATGCTTTTATTTCCCTACTAAAATGCTCCACCTTAATGCTCCATTTTTTCCACTAAAATGCTCGGTTCCCCTC
>CM042752.1:27760631-27773131 GCA_022496165.2 Catalaphyllia jardinei | reverse complement strand
TTACGCGTATAAGCGAGGAGACTACAAACACAGTAAAGCTAACCGACATTTTTGTGATTGTTGATGAGGAAAATGAAAGTTTCGCTTACCTCGCGCGGTCAAACTCCATGTCCTGAACTCTTTCATGTTGCCTCGTGAAACGTAAACACGAAGCTCAGTGGTCGTTCCATAAGTCAAGATATTCACTTTATTTCACTCAGCAGCGTTAAATAAACAAAATATCCCTCCGGTATACGGTCATGAACAGGAAAAAGCAGCCGTTATTTCCACGATATCAATCGACTCCGGTTGAGTTACGTCACATCCCAAAACCATTCAGTGTGGGCGAAACTCCTATAACCAATGAAACCGAGTTGACAGTTCTACAGTTACTCAATTCTCTGCGGAGTACTACATTTGTTACCAAAGGCTTTGTTCACGAGAAATCACATCTCACGAAATTATTTCAACAGAAAATCAAAGGGAAGATGCTAAAAATGCTATCATATCCAGTGTTGTATTTTTACCGCAATGCAATTTGTAAAAGGATAAAACCCTATACGTTCGCGTCCAGACACCTAAATTACAATTCGTGGGCTGCAGAACTATAAAATAATGATTAATCTGAATGGATGAAATTCCAGTCACTGGGTTCTACCAATAAATGATGTACCTCTGTACAAAAGCAAGGTGATTAACTGCGTGAATTAGCAGGTGGATGAATTTTTGGGCACACAAATGGCATACTCATTAAAAATTTAATATTTTGTGGCTAAAACCTGTCTAAATTTCAGGTGTTTGAATGTTGTATAGTGACATTTGCGGTTGAAACCTGCTTATAAACCCACGCAGAATGACCCATCTCTCGAGAAATATAGTCAACCCGTCGCAGAATACCCTATTCAAAAAGAATACACGCCTGTTAGGTCTCAATGAAGAGAAAATAGAAAAAGTTTGAGGGAACCAATACTAAGCAACTTTACCACGTTTCAATTAAACGAAAATATTTGTTCTTTTAAACCAACACCGCATAACGCAATAACTAGTCAAGGCAATTATTAACAAAAAAGCCTTGTAAAGTTGCTAAATTTACCAAAAAGGATTCGAGAACTATTTCTTTCCTAACGTCTTTATAAAACCGCTGCTCTTTTTAACAACTTGGTGCGCAGACATTTTGAATAAGGTAAGGTCACCTTTTATAAACCCGTATGACCATGTTTACCAGTTTTAGTATCGCATTCAGCCTTTCAATGGATTAGTGATGTATTGGTCATGTAAACATTTGCAACCCTTCTAAAGCCCAACTTTGGAGTGAAATAAGAGACCAGCTTTATCAATCCTGCCATTGCAAGTGAAAGGTTGATTAAGAAGAGTAGGAGAACAAACCACAAGTAAAGAGAAAACTACGAAAAAATTATATTATCAATAAAGTGCTGTCTATATTTCCGACTTCCTTTTAATACGAAAGCGTAATCAAACAATAGCAAACACAATTAACGGTGACAGATAATTATTACCTGGCCAAAAGCTTAGCAGGAATTGCATTTTTTATTTGCTGCAAGACTCCAATCAATTTGCAATTACACAATCAATGAAAGGATTAAATGGTGCCCCGCAGGATTGGCGCGAAGAAATCAACAATTTCATCAGATTCATTTGAAAATTGAACAGTTATCGACAGCAAACAAGCAAAGTAAACAGATTGACAAGAAATGACGCTTATTAAAAAAGAAATCTGCAAGACACCTGAATAGAAGGATTAGTGTGACGTTTATTCCATTGTAACTCCTAAAATAAAGGCACTTAAACCATTTCTCTCCAAAGTGATTATTAAATATTAATGCTTTCATGTCTGTTTAAAGGCGGTCTTATAAAGATTACAGTTCATAGAACAACACATCCAGCACAATCGTTGCAATCCTTCTCTTCTCTTTATCTTTTCTTCTTGGAGAGACTCCACCTGACTCACTTTACTGACCTCGACGAACAGTTTTTTTACGTATTTGTGCCGGATTGGGTAATACCATCATCGGAATCTCTCTGGAGATTTTCACGAAGGCACGAACTGCCTGAAACACAGCGACGCGTTTGTGCCACCGAAGCCGAACGAGTTCGTCAATGCTGTTCTCGGCTCAGGAGAGTGAAACTGCTGTGACGTGAGAGGAACGTAGTTCATGTTAAACTCCTCTTCTGAGTCCACGTTGTGAAGGTTTAATGTAGGAGGTACCACGCCCTTTGAGAGAACGGAACATTTCCTTTCTATTTTGCCTTCACTACACAACCGAACATACTCAAAGGGTATGAGGAATGGGTGCGTTGGTTAGCCATGCAGCAAAATATGTTCTAATTGATACAAGAAGGTCGTACTGGGGGTGAGGGGTTTATGGCACGGTTCACGAACGGGAAAAATTGAGGATCACGAATCAAGGATAAAAAAATTTCGTTTTTCCGAGTCACGAAAACAACCAAGCAAGATACTTTTTTTAATAACCTGTTCTTGCACTAGAAATAGTGTTCGAAGAAAGAAAAATCCTGAAAGGCTAAGTCGCTCTCAATGGACGAGTCTAACTATTCGGAGGACCCGCATCTCAAAATCACGTACAATAAAGTCCTTCACGGGTCACGCAAAACCTTCAGGTCACAGATCACGAAGAATATTTATCTTAATTCACGTTTCACGGAAAACAAATTCTGGTCATCGCGCATCACGAGAATACCCCTGTAGGATCCTCATATAACAAGGTTACAGCAAAGTGGATAAAAGTTACAACAATCACATCCTAAATGCGTCAAAGCCTGACGCATGTAAACCCCAAAAACCTCTAATTAGGACAAATAGGGGTCGTGTACCCACGACCATGTATCTACACAACATAATTCATGAAAGATAAATAAGATAACACAGTTTATACAATACCAGAACAGAAACTAAACGTTATCCGAAGTTGCAAGTGGCAAGGCTCACCGTAAAATATCACAAGTTTTTCAACTGTGTCTTTTCACAAACGTACTACGTTCATACCCAGTTCTCTGTTCCATGTAGGCAAAATATTAATTTACAGTGGAATCCTGATTTCTCGAGCCCCCAAGGGAAACGAAAATTGATTTGCAAAATCGGGGCTAAAATTACTGTGTTCGAGTGAGGAGGAGAGGGAAACGACTTTTGGTTCGACTTATCGGGAGGTTCGAGAAATAGAGATTTCACTGTATGTCAATCGGTTATCACAAATTACATATTATGGGCAGCGATACACTAAGGAACTATTTCTAGAAAATTGTCACGAAATTTTGATGAGGCACAAGGTTGCTAGCCTGCGGCAGAGCCGGAAGGCTTTCGCTGGAGCACAAGCGCGCGAGGTAGCCACGAGCGCGAAATCTAGGCGTCTTTTCACCACACTCATTGCCGCCGGATCGCTTTGCTCTTCGTCGCTCCCGCGCGACTCAAAGGTGAGCCTCCTTGCAGGCCACGAGGTTGCACGAAATATTGTCCAGTGTATAACATCTTTTTCATTACGACAAAAACTCACCTGGTAGACGCTAAGCACCGTAAAAATAGCTTCAACAGCGCCTGCTGCTCCTAAAAGATGACCAGTAGCTCCTATGGAGAAATTATTCAACACGACTTCTGAGCGAAAGTTGTTTGATCAACAATGACCACCTATTTCACTCAGTTTTGATTGTAGAGATGACGGTCAATAAAGAAATGCCGAGCAACGTATTTCGTTGCTATGAAAGCCCGATGTATCAGTGTTAATTTGCTGCCCGGCAGACCTGCGAAGTTCCAACCAATAACCCAACATAGTCAGTCAATTTACCGCGCGTACACTAATGCACGGTTGTAAAACCAATAGTAATAAGCCAAGTGAAAAATGAGCGACTGGAAACATTACAGTTCTTTAATTTCAAAGCGACTGACGCATCTCACCTTTTGTGGAGGAAACTTGAACATTTTTGGAGTGACTTTCAAGTAATGTTTTAATGGCATTGTTCTCGCCAGCATCTCCTAGAAACAATATCAGATTTTCTATCAACGATATCTTTAAAACCCCTCATCTTTTACAGAATTACCACTATAGTTATCCAGAGAAAGTACTAAAAGAGAGAGTAAAGAAAACCTCAAAAATTGAAAAAGTGTTAAAACCTCTAAAGAAGAAACGCATGGGTATTAGAAAATCTAATCAAAAAACTTTTCGTTTCCCTCATAAAATTCACAGAGAAGATGCGATCGAAAAAGATACTTTCTGTGAACCATATACGAAGAAACCAACGATCTTCGCAAAAGCACATGAAGGGTTTTTTTTTCAATACATATAGTCTAAAACACGAGCTTTCCGAAAGCTATGACGTCAGTTTTAACGTGATCTGAACGCGACACGTTACTTAGCAACTCCACTAGCGAAGATTGCAGGCTCAGAAAATGCTATTAGTCGCGCAACTTCTGCGCAACCAAGAGATGAAAGTTTTTCTTACCTAGTGGAGTAGATGTGGCATGTGCGTTAATGTATTGGATATCCTTTGGTTTAAGCCCAGCATCTCGAAGAGCATTCTTCATAGCTAAATATGCTCCGTACCCTCCCTCTGAGGGGGCTATTATGTGATAAGCATCCCCTAAAAATAAAAAGTCGAGCACAACAATTCATCGTGTTTGGCAACTGTTCAAATTAAAAAAGCGAGCACTCGCAAGTATTTCAACTCATTCATAAACGTGTACGTAATGTCGTGGGAATCTTCATACATTTTTGTTCAGGCGACGTGGGAAATGGCGGGAAATCAAGCGACTTGTGCCAAGCGCGGGAAAATATGCAAGCGATGAAAAGCGCGGGAAACCAAAAGTGGTGCCAAGGAGCCACTAGGGAACTTAAGCGCTGACGACGGCGACGCCAG
Source organism: Catalaphyllia jardinei (assembly GCA_022496165.2). Taxonomy (NCBI): domain Eukaryota; kingdom Metazoa; phylum Cnidaria; class Anthozoa; order Scleractinia; family Caryophylliidae; genus Catalaphyllia; species Catalaphyllia jardinei. The sequence goes on along the minus strand of CM042752.1, from coordinate 27,768,268 downwards.
GGACGACGGCTAACAAAAAATGGATTTTAAATTTTACTCTCGAATTTTGTAAGTAACTAAACCCGTTCAGAGCGCGAAACTGTTTAAAAATCTGCTCAAACTAAATATGTAATGCCAACGATCAATTCCGTAAGGAAATCCAAAATGTTTGCCGTCGTGGCCTAGGTTCTCCAAAACTTGGTCATTTCACGTTGTTGTTTGCAGAGGGCGGCAAAGAAATGTACAAAGAGCTATAACGCACGTGCCAGCTATTGTTTTGCTAATTAAACCTTTTGTTTGGCGACGTTGCCGTTGCCGTCGTGGTTTGCTTAAGTTGTCTAATACCAAGCACGGGAAATGTGAGTGAGTCAAGTCGTGATTTGTTTGGTTTTCAAGTGTTACCTAATAGGTTAAAAAATAAATAATTGCTTTGGTCAGAGGATGTCACACAGTTTTTGTTATCAGTTTCTAGAGATAAGCAAACCATGTAAATAATCGTAATTGATAGCCGATTTAAGTGCGGTGATTGTGAAAAACTCCCGCGCAAAAATAGTGCATTGTACATGTCATACCTGACAAGCCATAACCAAGAAGCTCGGCGTAAATCCTAGCACCACGACTGGCCGCGTGTTCATATTCCTGAAAAAGAATTTAAAGATATTGTGGCAGTAGTTCTTCTCTATATCCAAAAGTATAGACAGAAAGGATTTCTACTTCTAACATCGCGACATTTACCTCTAAAATCATGATTCCTGCTCCTTCACCCATTACAAACCCAGATCTCTGACGGTCAAACGGCCGCGATGCCTCCTGGGGAAGGTCATTGAACTTGGTGGTTAGCGCGCGCATTCTGAAAAGACGAAATTTTCCCAGTGACCTGTTGCAGAGAAGGCTGTCTTGCAAGGTTCGTAGTAAAACACATAGCAAAGCACTACCTAACTAACGCTTCTCAATCGCAATTTCAACAGTTAGTTAGGTCAAATCTCCTACGTTTTCTTCTTGTGTTTAAGAAAGGGAAAAGAAAAAGCTAAGGATTTTTTTCCATTGCCTGCTCCGAAGATACCTATCAGTAGCGACTACCTATAAGTTAAGATATCAAATACAACTGCCAAACTTTCAAAGTCCTTCACTCGCGCGCGGTTATGAGTAGTCCTGCTTCTCATTAAAGCAGTTTTCGCACTCGGGATTTGAACGCCGCGGGCATTCTTATCGCATGGAGCTTGGCCTTCAAAGCGCAATTTGTGAGCAAGTCCGTGATAAACTCAAAAGACCAAAGAGGTTTGGTTAAAGTTTTACGGCTCTTACTTGCAGAAGCCTGCCATGGAGAGGGGTATAATGCAGGATTCCACTCCACCTGCAACCATCACATCAGCGTCCCCATAACGGATCATTCTAAAAGCATCGCCAATAGCATGAGCACTGGCCGCACAAGCAGTGGATACAGCGTGATTTGGACCCTGAGGGGAAAAGACAAAAGGATTCCTGTAACTAAAATTCTTCAAATTTTTCTCCATATCAAAGGGAGGGAAGCATAAAAAAACCTGAAATACTACTAACAGGATTGCACTGAACGCAACCATTGATAAATAAAAGCTTCATAATGGACTAGGCAATGTTGCATTCGATATTTTTAACAAGTATATTCCATCTTGCCGTGTCTATTCAGTAATAGGTCACAGATGACGCCAGATATGAGAACAAATAAGTCACGCACGAGGCGATGGTGTGTCACTGAGGTTCTCACCACATTTTGACGTCTTCTGTGATCTACTTGTTTTATATAAGCTGATAAGTAAAGAAACAAAAAGAAAAGTAATGCTAATGGCATCATTAATGCATTGTCCTCCAAAAGACCAGAAGTAAGAATGAATCAAAATGCGAGAATAATTTGAAGTATGATATTATACTTCATATGTGTGTTGTGGTGAATGTTCACCAATAAGGATACTTTGTAATGTATTATATAAAGACAGCGCAATTCTTTGGCACTCAATAAAATATAACCTTTATTTACCCTCAGCAGTGTTTATAGAATAAGTGCTAGTGGGACCGAGCAAACAAATAACTCAAATTGAACATAACATTGTTAAGAATCCCAGATCAAAGAAATTACCCCACACTGCACCAGTCATCATAAACAAGTCAGCCAAACATTACCATCAAAGCTTGGAAAATAGGCACACTAGGTCATTTGTTGAATGAAATTGAAATACTCTGATTGTCAATTCACTAAGAGTATTACAGTAATACATAATAAATTACTTTAAAAACTTGTCATTAAAAATTTCCTGCTCACAGACTTGTTACTTGTGTGATTTGACTGCACTTGTTAGACTAATAATTTTGCTGGGAACATGAAAATAATGTAATAACAATATAACATGAACACAACAAAGTGTTAGTAGCATGCTAAAACATCATACCAACCTGAAGGCCAAAGGCCATGCTGACGACTCCTGCCGGCAAATTCAGGAGAACTCTTGGGACATAAAATGGACTTACTTTGCGATATCCCTGAAAACATTTAGAAAGGTGCGGTGATTAATAAGTCAAGAATTATATTTGGCAATGGAAATGGTAAAATGTGATTAGGTGTGCACTAAACTGACCTGTTTGTTAAGTGCCTCACCAGATTCCAGTGTGTCCATTAAACCAGTCATTCCGATTCCAACAGACACACCCTAATATACAAGAATAGCACATGTTGTAGTGGCGAGACTCTCTGGTGGCCAGATGACCGGTAACCCTGTAAGGAACCCCCTCCCTACCTTCCAGGGCTCAAAATTAACGCTTGCAAACTCGCAAAATGCGAGTTATTTATCTTAATTATAATCTGCTAGTGAGAAAGATATCAACTAGCAAATGTTTGCAAGTTAGAATCATACAGATCTCCCAAAAATTTGGAAAGCCTTTGCTAGTCGTCTCACCAGTTTGCTAATGGAAAAATTCTTACTGGCAAAACTTTGCAAGTGGATTAAAAAGTTATCTTCATGCCCTGCCTTCCCATCGCATGACCAGCTCAAAAACATGCTCTTACATGTAGTGGTCTCCTGGTCTAATAGACCCAAATGCTACCTGCCTTATTAATCCTTGAAATCTGTTTTATCAGAAATTTATAATCACATACAGGAACCTTTCTTTAAACTAATAATCTCAATACGAATAAAACGAGGTTATTTCCAGACCTTTTTCTCATTTTTCTTAAGAAATTTAATATTTTTAGTATTGTTTACAGATGGGTGTATGGCTTGCAGCCAATCAAAACATTTTTTGTAAAAAAATAAATCCAAATAAGTGTACATGTACTTACTGACCTTATATTCTTGGGCGACACTAGGAAATTTATTACCTGTATTCCTTTACAGGAACTAACTGCCCTTCCTTAGTTTTGTACAGTAGATGCCAATGCCGAGCAAATAGCTCAGTTATTGCAGTGGAGATTGCAGTTAATTATTTGATTAAAAAGGCACACCATAAATGCTTGAATTAGTGCTCGGGGCACTTATTTGAAATCTAGGACAAGACAGGGGTGCTTGTTCAAGGGAGGCACTTAATCAAGAGGGGCACTTATTCAATTTTTCCACATCATGGTCAGATATCAGTGGTCTATTTTTAATTTAGAAAACAGTCTTAAGAAAGCACGCGTGCTGATTGGTTAGAAATCCTGTTTGTATAACTCGATGGAGACACAGAACTAGCGCGCGCTGTTGACGTAGTGATGGTGCGAGCAAAGAGAATTTACATTATGATAATCAAAGTTAACAAGTTGTTTTCCTTTTTCTCGTCGTGGTGTTTTCTAAAAGAAATAGAAAACATGTACTCCGTGTTTGTATCGAGTTATACAAACACTCGTGAAAGTTTGGGAGAACTCGAAAAAGCTGTGGAAACAGCATTTCTCGTTCTCCCAAACTTCCACTCGTGTTTGTATAACTCGATACAAACACGGTACATGTTTTCTATTTCTTAAATAATGCATGGGTCTCGGAGTCTAGGAGGGATTCTGACTCTCTTGGAGAACTATGCAATATAACCCCTTTAGCTGGTCTACGCCTGCTGCACAAGGTTGGTTGGCCTTTAAGCAGTGGATGGTTTATAGAAAGGTTCCTGTAAGTGATTAATTTATGATAAAACAGATTTCAGCATATTTTCACTAATGTCCACTGCAACAGCCAATCTGCAGTGCTTGAATGAGTCAATAATCGCTTGCTTGTGATTTAGCACAACCTAAACTTAATAGTACATCTTTTGTTCTCTATGTACTCTTCCATAAAACAGGGAGAGGGCAGGGGGCACTTATTTGGGGAGGCGTTTATTTTAAATTTCGGCCAGTAGGAGGGATCCTTATTCTAAGGGGTGGCCTATTTGAGGGGAGGTGCTAATTCAAGGATTTATGGTAGAAACGAGGACAAAGGGTCAGTCGAAAGGAGAGTTAACCCTTTTCCCTAATTGTAAAGTCAAACTGCTGATAACTACAATTTCTAGGCCCTATATGCACCTATTTTCTCAGAGAGGCTAGTTTCTAGTCAAATCTTACAATTCAAGTTGGGTGCAACATAGTTTACATACCGTTCTTTCTTTCTGTTGCTGAGTACTTGGTCTCCAGTTACAATCTTCAAAAGCCTCACATGCAGCTACAATGGAAAACAGGCCTTCTAATGTGGTACTTCGTCTATCCTACCCAAAAGAAAAAAATCAATCAATTGACAAAGCTGTATTCTTGTGCTGCAAGCACATAATAAACTAAGGGAAGAAAGCAGATGGTGCAGGGAGAAATAGTTGGTGTACGTTCAAGATGAGGTCTAGATGTGAATCTAGAGGTTCACTGTATTTAAGTCCTGCCATTGTTGTCCTCTTGTTCTATCTTACAGGAAAAGAAATAATATTAGACTGCTCCTCCCATGTACAATGGATATCATTCAGCATTTTTCTGGTGTAACCTATCATACATGGCAGGATGATAAATCTGCAAATGGCATGTACATAGCATTTCACCCATCAGGAGTAGAAATACACCTTAGTCATGTTAGATGATGCAAGTGAGAGCAAGTAAGCTCCTACACTTGTCCTGGAAGGGAGTAGAGGTAAGGAAGGCCTTGATTTACCAACAAACTGTTGGAACCAAAAAGGGTTACCACATCTTTACTCAGGGGTACAACTAACTATATTGTTTACCACTTTAAGTTCCTTTTCCCAGTGTTTCTCGTCAAATTCTCCTGGATTTGTACCTCTTGGCACAAATGCAGCTGAAGTAATAAACAGAAAGCATTAAAATTAAAATTCTGAGCAGAATTTGCACCATAAAAATGAGCAGTGCCATTGACAACCTCTAAGAACACCTTGTCCTATCACTACCTCTACCACTTCAACTGAAAAATGAAAATCATCCAAATTCTCTCAAACATGGAGAGAATAACCATAAACATTTTTTTTCTTTGTATGACTGTTCCGCCCAGACTAGCAATGCTATTTGCAAAACAGTCTTTCTTGTGCTGAATTTATACCATAAATAAAGTGTTGTTGTTGTTGTTGTTGTTGTTGTTGTAGAACATTACATGTTTTCTGCCTGTGCAAGATATTTCCTTGTTTCTAGCATTCAGTTTGGAGACATCCCACTTTAACAAAGAACACTTAATTAAGCAATAGACCACAAGTTTCTGTGGGTTATATGCTGAGAAACCACGCGGGATGTTGGTAGAACACGAGAAGAGTTTGTAAACCATGAGCCGCAGGCGAGTGGTTTACGAATTCTTCGAGTGTTCTACCAACATCCCAAGTGGTTTATCAGCCTATAATCCATAGAAAACTTGTGGTCTATTGCTTTTATACAATAATTCAGAAGACGTGCGATTTTTCCGTGGGTTTACCGGCACAATAACCCACAGCTGATTGACCAATCAGAGCACGCGCATTGATTTGGTTATTATATAATATGTAGTTAATTGGTACTAGAAGTGCCATAAATACAGTTCTAACATTTACTATTGCATTTATGATGTTTTGTTCAATACTCCTACCTATCTTTGCAGGGATCCCTTTAAATTCTACATGTGAAATATACATTCAATATTAATATGAGAAATTACCAAACAAAGAGAGATTCATTTTAAGAAAGAGGTTCATCGAAACTATTTGTCTCAGCTCGCAAGACAGGAAAATTGAATTCTTCAATCTGATTAGTTAACGAATTGGTCAAGATATGACATAATTTTGCATCCATGTCTAGCTGGTTTTCTATGTTAGAAAAGAATGAAACCTTATCAATCAAGCTTGTTTGATCAAGATGCAAAAAGATCGACCATCTTCATTTTTCTGGTCTATTGTTATTTGTCTCAGCCTGCGTGATAGAACAAAAAAATAGTTTGGCCAGCATTTTTACATCTGGGCCTCAAAGTCAGTGAAAAGTACATTGCATAACTAACCACGAACATAACTCCAGGGAAACACCCCTTCAGTCCTTGCACTCAAGATTCTTACAAAACAACCTAAGGTTTGTAAGGTCCACAAAAAGAAAATTACCTTCCCTGTGTATCTTTGTTATTCCACATTTTCCTTGCACTAAATTTTCCCAAACTCTGTCTGTGCCAATTCCAAGGGGAGTAATCAGACCTGTAGAAAGCCCAACAATCAGTTACTTTTGCTTATACCAGTGCACTTACTGAAATAGCATCTTTGTATTTTTGTTTATAATTTGCTAATTGACCAGTAAATTCACATGTCCTAATAGACTACTAGGCACTAGACAGGATGGATTTTTCTTTCTTTTTAGCAAGGGAATTGTAGGTGACTGGGGGAGTAGGGATTGTGTTAAAACAGGATGTAAGTTACAGCTCGTGAGGGTTTAAATAGCAGTGCATCATTAGAGTCATTTAATTGCATGAATGTTGTCTCACTACAGGTATTCAATGGTGGATCTAGGCAAGGGGCCTGCCTTCCCCCCATCCCCCTCCCCCTCTAATTTTGGGTTAAAAAAACTTGTAGAAGGAAAAAAAGCCAGAAGGGCAAGCAACTCCCCCCCCCCCTGCACCCACACCCTTAGCACAAGGTCTGGACACACCACTGATATTATAATAGATATGTCAGTTTAATGACACCTTTGGTCAAATTAGGAAATAGCAACCCGCCCAAGCTATCATGTCTTGATTTAATACCCCCTCCATTATGAAGTGGGGGGAGGGGGATTTAGAACATCACCCAGCGATCGATTCCTTCTACACTAAGTCGGGCAGTCTCATTTAATCAGGTATTCTTGAGTAATACCCACTCCGCTTCGGGGTGGGGGGGGGGGGCTGGACCTTGCCCTTGCAAATTTGTCGTAAACAGCTGAAAACGTAGGCAACCCGAACCGCCACAGAAGGAAACCAGCCATAAATTTCCTCTAAAATCCGTCGGACGGTCTCGTTTAATCAGGAATTTAGTGTGAGTTTCGTTTCATTAAGACTAGTTATTCAACACATTATCCAAGCTTACCCAGACCAGTGACAACAACACGACGATGGATTCCGCGAATCCGGCACCTACATTGTCTTCGAAAAACTCGTCTGGAATGCCTTAACCTAGTTAATAAACGAATCGAGGGTTGTATGCTCATGATAACGCCGTAACGTGCATTTAGGACTGATCGGTTTTATCAAACGGTGTCTTTTTCCAATTTTCCGCCA
>CM042752.1:27744516-27752236 GCA_022496165.2 Catalaphyllia jardinei | reverse complement strand
AGTATTTTAAGTATTTTAAGTATTTTAAGTATTTTAAGTATTTTAAGAGGATGCCTCCAATCACCTAGAGGTGGTTTTTAGGAGGGATTACTCGCAACGAAAATTTGTAAAAATTAAATAAAATCATAGCAGTCAAATCAATCAATCAATCTTTATGTAAAGAGGATGACACTTAATAATTTAAAAAAAAAACTTCTGAACTTGAGGCCGTCTCTGTGACTCTCGCTGTGGATCTCGCTGTGGCCCACTCTGTGGCCTGCAAGTTTCAAGGCAATTTCCGGGCTTTTCGGCTCACAGGGCTGCTGGGATGACAAAAACTGACTTGGTTTTTCAGCATTTTCTTCAAGATTTTTAAATTTCGCAGTTCAATTCTGCTTCGCTGTAAGTTTTCATTCTACAAAGAGCGACGCTCGAGTCAGGTTTGACAGTGGCGTGATTTCCCTCGACCAATCACAATTATTTGCTACGCACAGTAACCAATTAAGTTGCTTCATTTTGTATAGATAATAGATTACGTCAACTGGCTTTTTTCGTCTTCGCCAACGTGGGCAAAGGCGGGGCAAAGGCCCGGCTTTTGTGTTATGTTGAAACATTGACACACTCATTGATACACATCACACATCAGTGAAACACTCGGCTACGCCTCGTGTCCCACTCTTGTTCTTACCACGTTTTGACGTCATCTGTGATCTATTACTGAACAGACGCACGGCAACATGGAACCTATTTATCAATTAGAAGGCTGGTGTTGATCAGCCGAATATTCTATTCACGCCTCTCCCGTTGCTTGACCGACCTTTGCAGTACTCCTTAAAGTGCTACTATGACTGATCAAAAACTTAACTTCTCTTCTTCATTCAGATTTTAAAAGCGTGTTTGTTTGACACCTCACTGGCTTCGAATTTTTTCCAAGGGCTGCTTTTCTTTGAGTGCAAGCTTAGGATTTCACGGTCCGGCATTGTTCACGTTCAAACTGACTAGGTGGTCTTCAGAGGGTTGGATCGAGGATAAGATGACGTCAAATATTCACTGGCTTAAAATTGCAGTGTTACGAAAAATTGTTTCGTCTCGAATTTTCTAGCATCACCGTGATTCAGCAATTCTTTTTAGTTGTTTACGTATGTCGCTGTAAATAGTTTGATATTGTAATGATACTTTATTTAGCAGTGCTGGGAAGTTCTAGAACCTTATGCTGTAATCGGTATAGTTTATAGGTGGATTTTTCCCAGGAGTGTTTAGAGAGAATTATCTCGTGAGTCAGTAGTGTTTACTGAAGTGTGACGAAGGTCGCGTGTAAAGAGACGACAGAGGTCGTGTCTGTTGAAGTGTAACAGATATATTACGTGGATATCTGGCAAGAGGCCGTGTTTACAAGAGTGACGGAGGTCGAAGTTTAACTGATAAGCCTAGCATGTGCTTGTTGTTAGGTCTTGTGTGGAATTACTGCGTTCATCTGGAATAAATAACCTTCTTGTTGTTTCCGACAACCCTACGTTCTGTTTGGACTACAAACTACCTACCACTTAAAATATCGAACTCGTAACATGCAGCGTGTAAACGCAGCTTATTGCACATGCAAAACACAAGTTTAAAAGTCTGAAAGTTCGAAACTCCCGTGCTACATATTAATTTAGGCGCGTGCACACGCATTGCATTTTTAAACTATAGTGACTCTTTGACTTCATCTTATCCTTAACCAGCTCTAGTTAGTAATGACGGACCATAAATGTACCGGTCAATTCCAAACCCGCCCATGCCCCCCCGGGCAAACCCCGGGACACTTGACTTTTTTGAAAAATTTTGGTCAAATTCCCCGCTATGTTGCCAGTTTAGACGGTCAAATGCCCCACCCGTTTTGAGCTTCAAGAGGGTCAAATCCCCCACCCTCCAGGCATGTTAAAGCAACTGTGGAAACAAGTTCTGCAAAATTCTCAGCCAATACGAATTTCTTGTTCAGCTTGTCTTCGCTCCACACTTTAAACAAAGGCATATTCGACGATATAACTATATAAATTGACAACAACAGAAAAATCTGCGTGGATCGACGAGAGCAAACCCATGAACGCGGCTCACGTGCTGAACTAAAGAATTGCGAAATCCTTTTGCTTCCGACCGCTGACAGATGTTTTGACACGAACGTCAAATGCCCCACCGGGCGGGCCTCATTTTGGGTCAAATTACCCACTGTACGGAGCTTAACGCGAGTCAAATTCCCGGGGATTGCCCGGGGGGGATGGGCGGTTTTGGAATTGACTGGTACATAATTAAGAAAACGTCAGTCAAAATAAACAGGTATCTTTTTGAAATAAAGGCTTAAATAAAGTGGTTCAGTTACACAGTTTTCAAATATAAAGAAAAAGAAGAATTGATTTTTGGTCGCAGTAGCACTTTATAGTTTTCTATTTTTTGGCCTGATCACGATCTACCTTGATCCAACTATGCGCAAGTCCTGATCATGAACTTTTTTTTTTTTGCAGAACTACAAGTTTTATAGTGCATGAATCCTTTATTGTCGTTTAACAAAGTATTTTACAACCAGAAAAGTTTGCAGTTTCCTGAGAAAACAGTGTTCCGTCGGCAGGGTGGTCGATGAAAGGTCAAACCCTTACACCAGCGCAAACATTTTTTGACTTTGAAACCGGTCCTTAGCTATCATAGAGGTCACTGTCTACCTTAGGAGAACGGTGTAGATTAAAGTTATTTTTCAGATGGCCACTGAAGATGATGGCTATAGTGATGTTTTATATACACAAATCTATAGGTACAAATGTAGGTGATCGCATGCACTTCCTCACGCATACAGAAATTGCCTCAAATGCTGGATTATACAACACGACAGTTTTATATTCTATAAAAGTATCACAGATGGGTTTAAAAAGCTGATCAAAATAAATCTCTAAAAATATATGACATGGCTTTTATACTCGCTACTCTCAATGTGTACCACTTAATCCTCGCTGGAACAATATTGTGGACTAGAAAGAATAAGATGTGAAGATCATAGGGCTCAGGGAGGTTTTCAAAAGAGGTTTTCAAAAGAACGGAAATTTTGAAAAGATCCCCTAAGAAGCTCTATAGCTCTAAGACGCAGCCAGATCCTGTTCTGTGGACCCAGCGGGCTTGAAACGTTTTCACTCAAAGGAACCAATTCTAAAGCAGTACATGAAGTGACACATTCATGCTTTTTAATAGCAATAAAAGACGATTTCTTCGAATGTCTTCCACTCGTTAAGTCGATTGTCAATTATGTCCTGTCACATATTATTCGGCTGAATACTCTGAATACTCCACTGTGAACCTTCTGAGGCCGAACCAAAAGTACCAAAGCCGCTATTTTACACCTAGAAAGTACCACCACATCCCTGTCCTTGATATATGGGAGATCCCCAGAAGTAATAACGTCGCGCTAACCATGACACACAGAAATAACGCTATTAGGCAATCGATAAAATCGTGGGAAAGACGTAGGTAAATCAAATCACGATTGCATTTGGCCACTAGACAGTTCTGATTGAAAGAAAAAAATTGGTGTTTATCTTCACAGATCGCAACAAAAAGTAAAATTCATTTTGTGTCGTTTAAGTCATAATGTATCGACAGAATGTCACGCAGAACCACTTTAATTAGGTAACGTCCATGTTCAAAAATGCTTTGCTTGTAAGGGCACAAACGTGCCACTTCTAAATGGTACATTTTGATCCACCTTGCAAACCTACAATAGAAAGAAATAGTTATCAATTTTTAATAGTTTTAGACTTTTTAGAGTTTTGGTTTTGGTTTAACCAGCACAAGGTGATCAATTGCAATGCCCAAACGTGGACTCACCCCTTTAGTTTAGCTTGATTTGCTGTCAACAGTGGTTTCTAAAGATTCTTGTACCGGGTCATCGAGCATGTCGCTTTGCAGAACAGCTAGTAAAACAAGAAGGTATGTATGTTATGATTTCATTCGTAAATTTACATCTAAATAGGATGTTTGGAGATGTAGAGGAATAGTCTCCAATCGAAGAAAAGAAAAGGTTTAATTGTCGATATTAGCTTTTGGATTCAATCCCTCCCCTGCATCTTCACGATTTAGTTTCATTAAACCTTGGTGACTTTTGTCTATCTAGCACTGAACTTACCTCCATGTGAAAGAGAATCAAAATCTTCTTGGGATTGTGAAACTGGTGCAGTAAATGTGCCATATCCTTCTGATGATGATGGTGATTCTGAATATCCCGTGGGCATGTTTCCACCTGTGTCGATGAAATTCACCGAGGAGGTGGCAACTGAAGGTGTAGGCGTTGACAAAATACTTTCATCGCCTCTAAATGTGTCATCGCCAACTGGCGAAGATAAAGTGTACACTGGGATTGCATCTGCTACATCTCCAGGAAACCCCTTTTGGGATGTATCATCTTGTAGATTGCCTTCCTGAAGATTCTCTGCGTTTACTACGTGTGGATCAGCATCACTGGGTGACGAAGGTTCCGCAGGTTCATCTAACACAGCTGGAGTTTTAGGTCCTTCTGCAAATCCTGCGATGTCCGTATGAGAATCTTGATCTTGTGTTCCTTCATTTTCTTGCGGTGACTCTTGGCCAACATTACTTGCACCAGAGGCTTTATCTATGTCATTTAAAGCGGGATGATCTTGTTCGTTTGGCTGATTCGAGTTGCCTGTTATAGCATCTAGTTGGGTGCTGGGGCCCCCATTCCTTGTCTGGAGAGCTTTCTCAAAGTTTGTCGCATGCACTGACTTTTTGGGTCCACTAAAAGCATGCTGGATTGTCAATGTATCAAGATCTCCTCTCAGTTTAGCATCTTGAATTAAGCCTCCTTTAATACGGTTATCTAATGAAACTGTTTTTTCCGGATCATTAGAATCAGGTGGATTGATGAGCTTGTTGTTTCCCAAATTAGAACCCCCCATCTTTGAATTAATGCCCTCTGTTAAATCTGGGTGGAATGAATCATCACTCTGGTTTCCCATAACTTTACTCTCCGCAACATTCACCACCGCTTGTTGATCAATGTTTCCTTCTGAGACTGATTTGGTAGGCTCGCCTAAAGTATCTTCGGTTTGGTTGATAAACAGTTTGCCTTTACGTTCTCTCACCTGTTGCCTTTCTGCACTTCCAATTGTATTTTGATCGATACTTTCCTCAGCCACGTTTACCTCTTCATCTTCACTGTGGGTGTTAGGTCCATGGTCTTCTCTTTTAGCTTCGTGAGATTCTTTGCTATCGGGTGCTGTTTGTTCCCCTGTGTTGTCGTCATCGAAAGACTCCTCTCCGCTTCCGGAAACTTCAGTTTTCTTCCTTTCATCATCTATGATATTGTGAGCATCGCCTTTTCCTGTCGCGGATTTTTGAGACTCGTCTGCGCCGGATTTAGATGTATCCTTCTCAATCTCGCGTTCTTCATCTTCCAGTGTTGAATTCACATCAGAGCTCTTAGATTCTTCGGATGAAGATTGCATTTTAAACTTTGGCGAATCATTCTGAGTACTATTTTCTATTACTTTCTCGTGTTCAAATACAATGTTGGTATCCACATCGTCTACGTTGGTCTTGGGCTCGACATTCTTCGACTGGTCGTTGTCATGGACAGCCGGTTTTTTCTCTTTCTCAGAATTGGATTGACCATTCTTGGTCCGATCTACTTGACGAGTGTTTTCTGTTTCAAATGATTGCCCAGCTATTTCCTCAAGAGTTCCATATGCAGACTCTCTTTGTCTCTCTAATGCATCATATTCTCGGTCATCCAGCGGTTGCCCATATATGTCAGCCTCTGGAAAAGTTTCATTTCGCCTGTCTGCTGCTGTTGCCCCGTCTATCCTTTTGCCTGCAGCGGTTGTAATGGCGTCACTCTGCAAGGGTGGTACATTGACATGAAGTAAGAACTGGTATCCAATTTGGGAAATAATTCTATGATAGAAGTTGACAGACCTGCCGAACAAGGCGAGGTCTTAGATTATACCTGCTTAGGATATCTTTCCTTGGCCTAAAAACGTATAGCAAAATGCAGAGGAGATATAACTGACTAAAGATGTACTTGCAACTCATTGACTTCTGTTCGTATTTTTCTAGCACTCCTCAGAATCGGAGACTCGTACACTGCACCAACCATGAACTTTTAATGTTAGGTTACTAAGCAACATAACGTATTCATTTCTAAATAGACTGTAGCCGTACGAAGTAGAATGCGCACAAAATATCGACGTTGGCCCAAGTTTCATTCTGAATAGAAGTGCAAACGACAGTAGTGCGTATGTAGCTAGGATCTGTGTTTTCATTCGTGAGATAATCTTTGCAAACGTTTCAGGAATAACTCAAGTTTTAAAATCGCTTTACGTAAATTGCTAAAAACAGAATAGGGTCGGATCGCGACCACCAACTTAATATGCACTACGAATGCCGCAATTATCATATAGATATATTTACTGCTTCTGTTGCGCCATTTCCAGAGAACGCACTTTCCATTTCATCACTGTTTTCGTCGTCAAGGGCACGATGTAAGAGACCTTCAACTTCATTCACTGACACATTCTTTTTTAGAGAAACTGCTGGAACCGCAACAGACGAATCTTGGGCGGTAGCACTTTGATCAGTGGGAGACTTAGGTTCGGGGACTTCATTGCTAACGTCTCCTTCGTTGTCAGTATTGCCTGCAATAGTAAAAGCAACGATTTTTTTTAACAAAAATCAGTGACTGGAATCTATTCATTCAGTTATTCTTGAACTACAATCCTGGACAAAAGTCCTGGGACAAATTTGACTTTTTGGTGCATTTGGGCACACGCCAGACGCGATTACAAGTTCACCTGCCTAACCTCACTCCCTACCCCCCCCGCCCACCGCTCTCTACCCCATACAATGTTAAAAAGTACTACCTGCAATTTCTTATGATTTTCAAAATTGTATTGGGGGGGGAGGGAAGAGAAGCGTGTTTTTTAAAGGAAAGCATCGCTTCTTTCAAACCTCAGTAGTAAAACACAGATAATTCGAACCATTGTCCGTGTTCTTTCAGTGCTATTACCTACCGTGAACTGCCATCTGTGTTGCATTTGGAGACAAACTGCTACCCAGTGTCACGAGATGCTGGCCTAGATTGGCCAACAAATCGGGAAGGGATTGTTTCTTTGTCCCTTCCGAAGTGTTAATCCGCACGTGCAACTGGAGCTTATTGGGCACAGGTGCATGGGTAATACCGCTTCGTTTTTCACTATGGTGATGTTCCACGTCTTTTTTATGCTTTTGAATGTGTTGCTTGGGTAGACGGTGGTACTGATGGAGGAGATGGTGTTGTTTTTTAAAATGGTGATTCTGATGGTGGGGTTGTTTATAGGGATGACGGTGAAACGTCTTCTTGTGGGGATGTTGGTGTCTATGAAGATGATGTTTGAATGGGTTATGATACTGATGGTGATGATGGCGGTGGTGATCAAGGTGCTTGTTTTTGCCATCATGGTGATGGTGATGATGTGGATGACGATGATATCGATTATGATGATGATTATGATGACGTTGGTGGTGATGATGAGGATGATAAGTATAATGGTGGTGATGATGATTATGATGGAAAATCTTATGTACCAGCTTTTTCTTGAGGTCAACCCCTTTTGCTTTAAAACCTGGGAGGAAAAAAATCACACAGCAAACTCAGCAAGTGCCGGAAGACATTCGGGACTCAGGTGAATAAGGTCCACTAGCTTGGCTTCTTAAATCCTTTGATTCA
>CM042752.1:27734516-27739516 GCA_022496165.2 Catalaphyllia jardinei | reverse complement strand
TTAAGGACATCGGCGAAAGACAAAAGGACTTTGTTTAGAGCGATTGCTTCTCTTTTGTTGATATCATAACCTTGTTCGGTCCCCATCCAGTAGTCCGCGACACTTGCTGTGGATGGTGATAACAGCTTTCCACCCCATCCTGAGCCAGAGGCATCAGTTGCCAGGGATATGTGGAGATGGCGTTCATCCCTCAAAGGGAAAGGGTCATCCCAAATTTTCCAGGAATAACCAGTGGGTAATTTCCTCCTGAAGAGCCTTATAAAGGCGGACGGGTTTATCGGATTCCATACCTTTAAAGATTGCGCAATTCATTTATCGTGTGTAAAGCAACGCCCCAGGAACCACCAAAGAAAAAGAAACGCATTTTCCAGCTAATCGTTGAAGGGTCCTTACTGATACCACTTGATAGGAGAGGGTTTCCCGGATCAGATTCAAGAATTTTTTCTTTTTCTCCGCAATTAGGTGGAATACCATTCTAACTGAGTCTGAAAGAAAACCGAGGTATGAAACCACTTGTTGTGGGGTTGATATAAATTTATAAAGACCCAGGAAATATCCCAAGTCGATGAGGTAATAAAAAACAAGGAAAATCGCTGATTTGGCCGCTGCAACGTTACGTTCGCCCACAGGCTTGAGTGATCTGTATGGGCCTTGGTCGAGGGAAACCTGTAGTTGACCATTATGGCGGTCGTCTATATGTAAAGAGAGCAGGGGATGCCAATGGAGCAGAAGAAATTTGAGGCCATGAGACCTGTAGAGTGGTATATAGAGGGGGAGATTTTCCACCCAAACGGTAGGTTTTGTATAAAAAGGTCCAACCGCCCCATTGGATACCAAAGAACACCCTGCTCTGTTCTGTTAAGAGCAAATGGTCGTATCCAGACTTATCATCCAAGATCGTTTGGAATGTGTTCTGGGCCACATGACGCGGCAGATTGGTGATTGAAACCAGTTTGAAAGGGAGATCCATCATCCACAGGTTTAAGAATCGTGCGTCATGGCATAATCTGGGTTTACTGGGTTCGACGGTCAACAGCAGCACTAGGTGTGGTAGCTCAACCTCACTAATCCTTCCTATCAACGATATTGCCCCTGTCTGCAAACGCCCAAGCAATGTTTTCTTCACAAAGTCAGCAAAATGCTTACAGGAAGGGCTACTTCTAAAATACTCCGGTGGGGGACGATCCGACTGGTAACGACAGCCTTTAAAGTTGCCAGAGAATGATAATGATAATAATGATAATGATAATAATGATAATGATAATGAACTTTATTAACGTGTCAGAATCTCTAGCCTACAACGTGCGCTAATTGGGGAGACCTAATTACCTAGTGCTAGAATTACTTTAAAAATTACAAAATGCGAAATTTATATGTATGCATGTATGTATGTGTATTTACATGATCTAAATGATTGGTTAATTATTGCATACGAAACAGTCTTTACATTCGATGTCCAGTAGGGAATGACTGAAAGAATTCAAAAATAGAGACTCCATCGCGAATCCACCTTAATATCGTAGCTTGTTCTGGTGAGAGGTTGTCGCCCACAATCTTACACCATTTGCCTTAATGTTTGTGCAGTTCGCCTGCGTTCGAATCTCTAAATAGTAATTTCGCGGGGCCTGACAATTCCTGCCCATAGATCACTCTATGTATTGTTCGGAGAATTTCTGGACTGTCACCCCCGAGCTAACGTCAAGTGACGTTCCCATCCAGTTCACCCATGTGATTGGTTTCCCTGGGATGTTTGAGTATTTTTTCTCATCAAACGGCGAGTCAAACTCCCATTCCCAAGGAAGATTGGTGGTGATCTAGATATAAAAACAGAGGAATAATAAGGTGAGGGACTGAGGTCCAGCAGAGGAGTGACAGTCATGACCCAGCGAAAGACATGCAGAGGGAGTTTGTTTAGATACTTTTTTCACAACTGCCACTACTCTACTAAGGGAGAAAAAGAAGGAAAACAAAAATATAACATGCAATAATAATAATAACGCGAGAAAAGAAAAGGAGTGGGGAGATAAAATAACAGTGTATTGCCACATACGAATGATATTTATTGAAATATCTGTATACGATTTTACAGGATGATCATATGTTAATGGTCTAACACAATAGTAACTTCATATGCAACAATTACGTGTTCCTTGCAATCCAAAATCTAACAAATGTTCATTTATTATTGTCCTTAGTTTGGGAAGCAGACGTAAACAAACGTCCGCGCGGATCCCGCGTTCCTGATCCTTGTCGTCCAATAGTGGTAGCAGGAAATTACGGAACATCTGGTTACGCTGATCCAGTTTTCCCCTCAAGATTTCATAAGCCAGCCTAAAGTACCCCTCTTTTTCATGGCGTACGTCACGAGCAGTGTTTTTCAAGGCTTCCAGTAAATCTAAGACGTCGCTTGTTTAATTCCATGATGGGACGGGAAGCGAGGTTCTTTATGTTAGTGCGGGGGCTGTCCACTGATGCACATGACAGGGTATCCATGTCTGCCTTCATTTCATCGTACTTTTTCTGTTAAGCCTATAATTTAAAAGTAAAGCAAAACATTCTTAGAGGTTTTATAGCCGTAACACAAGTCCATAAAACACCTTTCTTAGCGGCCAGTAACGTTTCCATAATTGAAATCAAATAACACATTCTTTCTAAGCGTATCGTGATACCTGATGTCAATTCAATAGACATCTCACTAATCGATAACATTGAAAATGTTTTCACTATAAATGGCCAGTACCATCTGCACTTTAAAACAACAAAGTCTTATCGGATTTAGCACCATGGCCAATAACATTTCACGTTTGCAAAATAAGGAATTCTTTCAGTATCGAGTCTCTACTTGGGCAATAACATATCACATTTGCATATAAGACACTCTTTATAAAGTTTCACTTCCCTGGCCAACAACATTTCACATTTGCAAATAACCAGCTCTTATAGAGTTTCACTCCGTGGCCAATAACATTTCACATTTGCAAATAACATTTCATATTTCACATTTACAAATAACATTTCACATTTGCAAATAACGAACTCTCATTTGCCAATGAGAAACTCTTAACGAATTTCACTCCGCGGCTAATAACATACTACATTTGCAAATAACAAACTCTTACGAATCTTACGCCGTGGCCAAAAACATTTAACATTTGCAAATAACCAACAATTTCGGACACTAGCACGTGTAGAACTAAAATAAAGTGCGAGAAAGACTAATACATAGATAAAGAATTTTACCTCAAGTTTTTCGTCCGTCGCCAGGGCCAGATCCCCCGGCGCTCGACGTTGCGCTTGAGCAGGCGGGTTTTGGCCTTGTTGAAATTGAACCTGAGCAAGCGCTGGTAGATTCTGCGCTTGTTGAACTTCACTTGTGCTGGCGCCGGAGGGTTCTGTGCTTGTTAACCTCGTGCTGGCGCTGCTGGATTCTGCGCTTGTTGCGAGAATTGTACAACAGTCAGCCATGTTTCTTGATAGTGCCAATTCTCTGCTTGCTGGGAAAATTCGTGTCCGTGGTATAAGCAGAAGAGTTCCCCTTTCCTCCTTCGCGCTGAAAAAACTGAGAGACTAAACGAGAAAACAACGGATCCTGTAGTTATTGTTATCCTGGGGTGCGAAAAGCACGTGCAACCCCTAATATGTGTTTATTTGGCAGTTCTGTGTGATATCATGCTTCGCGCCTTATTGTCGAGCATTGTGAATAGCATGCTAGCTCATCAGATTGCAGATTTTTTTTTAAAAGGATGCTTCAATTCTCGGGATCCCTTAAGTCGAGTTTTTCGTGCTAGAGAGAAGGTACATAGAAATAATGTACTTTGTCCATTGTTTTCCCCATTATTGATCAATATTATTCTACTAGCACCCACTGAAAACCAAAACTTAGAGAGAAACGCAGTGGGACAAAGTCCAACAGCCACAACAGCCACAACAATACATTGAGTTCAAGAGACTCTTAGCGTGGCTTAAAAAAATGTATTATCCTTATTAAAGGAGCTATTTGGGTTGTAAAAATATTTTCATAGCCAAATAAGCAGGAAGGATAAATAAATGCTGAAGTTGAAATGAGATATGTTAGGAAACCATCGATGAACCTCTTTCATGCGTGGGGGCAAGGAACATAATGCGAAATCGCTAGTGGCCTGGAATATAGTCAACAGCCAACGGCTGTTCAGGCAAGCAGGGACTCGGGTACTCCGGCGTCGCACCTTTTAGCAGTTGAAAAAGCGGTTTTGTTACATCAGTACCTTTCAGGTATTGAGCCGATAAAACTGTGACAAGACTTCAATGTGTTGTTTTACAATTGGTACCTCCTCACGTATATAAAAAAATAGGCAGTTGATGACTGCATGTAGCTTACTGCCGCGGCCTGCTATTACCTACAATAGCGTGTTTAACCGTCGTGAAACAACGATACTAGAAATAACTCACAGCTAAAGATAACTGCAACCACGCTGTGATGAACGAAACAAATATATTTTAGCACAAAACTTGAAGTGAACAAAACGTATTAGGAGAAAATTACCATGCCTGTACTTCAAGGGTACTTCTCAAACTCATTAATTATTCATGTAGCTCTTACCCAACCAGAGCAGCTTATTCTGGTAAGGTGGATGGGTTTAGAAACCCAATGAAAAACGAGTTGAAAACACGGCCGTGTCTGAAATAATATTTCAAACACGGAAGCAAATTTTCTTAATCTGCATATTGATAACGCAACAAAAACACGTGGCGACCAACAACTTTATTTAATCACGCATTTTACGAAACAAACTATAAACCTAAATTGCTTACTGCTAACACATTTTTTGAGGATCATGCACATTTCACGTCTCAACTATTATAGCTGAATTGAGAAATCTTATTTAAAAGATAATTTAAACTAATTTTCTTTTGTTGGAGAAGTAATTAAAAAAACTCGTGCTTGGTGTTTCATCGGAGTTTCAAACACTCGAAAACAATAAAAGCACTCGGCCTGCGGCCTCTTACCGTAGGCTCTCACG
>CM042752.1:27712040-27732006 GCA_022496165.2 Catalaphyllia jardinei | reverse complement strand
CTTTTGCCATACTAGTACAGTAATGCTGTTTTCCGCATATTTTTGTAGATAATCTTGGTCGAATATCCAACAGGGCCGGTGAAAAATGGTAAAAATGTCAAAAATTAACAAACAACTGATCAATATGAGATAAATGCTGCGGCTGTCGCAGATCTTCCTTTGTTTTGAACTGATATCGATACATTTGAGCATTCAACATGACATGAAAGTGCACACCCTTAGAAGAACTGGCGCCAACTGTAATAAACGTTGTTTTGAATTTTGGACTAATAAGGAAATTACTGATACCATTGACATTTTCCGATTAGACCGGGCCTTTTTCGAATTCCCCAATTCCCCAGGGAAAAGAACCGGTTTGTCAAAAATGGAACAGCGGTTAGAATATTCCGACCGAAATAAGTCTTTGGATCATCTCCAGAGGTGATCCCGAATATTCCGGTCAGAAGAAACCGAAACGGAAAAACCTCACTTTCCATTTGAATTCCGATGGAAATTTCCGGAATCTTTGGCATAATAGAAAGCACCCTGGGTTGCACTTATTCTTGAAACAGAAAAGGCCAGAGAGCCCACGCCAGTAGTCTCACAACAGGATGTTTATCGGCCGTTAAGTAAAGATCGTTCACAGTTTTGTTTTCGCTAACACAGAAGCACTAATGAAAAGTGCACAAAACATTTTTTCACTGAACACAAAATATTGCAAGCTGCTCTTCTTGTTTCTCCAGTGTCCTGGGAATCGAAGTCGCATGGACTTCTTTATCTCATTTTCCGTTGACCTCAGTCTACAATAACAAGAGACCGCGTCATTTTCTTTTGACAATATGCGAGGTTAAAAGTCACGAAATGCGTTGCAAATATTTTAATAGGGCTTTCTACAAGTTGCTTAAGATTTCCCAAATTGTTGCTCAAAAAGTTGCTCCAAAAAAGTCAAAGTTATTGTTGGGGAAAAAAAAAGAAAACACAGGCAAACCTTCAATGAACTTACTTTCCTAAAAATTATTTCGGTATAGACATGTGGTAAAAGCTTTATACCGGGTTCCCATTGCTTGGCCTGTAATCCAGTTTCCTGTACGTCATCAAGCATGCTGTTAAAACCCCTTCGAGCTTCGAGCCTGGATCAGCCTAGACTACGAGTAGTCGGTTTTTGTTCCTGAAATCCTCCGCGCGCGGAACGCAGTTCATATTATGCAAATTAGGGAAACAATCTCGGCGCTTGCTACTCGATAGCTCTAATAAATAGCTCTAAGAAACGCATGGAATACGCTAGGAAAAGAAAGAGACTGCTCGCAGTCTTAGATCAGCCTGTTTATAATTCGTTCAATAACAGCTTGATGTTGAGCAACAAACGCGCTTATAAGAGTTTGTATGAGAAATTCTCTTTAGTCCAGCGTGTGCGAAAATGGAGCTATTTATGTAGAAATAAGCTTTACTTACGTCAACATTATCTTTGTGTTTGTTTGATGAAATTTGGGCGTATGTTGTGTCCAGTTTAGACGTGGGTTTGTGGCTTATTATAGTTTTTTGACGTCCATGAACGCGGTTCCACACGAAATTTTTCAAGGTCGTTGGTCCGGTTACAAACCCGTCTACAATGGACACAGTATATAAGTGAAATTTATTTTGGTCTATGCCGAATTTCAATGTCAAAGTCAATATAACTCACTAGCTAAAATAGTTTCATAACAGTCGTACTCTGAGCTTTGGTCGCCTGTGATTCCGGTTTTGTCCAAGATATTCTCAAGGAAAGTTCCTTCTTCGGAGCGACTTAAAGGAGACTGGACTCAAGAACGTCTTGGTATTTCTATTGTCAACAGAACTTTTTACATAGCTTCTCAGTTTTCATGAGAATAAAGCTATATGAAATAACTTACGAAAGCCATTCAATATCCTCATCGTATTGTTCAAATAGTCTGACACGAGGAGACGACAGGCAGTTCACGCCTTCAGTTAGTCTGGCTGAATATGATCAACATAGCTGATAGGTTACATAGATTAGCGGAAATAATATTAGACTTGCAAAGACCGTGAAAATTGAACCTTACGTACAGTGTAAGTAAACACTGCACCCTGCAGTAAGTAAAGAAAGCAAAATTGCAAACAACATTCCCCTGCAGTCAATCAATAAGCACACGTTGCTAATAGTTCATAGTTTGTTTCATCAGACTAGGAAAAAGTCCAAAAAGAGAAACGACAACAAAATTATTGACGCCTGGTCCAAAGTTTACGAAGGTCGATCCGTCGCTTTTCTTAATCTAAATATTTGTTTTTATATATTCTCATTCACCGACATATACTAAAGCTCTCCTTCCCTTGTTATGGCAACCGAAACCGCAGGCGACAATTGTTAATGTCACACTGTGAACAGTTCCTTTTTTGGGGGGCGTGCCCGAAAAAGTAATCCTCTCTAAATCAAAACTATAACAAAATTCTCGAACGTGATTGGCTATCAGCAGCCTGATTTGAGCATTAATCGGACAGTTGCACACGTCATGTAATTGGACAGTACGCGCCATTTCGGGGCGCGCTGTCGCGGTGAACTTTGTAGAGTAAACTGCTGGGGTTTTCAGCATTCAAGGCGACGTTTTAAAATCGTTCAGCGCTCAGTCGATGCTTTGTTCGTTTGTCGAATTTTGTCATAGTTTTGATTAATTGGCAACAGGACATCGTGTCGTAAAATTCAGTCTGTAATCATACTTGTAATTAACAAATCGGACTCCCGCTTCGCGGTCGTCCGATTTAGTTAATTAATCACTCGTATGATTACAGACCGAATTGGACTCCACTCAGTGCCATTACCATTATCAATCGTATCTCAGATAACAAAATTCTCGATCGCGATTGGTTCTCCGCGCGCCAATTTGTCACGTAATCGGCGCACGATTACGCGGTTGTCTAATTACAGGTGTCCGATTTGAACGTTTTGTAATGGGATACCCTCGTGATTTACACGTCAATTAAGCGCGTTTTATTTTCGCAATATTTCGCACAGTTTTCAACATTTACGAAAAGCGATACAGATGTTTTCACTCAAAAAAACTTCCCAAAAGACATTTTTAACTCCAAAATTTGTTGTAAATATGATTACTGTTGTACAATTCAGGGAGTAATTTCAAATTAGCCTCGCGCTTCGCGCTCATCCGATTTTGAAATTACTCGCACGATTACTCCCTGAATTGTACTCCACTCGGTCCAATTACTACATGTAATGAGTAAATTAGTGGCTGCCAATTATGAAGTCTTTTGTAAGTATAAAGCCCTAGACAAATGATCGCAACATTTCAATGCAACATATCGCAACATTGTTGGGTGCAACATGTTGCCCGTGTTTGGCCACGCTGTTGCGACGTTTTGCGACATGTTGGGTGTTGTTGGTTAAAATTTGAAAATGGTCGAATTTTTCATGCAGCATTTTTAGATGTTGCATGATGTTGCAGTCGTTTGGTCAGGTTCGTGCAACAATGTTGCGCCTTGGCATGTGCACTAGTTCGATTTTCAACCCACGACATGTCGCAACATGGCGGCCAAACGCGTGCAACATGTTGCGCCCAACAATGTTGCGGTCTGTTGTTTTCACATGTTGCCATCGTTTGGCCGGAGCTTAATAAACTTGAACATCCTCGTTTTTGATTTGATAAGTCAAAAGAACTTTCACACTCAAACGGGTCTAGTGATACAAAAGAAGTTTTAATTGGCAGCCGTTAAGGAAAGGCGGTATATCGCTCGATGGTGAAAAATTGCGTGAGCCCCAATACTATATTAGACTTAATATTGAAACACGGGCATTGCCTTAAGTTCCGGTTTAAAAAAGGCCATAGAACGAAGGAAATAATTCCTTCCATGGTTTCAGTTGATGAAACTGACTGTGCCGTTTATTTTTTACATTAACTGAAATTTTGAAGATGATACAGTATAGATAATGCGAACAAGGGGAAATTGACATCACCAACGTCATGATGAGTGGAGGACATTAGCCGGATCTAAAGCCTGTTTTTCACTAGCGACGCAAGCATAAGCGCAAGAACAAGCGCAAGCATAATGCTCCGTTTTCACACAACGCAAGCGAACGCAAGCATAAGCGCAAGCACAAAAAAAGGAATAATTTTGATCCTTGTGCTTGTGCTTGTGCTTGCGCCAATGCTTGCGTCGCTAGTGCATGTGAAAACCAGACTTAAATCAACAAACAAAAATCTTTTGTTCAGGGCAGGCTAGGCACGCCGATAGTGCGACATGAAAGTCGAACAAACTTCATCATCTGAAGCCTTTTCGTTTGGTTTGTTTGCATGGGAGGTTGATCGGAAAACAAAGATGATTGTTCAGTACGTTGTGGAACTGACAAGAATTTGTTACGGTTTACACGTGCTTTATGGAAATGAACTGTTTTTGCAATTGTTAACAAATCCCACGCACATGCTTTTTTTGTGCTGTGTCATCCCGTTGCTATTGTGCTTGCGTCAATATGGAGTCACTTCGTAATAAACTGAACTGAAAAATAAAAAGTGCTGTTCAGTTCGTTCCATTCTGTCCATCATCCATAAAGTTCAGTCGTTCTACTCGAAACAAAGTAAAGGAAACAAAGCAGTTGTAGTCTACTTCAATTACTTCTTATCCGCTGTTTTGAACTTTATAGCAACTTTATTTATAGTTTTTAGTTGTCAACCAGTTCATACGTGGATTACACAACTCACATTCCAATCTTGAGCGCAAGAATAATAGTTTACTTTACATTTCTGAACGAGTAAATATTTATAGTCAGGCATGCAAATTCAAGTCACAATAGTGCTTTTGGAATTTCAGTGTATGCCAAGAATTTTGCGCAACATTTCATAACAACACTTTTTCTCCATTGGTTGGTTTGCAGTCGTGTTTAGTAAGAGAAAAATTTTCTTTTCGATACATACGTGACTTATGAAACTGCTGTAGGAGGAAAGAAAGAACTTTTTCACGTAAGCGAACTGGGAAAGTTGTATTATTAAAGATATGTCATTGAAGTGAAGATGAGTTGTAATTTAATAAATGGTAATCCAAACTTGGACTCTTTCTGCTCACTCATCACGGGAAATTGACTCCTCTAATTCAGTTTAAGTCGTGTTATGTCGTTCGAGAAGAAGTTCAATTTGGATAAAATGTGTTAGTTTCCTCCAATAATCGGACATTCACACTCCAGCTTGGTTTTGGTGAAGCATACACGACAACCGGATTAAGTTCCCACACAAAGACGTTATCCAATCAGCGTTCGCTCCAGTGTCAAGGCTGAACTCACACATATTTAATACATTTGTCTTGTAAATGGTCATACGCTGCACCTCAGCTAGTAATCACTTAACGAAAGGCTGACGTAAAGTTGTTGTTAACTTCTTTTCGAAACAAGGTTCCAAAATGCGTTGCCGGAAACTAATTTTACTTCTGTTTTTGATTTTTTCGTTGTACTCTTTTGTACTTTCGCATGAACTTCCGAAGCAAGGACACGATCACTACAGTTTCAAAGTGCTACAAGAAGCTGTAAATGGCGACTCCCTTATGCCCGATGATGTCGAAAGACTCCTCTGTAAGCTTCGATTATCGAACTGTTCCGATGATAGTGAAAAAATGGACAGAAAGGTAAAGAACACTTTTGCGCTTTATCATGAGTAGAATAAGTACAGTTTTAACCTTGCGGGTGACAAGTTTACCGGGTTTTTAAAGACCGCCTTGTAAACGTCCACCGCTAAGTTCTAATTTGTTCCAAAACGCATGCTTCTGAAACGAAACAGGAGGGACATCAAAACCCATAGCGGGAGACAGTTGACCCTGAAAGATTACCATGTATGTATTTACTTCGTAACACGACGACTACACGCAAACCTTAATTCTACAAACACGCGGTCCCTTTTGATTCTGCCTTCACTTTGGTCTTTGTTCCCTCTGTTTAGTACCTTAATTCGTCAGAGATCTACAGTTTCGCTGGATTGCCACCTTCAAATCCGCTAAACGCCACACACTTCGCGCAAGTTAGCCCTATGATTGTTTACTGCCTGTTGTCAGCGCCTGAAAAGAACGCTGGTCGATGTGAGGTTTCTCCCAAGACCCCAAGCGAACTTTTCAAATGGTTCGCAAGGAATTTCAGTCAACATGGCGATCAGGAAAATATCACTCATGAAGCGTTGGACCACATTCTGGAGGACGTCAACGAGACTCTCGGGAGGTTTTTAACCCAGAAAAAGGTAAGATTTCAAGGGATCTTAATTATTTAATCATATTCGAGTATTAAAGATAAGCTTACGTAGAATGCTTATGCTATTGCTGTATGCATGAGCAAATTCTTAAAACTTTGGACTCGCTCGTGAGTCGAAATTTTTTTCCGGTAATCTTCCGATATAGTTTTATCAGTATGTGTATCACATGACTCGTAGATATGGGTAATGGCTCATAATCTTTTTGTGACGTCTATCTGTGTCTTCTATGACTACAATATATTTGAGTCGGAACGACTTGTGGAAGCATTGTAAGCGCAGCGTAGTTTCCGCTGGTTTCCGGGTTTTCGATTTTACAAAGGTTCGCAAGCTTTTGTGCATCACATCGTTTGTTACGCACGGAGCAATCACGTAAAAGCGTTTAAGTTTGCACGTTGCTTTGAAAGTCCTATGACTTCAAGGGGCGGTGCTACAAGAGCTTTTAAAATAACTTAATTATTAGCCCTGCTTATGTTTACAATGTATGCATGCTTTAGGCCGAATTCTGCGTCTGTTAATATTGACAAATTATTTCAAGCGAAACTTGTGGCGTTGCCTGAGTTGTCTCTCTTTTGATTCAGGGGAGCAACTACAGTATACAGGGCCACTTTAGACCATGCACTAAACGAGCCGGCTTGTTTGGCTCGGCAGTGGATGATAGAACAAGGAATAATTGGCATGGCGTTAAGTCTTGGGTTCATATATTTAGCGGCTCGTTTGGCTCTTTTGGCTCGGCAGTGGACGAAAGAACAAGGAAGAATCTATATGTGCGTTAAGTCCGTGGTCTATCTATTTAGTGGCTAATTTGGCTCGGCAGTGGATGACAAGGGAGCAAACGAGCCAAACGAGCCGGCTCGTTTGTGGATGCTAAAAAGTGGCCCTGTATTCTGTAGTTTAGCCGATTCAGGATTACCGACCACAAATACCAGTCTTCATGATAAGAATTAAGTGTCAGTTTACTGGTATGCTAATTGAAAAGTGATGGATAAAAGATATGTTCTTAGCTGGAAATAGATCACTGTAGATAACTTGGCTAAGTAATGGGGATTGGGTAACACAGGAGCAGAAACCTAGGAGTTAAGTCTGAAGGGGGGGGGGGACAGATCACAGTCAGCGGCATGCTGTATGTTAACTCAGCTATGGACTCTACTAGTACAATCTTGTGTACCTTATCTATATTCTCATATTCTAACTTTGTTCATTTATCTATATACTAGCGTACATGATGTGAATTAAATTAATGATAAAGAAATAAACATTCAAAACCTTAAAGTGGTACTGTGACCACAAAAACAATAATTCTCTTTTCCTTTGGATTTCAAAACTTTGTCAACTACACACTAACTGACCCAAGTTTTAAGTTCTGATTTTTAAAAGACACCTGTTTATTTTGACCGGAATTTTCTTACTTATTGGTCTGCCATTACTAACTTTAAAATCTTGAGAGAGCTGGGTCAGGGAGAAATTGACGTCAAAGACTCACTAGTTTAAGAATGCAATGTGTGTGTACGCAGCTGAATTAATATGCAGCACTGGAGTTTTGGACTTTCAGACTTTTAAACCTGTGTTTTGCATGTATAATAAAATGTGTTTACACGCTGAAATTTTAAGCTAGTGAGTAAATGACATCTTTCTCTAGATCGAACCCTCTTAGGTCTAATTGGTCAGTTCCAAACGTGAGTGACGGCGGACCGTGCAATCTAAAACTTACGCTCAAAGTAAACAGCCTTTAGATAAAACTCAAAGCTCAAAACTTTGCTACATGTAGTTAGGTGTTAAGCGAACACTCTGACGGAAAAAAAGAAAAATGATTTTTTGATCACAGTGTAGCACTTTAACATAATGGAACATAGGAGATATTTGTAAACTGAAGCGGGGCTGATTCATTTGTAATCCAGATACAGGAATATATCATTGATTTACACAGCTGTAGAAGGTATACTTTTTGAGTGGGATTTAATTATCAAAATAATAGCGTTGGTAAATTTCTTTTTGTTAAACTTGACAAGCTGTATAATAAATCTGCACTCCTGATTACACTTGATCAACAATTTTGTATGTGTATCTGTCATCAATGATGCAATGTCTTAGTCCTGAGAAAGATTTAAGTGTGTTTAGGGTGGGCGTCAGAAAGTTGCAGACAAAGGTTCAAGGCAGATTTGTAAGGAGTTTTTAAATAATGACTGTGTTAATGCTGAGAGTGGGATCTCCCAACATGTAAATCTGCATAAATCTGCACTCCTGAGTACACTTGATCAACAGGTTCGTATGTGTATCTGTCATCAATGATGCAATACTTCAGCCCTGAGAAAGTTTTAAGTGTGTTCAGGGTGGGCGTCAGAAAGTTGTAGACAAAGGTTCAAGGCAGACTTGTACGGAGGTTCTTAATAATGACTGTGTCAATGCTGAAAGTAGGATCTCCCAGCATCTAAATTTCAGAATTTTTTGGGAGGGGAATGTCACCCCCCTTAAGGAGGGTCGTGCCTTTAGCTTTTAAAAAGTAGAATACTGCCTACTTTCATATTTGGGATGTCTACTTGAAATACTAATGACAGCAATGTTACTGTTGATACTTCTTTATGGGTTCAAATTATTTACTATACGCTAAGATATCCATATTTCTATGGCTGGCAAAATAGCTCCTCCTAGGTTTTGAAGATGGGATTTTTTATAGGAGAGCAAACCAGAGAATGTCTTGGATTAATTTATGAATTAAATTTTAAATATGTTAATGTGACCTGGCAGAAACATGGTGATGATTCATAAGTTGAACATCTGCAGTCTGAGTAGTACAAGACAGATTTTTCTCATGCTTTTTAACATAAAATTGGTAGTGATCATGTGCAACAGTTACATGTACTGGTTTGAACAACAGAGGCATCTGGCTAATCTCTTTACAACCTAAACTTGAGTTAATTCAATCTATTCCATCCAATATAATGCTACCGAATACACAGGGTGGAAATAAGCAGATTCTATGAAAATTCTGTCTATATAACACAAATGATTAGAAATTAAACTTGGCATAGCAAATGCAACTATGTAAGAAAGTGATTAACTGTGACATTTATATTCTGCGCATGTATAAGGTGTGGTGTGTTGAAATGTTTCAACAGGTCTTGTCTGAGACACTGCCAAAAGCCCTAAAGCTAAATGTAGGCACTTAAACCAATTTAATTCTATATGCATGATTTCAATGAAGGTACATACTCCCAGGTGTGTCTCTTGGATATTTCTGATGACTGATTTGAGCAGCTGTAACATAAAAAATATTTGTCATATTATGTACATGTTCCTTGGTCAAATTTTGTCTTTTGAATGTGAGTGTCTTTACCCAAGGGAAGTAAGCAATTAACTGTGGTCCACATGGAACTAAATGTTTGTAGAAACTTAACAACACTTGCCCAAAAAACCAGTTTGGCAACTGAGGGTATCTCCTAAAAGGGTGGTCAGTTAAGGGTTACTAAACCACTCTTGGTGCATACAGTGCATACAGGGCTTTGGGGAAGATAAATTGATACAAGGGAATGGTATGGTGCTCACTCTTGATTTGGTTCATGTTTGTTTGGAAAAATAGAGAACCAAATTCCCATTGCCCTTCAAGAGGAAAAACGTGATGGTGGACCAAAACAATGTTGGTTTTCCTTTTTATTGTGTAGACACTTGTCTTCGGGGTAGAAAAATATTTCAGGTGAAGTCTTAACCATCTGTAAAGCAGGAGAGGCTACTATAGACCCTGTAAATTGTGGATCAGAAACTAACTAAAGGAACTTTCTTGAACCTCTGAACTCAAGTACATTCTCCAATTGGAGGAGAATGTGCCATGCATCATGGGTTAAAACTCGCCAACTCCCTAGGGCGAACAAAACTTGCTAAGTCCCTAGGGAAACAACAATTTGAAATTTTGGCTTAGGTGATCTGGTCATTTACCTTTAAACTTAGGCAAATTTGTTGTGCCAGCTCGCATCAAGCAGGTTTTTTTGCAGTTTTTGTAATTGGGAGGTATAATGAAATATCTGGCTCCATCAGAAATAGTGAGTATTTTTACTTTGGGACCCACAGTGTTCCCCTCGGCTTTGCTCCGGGAAACATTGAGGGTCTTAGGGAAACAAGTCACTGTTTCCCTTGGGATCACTCATTAAGTGCCTACATGTAGTAATGTATTCTTTAATATTTTTGTAGTGTTTCTCTGCTGAAAGCATCTTTGAGGAGCTTGAGGAGGAACATCATGAGGAAGAACATCACGAGGAAGAAGAGGAACATGGGCATGAAGAAGAGGGGCATGACCATGAAGAAGAGGAAAGGGCCCTCAATCAAGAAGAGTTTGAACAGGCGTGTGCTAGCATTGTACTACATCTAGTGCAAGGTTTTTGTATTGAGGAAGGACATGGGCATAATGAGACAGAGCCCTCCCTGCCCTCAAGAGAATTCTTTATAAAAGATCTTTTCAACAAGAAAAAGCATCTATCTGAAGAGGACTTGGAAGAAATTGTGAAAATTCTTGGCATTGGTAATGCTGCAGAATCTCATGAATCTGATGACAGTAATGATGATCATGACCACAGGCGCCGTAGGTCAGCCAGCTCAAACTTGCTGCTGCAGCGCAGATCAAGTGAACATCACAGAGTCTATCGTTGTGCAGCTGATGATTATGATCATCGTCATGGCGAAACCAATGGCACAACTAGTGGCAGTGTAAGTCATGATTAATATCTAGTTAACTGGCTGAATTTGTACACTTCAGAGTCCCAGAGGTCAAACTAAGCACCTTGTTTTACGTGACTAAGAGACAGCAGGTCAGTTTGTTAAAGAAGTATTTGACATACTTTTTCAAGGGAAAAATAAAGATAAATTAATATATGATTACATTTGCCATTAAATTTTCAGTGTTATTCTCTGGATGAAATGCTGACAGTTTTTGACATTGACCACTCAGTTGGTGCAGATGAATTTGACTTCAAGGAACTTTGCCCTGCCTTTATTCAACAAGTCAAAAGTGGAGCTTGCAAAACATCAGAGGAAACAGACACTGAAGTAGACAAGGACATGGGAAAAAGTAAGTTCAATGTTTTGATCAATGTACAAAGGGGTAACTAAAGGTCCTACAAAATGTAGACCTCTCACAGAATTTGGTTCTGTACTTATTATCCAAAAATTCCAGAAAATTATATCAGAGTGATCTGGGAAGCCAGTTTTGTCTCAACCAAGCAGAAATTTCTGAAATAAATAGGTTGTCTTAAAGGTAGTCTGAAATTTCCAAGCGAAATGTATGAATCTTATGGAAAATAAACTTATCATTTGCAATTCTTCACCAGTTTTAGCCACCATCTTGGAATATTATAATTATGTCTATGATCAGGTTGAGCTCATCCTGGCAACTCTTGGTAAATTGAGGTTGTTAAGTAAATGGTATGAATTATGATGAACCTGTTTCTTCACGTAAATGGCAAACAAACTTTGGGAAAAATTTTGATGGTCTTGCCATCTTGAATTTTCTTGTACCGATGCTGAATTGGAGACAAAATTTCTTTGTAAAGGCTAATGAGGTCACAGGCTCTAAAAATATCTCTCTACTCAGATGTAACATTTTCCAGTCCATTTGAAGCGTTCAGACCTGTCCAAATGTAGACATGTTTACACACCCTCTGAGAATCAAGAAGAATTGCCTAGACTAGATAGTGCATGTCTGATGATTATTCTGCTTGTCGTTGTATCAACAGTTTGGGGTTATGGTATTGCCGCTGTGACCGTCATCAGCCTCACTTCTCTGGTGGGTGTGGCTACCATTCCTTTTTTTGGAAAGAAAATGTACAAGAAAATCCTGGCCACATTGGTTGCACTTGCTGTGGGAACACTTGCGGGAGACAGCTTACTTCATCTGTTGCCACATGTACGGACAATTTTGTGACATAATATTTATTGTGTTATAAATTATTGCATTTGCATGAATTTTTTATAAATGCAAGGTACATTGTATTGTAAGCATGTATACTCAACATTTTTTTCAGCAATAAAGAAGCAAACTAAAACAAAAATAGAAAAACAGAATTTCTTCAGAAGAAAATGAATCTTATTGTGATCTTTATAGTAATACTTTATTGGTGATTGTTGTCTAGCACCAATCTGAAGACTTGTTTGTTTTCATGCAGGCGCTTGGGCTTCATGCACATGAAGACGAGGGCGATGCCCATCAGAGTCACGAAGAAGATAATGGCTTTGTTTGGAAGGCATTAGTTGTGTTGGCAGCTATTTATGGATTCTTCCTATTTGAAACTCTGATGCACTTGGGCCTGAAAAGCAAGATTGGTCAACATGGTGGCCATAGTCACATTGATGTTGAGGTCAGTTTATTATTGCTGTGAAAGTTTCATTTAGTGCCTTAGACATATGCTTTATTTTGGCAGCTCCAAGGTGGGTTTTTATTACAGGGAGAGTACTTACTGGAGTTCAAACTTAGCACTATGTTTAGTCCTAAGGATTTTATTCCCGATTCTCTTAAATCATGTGTTGTTTATCAGTTTACATGTTCGAGCTGTGGAGTTCATTTTATTGGTGAAACAAATAGGCATTTTAACACACATATCAATGAGCATCTCTTTCGGGACAAAAATTCCCACATTTTTAAACATCTTATTGCTTCTAAAGGTTGTAGGGATAAGTGTGATATCTCTTGTTTTAAGATGGATTTTTATTTTTATATTCATTTGGTACAGTTGTTCAGCAAAGGTTGTCTCATAAAAGTGTATGTTAAGTGTATGTGATAATTCTGATTGTTATTTTTGGTTAGCGATATTGTTGGTTGAGGCTCACAGTGTTTCGGCAAGGGAGGAAGGGGAATACATGCATGAATACGTGTTTGTGCTGTTTCCTATGATGTTGAAACATGTTTAGCGATTTTCATTGCCCATAATTCCTTTCAATGTTGTCACTTACTCATATGCTTATGTAAGATGTTTCTCTGAATACACGCATGAGTACACATGTTTGTGCTGTTTCTATGTTGCTGAAACAGTCACGTTTAGCTACAATATTGAGCTACCATTACCCATAATTCCTTTCAATATTGTAGCTTTCTCTTATATGCTTACATAAGACAGAGCTTGTGAAGTATACATGTAAGCCAGTAAATGTGTAAAACACAACTCAGAGAGATCTAACTTTCATTTGTTCCTGATAATTTATACAGTCAGTGTTGTCACCAAATTTGATGCCTCTGTCTTGGTTAAGGGTCTTGGTTTCATTCAAGCCTGTTCAAATGGAACTGATTCCCACTTAGACTTAAGGCACTTGTCATCAACATTACACCACTAAACTGAGAGCCAATATGTTTCATGACTGGTGGTGCTGCTGCTGTTATTTAAGAAACATGCCTTGAGGTTTACAATGACAAAACATTTCCAATCATTCCAGTTGGCTTTACTAAGGGGCAGGCACCAGGCAAACTGAATGGCTGCGAGGATGAGTTTTCCTGCCTGGTTTGACCATCTATAGGAAAGTTTTTTCTTATAAAGAAGTTTAGTTCAAGTTTTGCCAGCCTATAACCACCAGTTGGGCTCCCTCCTGGTGGAAAAGGTTGACTAGACCTCTGTTTTAGGCAAGGTTTATAACTGCAACAATAATTAATGCAGAAATTGACATATTGTCTTCTTTAAATAGCATATCAGTGTTGCTTTGTTTAATGTATTAACAAAAAGAATCCACTAGTGTCCTATTGGTGTTAAACAATATTAGTCATTTTGGAACAAAAGCCAGATTCTCAGTTATTTCCTTATAGCATGACTTCCTTACCTGCTGAGATCACCAGAGAGGAATGGTTGGATTGGGAGAATATTGAGATATTGGGACCAAGATGAAAATTTTCGTTCCCACAACATTGTTACTAAGTGTGACCTTAAGTTTCTGTTTTCTTCCAATGCAAAGAATAAATTTTCCAACCCACACAACCCCTTGCCAGCTAACTTATGATAAACTTATGATATGTGATAAAGGACTGGTTGTTTATGTTAGTTTTGAATAGCTCCATCTTATTCATCTGGACACTCAAGTAGAGTTTGTATTCAATATGGATGTTACAACTAGGGGAAATGTTGTATTCTTGCATGACGGGGAGACAAAGAGCATTTTTCTTATGAAAGAGTATTAGCTTGTAAAATGCTGTTCTAAAGACAGAATTGATCAATGTTGCGCTAATTATGGCATGTATATATGCTTCACTGAGCAATTGAAATATTATGAGAGCAGTGTACTGGGTATATGCTCTCTTGCATGAACTAGAAACATTCTTTTGCATGCATCAATTATATGTAGATCACATATCAAAGTGCAACATAACTTATTGTCAAAACTAGTCATTTTATGAATGCTCTAACAAATAATGAAGCATTGCATTCACCTTGTGGAAATTTTTTGTCTAACTTATGCATGTTTCAAAATGAGACATTATCCAAAATTGACCGCTCGTTGGGGTTTCCAAGTTTGAAAACAATTTTATGCTAATCCAGATTCCAAGTTTGAAGTAATAACAACAATGATCTTAATTTTGTTTTGAAGATCGATATGAATGATCTGATTGCAGTTTTGCACAACTTAAACACTAAGTTGTGAAATTAAAGCCTGAAAAAAAATTCAGACCTGAACAGGATTTGAATCTGCGACCTCTGCGATATATTTGAATTGCAGAGACTATTCTCTGATGTTCAAATATATGAACTTCACATTAGAGCTCATGGATTCAAATCCCATTCATGCCTGAATTTTTTTTTCAGGCATTAATTTTATGACTGTTTAAGTTGTGTGTAAAACCACATGATTTCAATCATTCATATCTTCATATCATTCTTCGCAGTTCAAATATATGAGCTTTCATATGATCACTTGCATCAATTTTGTATATTAAACATAAGATTCCGAAACTCTCCAGCTGGCCCTGATTTTCTGCAGACATAAACACAGG
The DNA here is from genome assembly GCA_022496165.2 of Catalaphyllia jardinei. Lineage (NCBI taxonomy): Eukaryota > Metazoa > Cnidaria > Anthozoa > Scleractinia > Caryophylliidae > Catalaphyllia > Catalaphyllia jardinei. The sequence continues at coordinate 27,716,847 of CM042752.1, read as the reverse complement.
CACACTTGCAAGTAAATTAATTTTAACTCACGAATATTATTTTTAAGCTATATAATAAAATGCTTGTGCTGCAAGCTCCACAGCTCATGTAGAGTTAACAAGTTCTTTATTGGCTTGAAGGGACACTATCACATAAAAGCACATGCACGAACTTGATCTGTCTTCTTTCATTATAAAACAATAGAACTGTCACTTTGTTACGTCATGCTGACAAGTTTTCTATGCAATAAGTGCTATTTATATCTGATCTGCCACTTGCTCTCTTGCAAGATAGTAGCTTGAAATAATGTAATAATCGTAATAAAATGTAATCTCAACAAGATGAGTGTATTGAAGAGGTTAATGAAACATACCATATTTTTTTTTGGTTATAATGTGCACCCTTAACTTTTAGACATTTAGTGTATCAAGTTTACAAACTGAAATGTTCTTGTAAATATTTTGTTATAAGATGCAACCTGATTAAACTAAATTTTTTGATTACCTTAAACACTGGTGTATAAGCCGCAATTTTTTGCACAAATTTTTGTACCAAATCGGGGTGCGGCTTATCTGTGAGAACATCTGGACATGATACAGTAAATTTGCAGAAATGAGCACTATTCAGCAGTCTGTACAGACTCGTGTAGCGAAATGGTAAGAACTTCATAAAATTTTTAAAAGATCCGCTTTTGTTCATAGTACACGTAAGCTTACATTTAACTTCCTTTGTTAACAGAACTTTTAACTGGTTTATAACGTCTTTCTTGAGCAGCTAAACATCACTGGGCAGAGAATCACCTTTCTGCCACAAAGTTGCTTTCAGTGTCGCCAAGGGTCGTTCACTTCGACAGAAATCAATCCACCACCACGAGCCTGATCAAATGCCTGGTTACTAACGGAAGGGTTCATGTTTTGGAATGTAAATTCTATCGAGAAACGGACAGGAATGAAAAATAATGGATTTAAAACACCAGAGAAAGATCAAATTTATGTTCAAGTTGGATTTTCACACTATTATAGAGCTAAAATTATAGGTGAGAGTTTAAGTATTCTATGATTTCAATGTTAGTGAGTTAAATATGCAGGTTGACACATTGGAGAAACTTGAAGAAACAATACATGTACATGTAAGACATAAGACTTCTTACTTACTTACTTAAACCTGTCACCCCAGTGCAGGGTATAGGCCGTCAACAAGAGACCTCCAGAGCTCCCTATAGCTATCCTGTGCCTTTGCATCTAGTTGGTTCCAGGTGATGCCCATCCTCTGGAACATAGTCCTCATGTTCCACGTTCCCATGGTGGGGTCTCTGAAAATAGAAAGGCGATTCTGTCCTCTGGTTTCCGGATACCTCAAACTTTCATCACTAGACTTCATACTTCTTCTAGCTGAAGATCCTTCCTCCCTCAGAGAAGGAATCTCTCGTACTAGTTCTCTCATTGGCATTTCTGTAGCTAAACTTGTTTTCTGGGGTGAGAAAGCTGGCCTCACGCCCAACCCCCAACCTGGAGGACCAGAGTGCTTTTTTGTCTGACCCCTCTCCCACAGACCATTCCGGCATGGTTGAACCTGCCAGGAGCACAAGGCTCCCGCCGGCACAGCTCTGGGGTTTGCTGGAGCATGCAAGCTTCCCTGCCACAACAAGGAAAAGCACCAGGGGAAGTTTTAAAGACTTCACTTTTGATTTATTTTAGTTCTTTCCAAATTTTTTTTTTCTGAAATTTAAGTTGACAAACTTGGGGTGCAGCTTATCCGCGAGTTTTAAGTTTTACTTAGATAAGAACAATATGCTTCCAAATTGGTGAATTAAAGTCCTTTCAATCTTGTAAACCGAGGCGAAAAAGTCACACATCACACTGTACCAAACAACAGTGAAACAAGAAAGACATCAGTCTTGCCCATATTTTATGTTCTTTAATAGAACAATAAAAGTTATTTAACATCTTGCCAGCCAACTTTCACATATTCTTGATCTGTTTCTAGTAGTTGTTGACAGAAATTTCTTCATATTAACACAGGTTTTCTACAGAATTTGGCGTGAAGAGTTCGTTTTTGCATTCTTGGAAGGTCCGTAACTTAGTAACCAGGCATTACATTGTTGAAAAACTAATTTTCAGCCTCTTTGCGAAAATATAGATAGATGCTGCAAAGTTAAAAATTTGTTATGGAACAAAGTTTTTATTGGTGATTGGTTAAAAATTTGAAATAATTCTCTTCAGAATTTTTGCTTCTGGGGTTGCAAGACAGCTGCTTCAATTTATCGCTACTACAGAACAATTTTTTCATTAATTATGTGGAAAAAACATGATTATACAGAGGAAGCTGATGTTATCGAGTGACATGTTACTGGATGTTTAATCTTCAGTGAAAATTTGGCGAAATTGTGTTTTGTGGTGAGAATGTACTTGGTTATAAGATGCACCCCAATGTTGGGGCTGATTGTAATTTCTAAATAGGTAATAAAGTGTGTGTTGTTGTTGTTGAGCAAATTTTGATTGAACGGCTGTATTTTCTTTGAAAAAATACCCTGCCTTATAACTGAGAAAATATGGTGTTTCAATTTGTCTATGGCTGTAGGATTTTGCTGGTGGCATCTTTACAGGAAGAAAGGACATGTCGTTGTAAGTCATCGTGCTCAGCTGGTCAACGACAAATAAAAACTGTATTGACCAATATTGTGGTGGAACATGCCAAACTTAGACGCATGAGTAAAGCAAGAACAAGGCCATGGTAAATCCGTGCCTGAATATGCTCGTCAGAAAAGTATTCTGATGTGCTATGTTATGGAAGAAATTTTACTGATTTTATACACGAGTCGTTATCGTATTTACAAAACTATCCTGATAGCTAAATAATAAATTTATTGGAGTGATTCTCACAGAGTATACCTGAGCGAAGAGAACCTGATAGTGTCTGGAGATGGATAAAGAAAACCAACAAAGAAACGCTCACACAATCAGGCAATCCCTCCAGTCTTTTCCAAGTCTTATGAATCAGTTTCTTTAAAATATCTTGCATTGTTGCTGGTTCCATTACTTTTCAGTCCTTTCCTGATTTTCAGAACCTTTCTGAAAGCTGCTGGGAGAAAGGTGTCCAGCTCCATAACCCTTCCCTCCTCCACTCAAAGCTCTGTCAAACACATTGAAAATTAACACTGAAAGGTCTTGATTACACATAAATGGGCAGTTTACCAGAACTGTGTATGAGTAACCTTTAATTCTGAGAAGTTTTAGGGCAATGCCAAAGTTGATTGAGGATGATGCAAATGGATTTGTGTCAGCTCAAAATAATAATTCTCGAATCTTTGAACTTGCGACAGCCTGTCCAAATATCAAAATCTTGGGCATGCATCGTAAAAACGTGTTTGTAATCTAGGGATTATCCAAGGGGAATAAACATGGTGATCAATTTTAAGCATACATGAAGAGGCTAGTGATATAGGGGGATAAGTGATGTTTTTGGTTGTTTCTGTTACTCTCGCTCCAAATTAGCTGAATTTTTGCATGCTGCCTTCATTTCAGTTGAAAAACATTGCCCCGTAATTTTTTTCGCTGGCTTGCTCTTCGTTTTCGAGAAATAACGTATGCAAAAAAGGCGCCCCACTAGGAATAAACGGGTGGATTTGTGCATAAACTAAAATTATGCGATGTCTCGAAAACGAAGCAAAACTTTAGCGGAAAAACTACAGGACATTGCTTACTACCAGTTTCGAGCTGCCGTTAACGGCTAACTTTTCTCCGCGTTGTTTCACGCTTTAAAACATTCAATTGCTATCCAGCAAAATATTGATCTTTCGCAATGTGTAACCTTCGAAAATGTCGATTACTGGTAAAAACCGTTAAAACTTTGATTTCAGGTTAACGTGCGACCACAAAGACGTTAATTTCACTCAAATTACAGCCAAAGGTTTACTTCACGCAATAGACACTCTTGATATCAGGTCATTTACTGACAGTTAGAATTTTGATTTCACATTATCACCCCACCGCAAGGACTTTGATTTCACTTAGAGAACAGCGAGAAGTTCATTTCACAACATGTAAGCTCAATGGAAAGGCCGCATGCAAGAACGTCCCCTAGATGTTTTGCTAAAATCGAACAAGGCCAAAACAGGCCCAAACTTCGCAGCTGACTTTAACCCTTAGGGTTAAGAGTTCCCAGTCTTATTAGAGTTAGGTTTAGCGCGACCACTCGAAACTAGGGTTAGCATTGAAGGTTAGGCTTACAGAACAAGGTTAGGCTTCGGATTAGGTTAGAGTTAAGGTCAGGATATGTTAGAATCTATTGCACGAATCGATACCTAAATCAAGTCAATGATTAGTGCCTAGAGAAAGACGTTAAACGTTTTGCAAATCAGCTACGTCAGTGATTTATAAAATGTTTGTAGGTGAAAGCATTTTTTTTGGCCGGTACAAAACTGCTCGTTCCATGAAAAGATTAATTCTGACAACACAGAAAGAGGAAGCCTTAAGCTAGCACGCTGCTCATGCCGAAAAAAAGCGCATGAAACGGAAAATTTACCAGCAAAGGAACCCTGAAATACAAAGCAAAACTTACATTTGAGCTGAAGTTTTCTTCTTCCTAACCTGCGATCAGGCTTCTTTGTCTTTTTTTCTTCGCGGCAGGCTCGATCCTATCACAATTCAAAGCAATCATCTGCTTGGAAATCCACTATACACACTCACGGAACGCTTGCTTGCCAATTTAACCGACCTGCGTTCTTTTTCGGCCAGTAGAAACGGCTTTGAATCTGTTTAAATTAACTTTTCACCTAACACAGGTCAATTAAGGACTTTGCTGCCTGGCCGCCTTTCTCACCAGTTC
>CM042752.1:27704540-27707040 GCA_022496165.2 Catalaphyllia jardinei | reverse complement strand
ATTGACAGGCATTGATATGTTTTTAGCTGGAATTGTGAAGTACGCTTTTGGCGCGCAAAGCAGTACCACAAATTCAGAGCTTACCTGTCCATTAAGCATAGTTTGCTCGTTATTTCCACCGATATTCAAAGATTGTTCGAGGAATATTTGTGCCCGCCTGGTAGGAGATTTGGCATCATTAAGCCTTTGACCCTCGATGAGTCACTAGCATGCCTCAAAGAACCGAGGTGTGTTTTTGTTCCGAGATTATGGCTTAACTTAGCCATTGATCGAGGAGCAAGTGAGCCAGGCGGTAGAGTCTAGAAATTCTTCTGCTTCCAAAGCATTTGTCGTGGACTTAGGGCTGATTTGCTAAACTTCGGCGTGTCAGTTTTGGAAATTAGAACTGCTTTCTAGACTTATCATTTTCTTGAAATCAGCCGTCTAGCGTCCTTCGCTGTAAAAATTTCTGGGATATCCCATAATAATCTTTCATACATAAAGTAAGCGTGTGTGACTTGTAACGTGACTCAAACACAGCCGGAAACTAGTGAGAAAGGTGGCCAGGCAGCAAAGTCCTTGAATTTGACCTGTGTTTCCCTGTGTTAGGTGAAAAGTTAATTTAAACAGATTCAAAGCCATTTCTACAGCCCAAAAAGAACGCAGGTCGGTTAAATTGGCAAGCAAGCATTCCGTGAGTGTGTATGGTGGATTTCCAAGCAGATGATTACTTTGAATTGTGATAGGATCGAGCCCGCCGCAAAGAAAAAAAGTCAAAGAACACCTGATCGCAGGTTAGGAAGAAGAAAACTTCAGCTCAAATGTAAGTTTTGCTTTGTATTTCAGCATTCCTTTGCTGATAAATTTTCCGTTTCATGCGCTTTTTTTTCAGCATGAGCAGCGTGTTAGCTTAAGGCTTCCTCTTTCTGTGTTGTCAGAATTAATCATTTCATGGAACGAGCAGTTTTGTACTGACCAAAAAAATAGTTTCACCTAGAAACATTTTATAAATCACTGGCGTAGCCGATTTTTAAAACGTTCAACCTCTTTCTGACATTGACTTGATTTAGATATTGATTCGTGCAATAGATTTCCTACATCGAGATTGTTTTCCTTGGCCTAACACTGCGCTAAACCTAACGTGTCCTGACCTTAACTCTAACCTAATTCGAAGGACTAACCCCTAACCTTCAATGCTAACCCTAGTTTCGAGCGGTAACCCTAACCCTAACTCTGCTAAAACTGGGAACTCTTAACCCTAGGAGTTAAAGTCAGCATTTGAAAAAACTTAAAACAAAAACAGCGCTAATAGTATTGTGTAACAAGCAGTTCCAAAAGACGCGGACTGTGACCTGCAAGTGTTTTTGCATACTTTATTTCTGGAATACGCAACAGAAACGAGGGGAAATAAGTACACGGCAGTTTTCTACAGGCATAAACAAATCAGCATGCAAAGGTTGGAGCTGTTATGGCCATTTTTTCGATTTTAGCAAAAAATCTAGGGGACGTTCTTGCCTGCAGCCTTCCAATTATACAATTTCACATGTGAAATACATGACTTGTGTACAAATAAGATTTTAGTGGCAACATCTGGTGTGAAGTTTGTTGAAAGGTACAATAAACAAGTCAAAAACCTACAATTGTAAATTAGTATAATTTGTCATCCATAATATTAAAAAGTAACAATAACAATAATAGAGTACTTGAATTGCAACTTGCTTGTGAAATTAAGAAATAATTTCACTGCATTCTGTCAAAATGCTAATAATTTTCCTTGCCTAAGGGCTCGGAGAATTGTAAGAATTTTGTCAAAATGGGCATGAAATTATTTTCCAATTTTACCCGTCACTATGTCTAGTTGATTACCCATGGTAGTTTAGACAGGTCTCCTGTCTGAAATGGAGAAAAGGTGGTAAGTGGTACATTTTCTGTCTGTGTCTAACTGACTGTGCAAATCAATTTTGTCTCAACTCTGAACAGAATGCCAAAAGTGAGCTCGGTGATGGCCATGCAGTTATAGTTCCTCAAGATAAAACAGTCAAACCAAAGAAATCTCTTAAACAGAGCTTGTCTCGTCGCTCAGTGTTTAGTGATGAGGAAGGAGCAAGGAAACCCTTAAAGAAGATTTCAGCTGTGGCTTGGATGATTATAATAGGCGACACTCTTCACAACATAAGTGATGGTTTAGCCATTGGTGCAGCCTTCTCTGAAGGGGGATCGTCCGGTGTATCTGGCGGAATAAGTACGTCTATTGCAGTGTTCTGCCATGAGTTGCCTCATGAACTTGGTAAGAATTTCAACTGGCATGTTGGCCCTGTTTCAGGAGAAAACCTTTGTCAAAATAACCAAGCTTTTGGGAATTTTTGCTTTTGGGGTTGTGAGGAAGCTGCCCTATGGCTAATATGGCACAACTTTTCTGTTTTAAGCTGTGATTATGTGGATGCTGATGTCAGCAAATTATGTGGATCCATGTTGCTGCATCCTGTCAGATGCCCTGCATAATAATAATTATAATAATAAT
>CM042752.1:27676034-27684599 GCA_022496165.2 Catalaphyllia jardinei | reverse complement strand
TTTTTAACTTCCAATCACAGGTCGGTGCAATTCCTGTATCTAGCTGCTTTAAACGCCAAGCACTGTCAAACACAAACTTTGCCGCCTTTCCAAAATGGCGGGAGATAAACACTCGCCTGTCTCAGTTCCCGTATGTTAAGTTCCAGTCTCTTTCGTCCAACCGAAAAATCACAACTGAACTGTGAAAAATCACAACTGAACTGTTTCAAAAATCACAACTGAACTGTGAAAAATCACAACTGAGCTGTGTCAAAAATCACAACTGAACTGTGTCAAAAATCACAACAGAACTGTTTCAAAAATCACAACAGAACTGTTTCAAAAATCACAACTGAACTGTCAAAAATCACAACTGAACTGTTTCAAAAATCACAACTGAACTGTGAAAAATCACAACTAAACTGTGTCAAAAATCACAACTGAACTGTGAAAAATCACAACTGAACTGTGAGCCTTCTGGGCCATCGTAGATCAATGTCATTGCTTGAATTGCTACATTTCAGATGATTGTCAAATGCCGAGCACTGCATTGTACAGTTGAATCGAATGCATCTGAAGAGGCTGCCCACCTCAAACCAGAGTGGAGTAATAGATGTCGCTTTTTCATTACCAATACGAGACATCAGGGTTACTGTTCAGTTTCAGAGACTGACATCTGCTTTGTAGACAGAAGAATAGGAAATCATCATCCAAGGGATATTGTTTTAATTTACATGTACCACCAAATTTCCTCAAACTAATCTTGAGAGAAAGTACAGCAACAAGAGAAAAGAATGCTTCACGGTTTATTAATTTGTGGTCAGATCGGTATTGATATATAGCTCTTATGGCAGCAACGCTTAATGTACCAAATCCTTGAAGGGCACGGTCATCTTTTTAGCATGATTCATTAAGCTCTGTCACTGTCTGGAAATCCTAAAAGAATGTGTTTGACTTCGAGAGCAATAAACAAATGATTGGCCATGTGGACTGGACACGAGAGGGCGAAAATCGAGCCCAGCCTCATTCAGAAGAACAGGTAACAGTGAGGATTGCACTTCTGTTTGGTAGCTGCAGTTTTAAAGGAGTGTTCTTAATATCTTTCCAAGGCAATAACCAAGCCAGACGTTTTCTCTTTAGTTGTTGAGTCAGTCTAGTAAATGGATTTTTGCACTTTGCAGTCGTTTTTCTTTGTGAAACACTGAGGATATTTAAGTCCCCCCTAAACAGATCATTATCTCCAGAGACGTTATCAACAATTCGCGTTATTTTATCATTTCAGAAGTTAAGGTTTATAACAGTAATGTCACGTAATTAGATATCCATATTGTTGTTAGTTTTTTCTACATTCGCCATTACTCTATGTTCATTGTCATGTGACGCTTTAGAGGGAAGGGAGTAAGGGTGGCTCTACATTGTGTTAGATGAGTTGATTTTTACGATTGTATTTACGTTTTTTATGGAATAAAAAAATTCCTTCCACACAGTCTGATTTTTTTTCGGGGGGAATACTTTATTCTGATTTAGAGTCAGGCTGTTCTGTCACAATAAAGCAGGCTCTGTTCTTCTTGTCGCTTGACAATTACTCTTTGGAGAAACAATTTACACGGTCTATGTTTCACGTTCTCGACACAAATGTTTTTTTTCCTCGCGGTTCGCTCTATAGGCACAACGCAACAGATGACAATGTTGTAGTATTACCCAGTGCAACTTGTAACCCGTCATTTACGATTTGAAAGCACTGGCAGTTTCCGAGGAAGGAATCTCGACAAAATGACCACAGGAACCAGAGATAGAAATGAGAGAAGCGTTTGACTATCGGGATAAAGCTACACTTTATTCATTCTGGCAAACGTGTCGTCCTTGGCAAATTCCCGTAAAAATGTCTGAAGAATTCGCACTTGACGTCAACGGCGTTTGTATCACTGAAACGTTGCAGCAGAGCAATACTGATCACTGTCAAAACCCGCGGGTTCGGGAAGGGTTTGTGACTCCACTGTATCCACTTCTTTGGAGCCGCTCCTTTGGCTGCCGTCGAGATGGGAATTCTGCACATTGCCTCTTTACACAGGTTCCTCGACTATTTGCACATTGCCTCTTTGAACAGGTTCGTCGACTATTAAGTTCCAACTCTTTTCACTTCCAACGACGTCTTGATATTCATGCCCGCCAACTCGGCCACAAGATAACGGAAGACATAAGGGAAAGCTAACAGCTGAATGTGTTCGCTGCTTTCACAAGTTTTGCAAGTCCACTTCCGTTCTCTATGCGCAGCAGCAGCTGCCAACTCCACGGCAGGTTTGTCCAGGAGAGGGGAGAGTATGCTGCCACACTTTGTGCACACCTGACCCTAGAGGGTAGGAAAGGGTCATTGGGTCAGACATCTGTGAAGTCCTCCTAAAGGTTTGCCTCCTACACAGACGCTCTCTTGGTTCATCACGCAATCTTTCAATCTTTCTCCGAAGATTGCGTGACCAGCCCAAAGAGTGACTACGAAGAAGGCTTCCTAAATGTTAAGTTACACTGCAGGAAGATATGCTAAGATGTTCGACAATTCTCACCACTGTTTTGTCGGAGCAGTTCATGAGTCGATCTTGCAACAGAAACGAGGTACCATGCGCCAGGAGCGCGTCCCTTTCCATTTCACCAAACCGAATGCCTCCTTGTCTTTTACGACCCTGAAAAGAGAACGCGCACTCACCAACAGCTAATACACACAACAAGGCTAGTATATTTTTTTATTAATTTGAACGTTGCTTGGTAGCTCGAGTGGCAGTAAGGAATTAGAACCAACGCGATACGGGAATAAAAGGCCGCCAAAAGTTAGGGTCGAGTCGTAAAGTTATGGCAGCGACTTTCCCGTTTCAACAGTCTGAGAGTAGAGTGAACTGTGAGGTCTGGGTGGACAATGAAGAAAGGCAAAACAAGCGAGAGACTTGAGAGACAGTTTCCTTTCCGTTCATTCTTTCCGGGCGGTTCGCTTCTCGGCTCTCCTGTTGGTGGTTTTCACGTCACGTAAAGAAGCTTGATTAAATAAAATCGCTTACCATTCAATAAACTGAGTCAAGAAATTGGAATATCGTGGAAGAGTAATAAATAGACAACGCACCAAAGTTTCGGGGATGCATGATATTCCGAACTCGAGTTATTCGGCAAAGGGAATTACTGAAAATTATAGTGCTTAGTATGGAGACGCCATGTTCGAGCGCCTCTGAGGGACTCCAACATGGCGGTCGGAAACCAGTGGAAACATCTGGAGTTTACTTGTTCCTTCTTTAGACACTTCATATTGGTTACTCAGAACTAGAAAACACAAGGCGAATCGATATTTTCGTGCACGTAACGTGTTAACCAGAAACGCATTGTGGAAAAACTCAGTGTTGTATTTTCAAAACAAAGCAGTCAACCGAGCTGATATATGCAGATATATGTTTAAAAATGACTTTTACCTGATGAAGGTGAAAACCCAAAATTAGTAATTTTAGTTTTGTTTTTGACGTCACGTGAAAAAATCTGCACGTTGAATACGTCGTTGTCGATAGCAGTAAGAAGAGTGCAAACCACTTTGTCACCGAGGTCCTAACCAGTATCAGACTGTTGGCGTTATCACGTCGACCAATGAACAGACTGTATCTCACAAAAGCAACCAATAAAACACTGGTCGAAGTCACGTGATACATTTGTCCATAGCCAATCAGATGACACGCATAAAGTGATGTCATCACTTACTGGTGACTTTAGATAATAGAAACAAAACGAATAAAAGCTGTTACCTGAACTGGCTGATGTGTTAGTATGTCTATGGGGCCTGTTGTCCGAACCTGAAAAAAAAAAGATCAAAACATTCACAGCAGTGTGTAGTGTCCTTCGCAGCCGCTATTAGGGTCGTCACGCTAAGCTTGGGGGAGAATCTTTCGTGACGACCCTAGTAACGGACTAAGCAGTGTGGCGCAAATCTAGAACCGTTGTAGAGTACGATCGGTTACGATTAGTTACACTTGAAACCCGTTTGTTCAGTTAAGTACAAGTAAATGCGATCCCAGTGTCAGACAGAAGTCTTTATCAAATTGACTGCTAAACAAAGTGTCTGTGAATAACAACCAGTAAAACACTAGTCGAGACCACGTGACACAACTTTAAGAGCCAATCAGATGACACGCATAACATGATGTCATCATTCACTGGCGCGAAACCTCTCGACATCCAAACCAAAACCCAGTACAATAAGGAAGGAATGGAGAAGGTTTATTTTACCTGATACTTGTCTGCCACCATGTGTCTCAGTCGTTGATAGTAAACTACTCCAAAAAAGATGTCAACTTTAAACTCACGGCCGTCTGTGCCACTGTACATTCGTTCTGTGCCGTAGTAATTATACCCGGCTGAAAGATCAAGACTTGAGTTAGTGTTAAAAATTTTCGGTTGTACAAACAATGCGGATCAGCTTGGTAAACGAACAGACTAGCCTCTTCCAGGCGTTCAGTTTGTCAGGGCGCAGCGCGCAAAAAAAAAACGCGAAAATATAAAGAAACGTGCGGCGAGAGGAAGCGAAAGTCATGTTACGGGTCTCTGTTGGTGGTCTTTAAATGGCTGGAATGATCTTTTGCAAAGTTCGCCCACAGGTGTTCTTTTGCTTCCTCTCACTGCGCTGTTTTTCGCGCTGAGCCCCTACTAACTCAACGCCTGGAAGAGGCCACGAGCAGGCATGTTCGCCCAACATTCTACAGGGATTTTTGGCGCGAAGCAACTTGAGATTAAATGGTTTCCCAATGTCTAACCCGCCCTAAGCTCTCTGATCGAGGATTGCGCATAAAGGAAAAATGGTCAAGATTTGGCTTTCAAGTAAAATTTTCATGATAACGTAATATATCGTTGGTTGAAAACGCTTTTAGCCAGGGTTTATCGAGCCTGTTCTCAGACGCTCCGCCTGAAAATCAAGCAAAGATTTCTCGAGCCTCGAGCAGCACAGTGGGTTCGGCACGTCGTTTGAACCGGGGCTTATCGAGTGCGTTATACATCTGAATTTATGTCTAAGCCGTCCTTTGTAACCAACGAGTTCTAGAGGCGACAATTAGCTGTTTCTACCTAGACTTCAACGTTAGCTTGAAATATTTCTATAGAGACAGACGGCAATTACAGGAAAACGGAACATTAAATAGATCTATGCCCTTTGGACGAGGGATTCAAATTCAGTAGATGGAAAAACCATACATTGTTTTAAGAGGTTTCCAAAGTAATCAATAGCAGGATCCTCCTCTGAGAAGGTAAATGGTGTAGCATCATATGCTAGTCCATTGAGACTGGCAGATTTACCAGCCATACTCTCTATCATCATACCTGGAGAAAAAAATATAAAAATATATAAGCGGAACCATGGAAATAGAAGTAATGCACCGAGCCTAATGGGTAATACAGATTTGTAAAAAGATTTGAAGCTGACCCAACACAACCACATTTATGGGAATTTTAATTCCCAACGGCAAAATGACGGTATGTTTAGATTTAAGGAAGTTCTGTGACGGTATTTGAGTTGTTTTGGCCAGTAAAGAGATACTAACAAATCACAAAGGGACAAGGATGGTTAAGGATGGAAAAGATTGACACGGATTACAGACGAGAAACTTTGAAGATGCGCAAACCGCGGTGCACCTCCTTAAAGTGTAGGAGTCCTTACCGATTGTCATACGAGAGGGGAAGCCGTGTGGATTAAATATGATATCTGGGGTCATGCCAGATTCTGTAAAAGGCATATTCTCAATTGGCCATTTCTGGCTGAAAAGAAAAAAAATACAATGATGATAAAATATTCCAAACATTAACGACACTTATACCTGCCGTAAAAACGCACTTGAATACTGAAACCTCTTAGGGAGCCTTTGCGCAACATGATGCAAAAAGTTCCAAAGAGGCGCAAGTGAAAAACATTAAGCGCAAACACTGTGATACATGCCAAAAATTGGTCTGAGGTCGGACACCCTGTTCAACACAAAGCAGTACTTTTACTTCCTTGTTGCCAGATATTACATATGGTCTTGCAAAACAAAGGAAGTACTCCCAAAAGTTTTCTATCTTCTTTAGTACCTTTTGAATCTTAAACCTCAAAAAAAAAATTAAAAATAAAATTCATATAAGTTCAATATACATGTTTTAAAAGGAAGCCCTGCATGCACGAGAACAGATTAATAATTTAGATGAGAGATCGTAGTAATGACTTTTTTATCCTCATAGCTTACTGAATACATGTGTGTTAAGTAATTCTGTAGTAGTCTGTTAGTAATGTAATGTATTTTACGTCGATGTCAGTAAATGTTGATATTTGCTAAAAAAAACAAATTAACAGATTTACTTGGCAAAGAAAGTCATACCTACAAATTCCTTTCTGTCCATGCCGACTTGAGAACTTGTCCCCAATGATTGGGTTTCTCTTAAAAAGTAATACGCCATTACCCATGAGACATTCAAATGAAAGCTATTGAGCAGTACTTTCATGTGGTACTGTTTATTAAGCTGTACAAGGTGCTTCTAACTTTTAAGTCTTTGGATAAAGCCTTACAAACATATTCTTTATTTATCCTGCTCTAAATTTACAGAGTAGCTGTACAGCTAATATCTTCGAGAAAATAAGTAGAAAAAAAAGTAAAATAAAAATACAATAAAATATGCTGTTTATTATGCTACACAAGGTAATTATATTAGATGCTATTGGGGGAGTAGTACTTAACAATTAGACCCGTGGCCCTTGAGGGCGAAGGGTCTAATTGTTTTAGTATCACCCAACTGGTCGGACAGAAAAGGCAATAACAAAGTTAGCAAATGCAAGTTGGAGAAATATTTATTTCGGGGAAAAAAGCGAAAGAAAAACTGGCGAATTTTCGCTACTCGATGACTATTACTATTAGACCCCTAGTAGCGTAGCCAATCAAAATGCAGGATTTTTATTAGTCCACTTGGGTGATACTAATGTGCGTTATTAAACGAATTTATTCTTTATACCTGTATTCTCAATTTAATAGCCGCTCTCTGGAGTGAACCAGTGCCATCGTCATTTCCAAGAATTTTTACCTAAAATGATAAGAGAACAAATACAGCTATTCGCTTTGTCTACAAGAATTGGAAAAGACCAATGAACATTATTTAACCGCTCGCCATACACATTTGCCAAAGTACCAGACACTTCTACATGCAGGCGTGTTTTCTATATTTTTACACAGCAACAGAGCTTTGAGTTAAGGTCGACACACTCTAAGAGACAAGTTGAGGGGCCATGAAGCGGGAATATATCGCAGTATCGGTTGTCCTCGTGTGACATGCCCGTTTTTGCAAAAGTGTTCTTGTGCAGCAACAAAATTTTGTCCCCGCAACGTTTTTAATAAGATGCAGTTAGTTTGAATTCGTGCGCTATGAAGCAGCGACAACATCACCTCATTTTTCAATGTCGTACCATGTGCACTGCCCTGGCAACCTGTCCCCGCTACTACATAAGAGGGAGCTTAAGAAAACCACGACGGCAACGAGAACAAAAGGTTTAATGAGCAGGGCCGGGTTGTTCAAAGCCCGATTACGCTAACCCAGGGTTGACGAGAATTTTGATTTCAGTTTTGTAACTTTTTGGTTAGGAACTGTGCTTATATTGTTTGCCATTCAGTTATACGCTGTAGTAATCTCAAACTACACCAAACGTTAGAGGTGAAAAACATTTTTAAACAAAACAGTTCTTAGATAACGTTTAACCCTGGGTTAACGTTAACTGGCTTTCGAACAACCCGGCCCAGAACAATAGCTGTGCACGTGCGTTATAAATCTTTGTAAATTTCTTGGCCCTCTTCTGCAAATTAACAACGTGAAATGACCAAGTTCTGCGTATTTTGGAGAACGTAGACCATGAAGGCACATTTTTCTCTTTTCGTTTTGTAATTGATCGTTGGCATTACATATTTAGTTTGAGCAGGTTTGTAGACAGATTTGCGTTCTGAACAGTTTCAGATATTCACGAAATTCGCCGATAAAATATGAATCCATTTTGTACTAGGCGTTTTCCTTGCCGTCGCTGTCGTCATCGTATGAGCCCAGTTAACCGGGTTGACTCGGTTTCCGAGAGTTCGCCTTGCCACTCTCTCCGTAAAATTTCGATGTGTTCATATGAGAAGTCGGGCTGCCCGGTTACCGAGATCTCTGTCGCAAAACCGGGATGAAACTCTTTAGATAAAATAGCTTCGCTTTCGCAACATAGCGGCGGATATGGCATAATTTTTGTGCTGTGCGTATTTCCACTTTAGGAGTATGCGAATTAGCTTTAATAGTAAAGTAACAAGAGTCCACAAAGCTACGACAGCCGCGAGCGATTCACGTTTATGTTCCACCACTTTGCTTGTTTCTTAGATTTTATCCCGGTCGACTAGGCTGAAATTTCCCATATAAACAGAGAACATTCGTTTCGGTAACCGAGCCAGCCCGGTTACCGGGCTCATATGAAGAGACCCTAAGGCTGGTTTTCACCGGCTAGAGCTTAAGCACAAGTTAAAACAGCCACGACATAAACATAAGCATAAGCAGAAACATAAGAAGAACGAACCGACTTATTTGTCT
>CM042752.1:27626034-27671034 GCA_022496165.2 Catalaphyllia jardinei | reverse complement strand
GAGATAGTGACTGTAGATTAGGCTACAAACCTCGCACTTTATCACGGTGCCATGAGCAAACCCACGCTCAAATGACGCTTTGTTAAGGATCATTGCGTCTTCCATATCATATCCCTTCAAAAATAAAAAAAACAATGCGTTGTTAGCTGGGTTTGGTATCTGCAAGTTTTCGCTTATCTGACACCAACACAAAAGCTGATAATTTTGTATGTGAATCAAACCTAGGCTACTGGATACTGATCCCATATTATAGAAGACTGTTTGGAGCTTAGTGTTCTTCAATTTTAAAGCCCTTTTAAGAAATATTTTAGGAGTAGATGAGACCAGTGTAGCCAGTAATTGTTGCGTATAGTTAGTTATGACTGGTTACGGGGATAGCTCCTGGATAGAGAATTGAGATCCAGTTATGACATAAACGTCATCTTCGCCGAACGTTACTGAACTTCAACTTACCGTGTAAGAGATAACAGCCACAACAGCATTTGTTCCTAAAGGGTAGTTATCAATGGCCAACTCATCATGTGCAGCGGGTCTTACCAGAGGACTTTGCGGTGTCTGACGAAAACACGATCAACAATACAACTTGTAAGCAATTTTTTTCTCTTTGGAAATAACTTTTGAATCACAACTAAGATTGCCTGTAGGATATTCAGGTAAACAGAAATCTTGAGCAAAGCTTAGACACTGTGTACAAATAGATATTTTTGTGAGCATTCTCAGGTTAGGTCAAGCAGTACCATACCTAACGCTCTGAGTCAAACACAAGTATAGCCTGCAGTGCAGGCGTTATTTTGGAGCGGAACGTTGGATAAATCAGGTTTTCGATGCCGGCATTTTGGATTGTAATCGGATGCTTGACCAGTAAAGGGTTGGTGCAGAGGCGGGATGGGGGATTGGGTCACGGCTTCTCCTCTTGGCAAAAATTTCTTTGCCCCAATCCTCCACATTTACCAAATCCAAGATGGCGGCCTAACACACTACACTGTAGGCTAACACATGCATTTTTCACTCTCATTGATAAGTCTATGTCTAGGGGCGTGGTTTGGACCTAGTAGCTTCAAATAGATGAAGGTCCACGCCCTGTTAAAAACACACCTGACTCAAAGCTAAAAGAACTCAAAGTGAAAAGAATTGGAAGAGTGGACAGGTTTTATATAGCCATTGTACTACAATGGATATATTATTACTTTCATTGGTCGCAAGCATGTCAGCACAACCCCCAATGATGTTCCTCCTCACCTGTATCCTGTACAGTTTGTTATCACCCCGGTGTTTCAATGCCTGCGCTGGTGTTCCCATAGTTTGCTTTCCCATCTAAACATCAGGTATATAACACAACGTGTGTTAGAGTTAATTAAGATTACTGTACAAAGACAATATTAGGGAGCTTAAGCAACGACGACGGCGACGCCGTGTACGACGCCAAGTAAAAAATGAATTTATATTTTACCAAATAAATTCGCGATTGTCTAGATCTCTTAGGTTCGTCAATGGCTCTAAAATTGTGCTTAAGCTAAATATGCCACGACGGCGTTCAATTCCAAATGGAAATACGAAAAATTAGCCGTCGTCGTCCACGTTCTGTAGAAGACGCAGAACTTGGTCATTTCACGTTCGTGTTTTGCACAGGACGACAAAGAAATGTACAGAGATTTATAACGCACGTGCACAGCTATTGTTCTGCTAATTAAAACTTTTGTTTAGTGCCGTTCTCGTTGCCGTCGTCGTCGTGGTTTGCTTAAGCTCCCTAATATAACCAACGGAAAAAGAGCTTACAGAAGAAATACTAATGGTACTGGTGGTTTACCTGACACTGGTACATGTTACGAGGACTTTGGTTGAAGTCAGAGTATGGAGTTAAACTTGCAATGGCACTCAGCATGCTTGTTTGTTTCAATTCAAGGTGAGTTGTTTCCTGGTAATGACATAAAAAAGGAGAATAGGAAACTAGTCTAAGTGCAGCTGATAGTCAGTGACAGATTTGTAGTAACACCTACAGAATAGCCCTCTTTATGGTTAATTTTTCACATTTGCTTAACAATGTAATCCAATGTGATGTGAGGTAATTTCGGACAGATACTTCTAAATTGCGCAAAATTGCCTCAATTGCATGGTAGATCATGTTGTTATGCAAATGGCAAAACTTAACCGTGAAAAGCGCTATTCATTTCAAATACATACCCCTTCGTGAGATTCTTCTTGGACAACAGCAATGTTCATATAAACCTGTAACAACAAAATCCTTAATAAGTATAGAAATCTGATGAGCCTTGGTTGGATGTACAATGCGAGACCTCTCTGTTCGACAGAAATATTTGTTACAGAAAGCCGTTGTGTGTGGTGAGTGCATGCGTGGTGTTGTCCATTCAGCAACTTCTCCCCATAGAGGAGAGAGAGAATAGACGACTCTCTCGTCAGCCCAGTTACAGAGAGTACGGAAATACACTGTGAGTGATAAGTATAAGAGCCACTTTGTGTTAATGATAGTTAACTGTGCAGTGTGTGTTGCTGCCCCCCCCCCCCCTCCTCCCCCCTTACTCAATACAGTGTTGAAACTTTGGAGGAATTGTAGGTACTCGGGGTCCAACATTGTAGTTGGGGTTGATCATGTACAACTGTTTGTTTGGTGCCACCAGTGCAAATTTGTTTGAAGGCTTTTGACCATGATTGTACATTTCTAGAGACTGACCTGCTCAAAGGTGCCAATCATTTCCACTTTCCCAGCTGCCAGGTTGAGAACTGGCCTCATCATCCGAGCTGGAGTGGAGAAGAGGTAGAGGGCAGGATACTGACTGGCTACACTTGTAATGGGCACAAGACATATCTCTAACATTTGAGGAACCTAGCAGACAAGGAGAGCAAGCACCACAATACCCTCAACCTCTCTGAATACTGATCACAACACCAAACTGCTCTAAGAAAACAAAATTCCCAAAATTTAAAGCTTCATTTGAAACCAATATGTACCTTTTCTTGTCCAAGTACTTTTAACATGCGGAGCCTGTTTACAAGAGCTGGAGCATGGTCCATATCAAGTCTGCCAAGGACTCTACCATCCAATATAACTGTATAACAAGACTTCATATCAGAAGGTGCTGGAGCGTCATTTAGAGTCATCCCTAATGAACACAGGAGTCTGGAGAGATGTGCAGTCTGTGGTACAGTGTTCACAACCTGGAGGTCAAGGAAAAAAATTTATACCACAGGCTGGTAAGTCAAAAAGGTGGAGGCACACTGGCCTCTTGATAACTATGCTCACCTCTGTTTTGAGCGACCCTGGTTTGAGCGCTGGTCAAGGACATTGTGCTGTGTTCCTGGGCAAGACATTTTACTCTCATGGTGCCTCCCTCTGCCCAGGTGTATGAATGGGTAGGGACGATTTTTAATGCTGGGGGTAACCCTGCGATGAACTAGCATCCCATCCCGGGGGGAGTAGAAATACTACTAGTCGCTTCATACCACTGAGACAGGAGATAAGTTCCAGCCTGATGAGCCACTTGGCTTGCATGCAGACCTTACGTCAAGTCAAAAAAGTGAGCTTTCAGAGCTTTTCTAGCGCGACAACAATGATTAGACAATACTTGTTACATTTATGGATTTAACAGAATTTTAGCACGTTTTGTTCCAAATTCAGAAGATGGCAGATTAAGAAAATCACTAGTTTAAGAATTTGTTAGGATCCCTTGTGATTTAGTCAGATATTCCTTATTCCAAGTCCTAGAGTACTCTAGATACAATCCCTGCTGTAGTTGGGGGAAAGTGCTGTAGATAACCTGACAATTCGAACATTTTTCTTGACAAGACCTCCTGAATTAACGTTATTCCCAATCGTGTAATATACAATAATAGGAACTTCTCCTGATCCATCTCTGGTTCTGTTGTTATTTACCTGACAGGATGCAGCCATGTGGTTCAACAATCCACAAGGAGCACCATCTGGAGTATGAACAGGACACAGAAAACCTGAAATATGAAACAAAATTGTTACATAACCCATAAGGCTTAGACAAACATCTTTTGAAAGAAATGAAAAGTGCCACATGTGGTCAAAGCATACCCCAAGCTTCAGGCAATAATTTTCTGACAGATGTCGTTCTCATCTGAGAAAAGAAGGAACCTCTGTGGACACAGCGGAAATGGGACAGGAACCTGTAAAAGTTGAGCCGGTCTGCTACAACTGAGAATCCTGAGACCTACAATGAGAAAAATTCACTGTCAAAAAGGTCCATGGAAGTAATTCAGCTGTAACAGTCATCAGCAAACAGATAGAAGAACTTACAACACCATACGAATGGGAGAACACTAAAAGATATTGTACCTAAATTTCACAAACATAGCAACTGCTCTAATGAATTTAAGGGTACTTGTTTGCCTCAAGTAACAAGTAGAAGAAATGCATGTATACAGTTGAGTAGTATTTTCTTTCTTGCTCGCAATAAAGATCAGAGTTAAACATAAATTCAAGTTATTGGGCATTCGTCAAGTCTTGGCATTCAAATTGAAGAATGATGAGTTCTTAGCAATTTCATACGACAAACAAAAAAATCATAATAATCAATAACCTGCATAAGTCCAAGACCTGATCTTGATACCAGATTTCCAGTAGCAAGAAGATATTCCATTTGGTGTGATATGTTCACACCAAATTGCATTGCTTGTAGCAAAGTTGCTGTGAAACAACATAAAAAAGACAAATTAATTACATCAGATCAGTGGAGGAAGATGTTCATTAAATGTTGGTAAAAATCATACACCAAGTGATCTGTTCATCAGAACTTTGATCTGGGAATTTTAAATCTAAGTCATCTGCACAAAAAATTTACTTTATGAAATCATGGCTAGCCAACTATTTTGTATGATTTATAGTATGCCTGTAAAAGGCATTTGCCTGTATAACTGTTTTTGGTTTCCAGTAAATCACCACATTGCACTGCATGCGGAGGCTGCACTCCTTTTGATCAGCACCAAGAATCATGACTTCTGGCCGGACCTGATTTTCTGAGTATCCAAAGATTATTTGTTTTGCATTCTAAGTCAATCAGAATTGCTGGATTTGACAGGTGTCTGCGCGTACTCAGAAAATTGGGTCCACCTAGATGTTGCTGCAATTCTTTGTGATGACCAAAAGCAGCACAGCCTTTGGGGATGAGAATGCAGCTTCAGGCAGCTACATAACATGTAGTCTACAATGCCACATACCACACTAGTACTCCACATTCACTATTGTAAATAATGCAACACTCACCTGTATTTAGATGGAAATCTTGCTTTTTTGTCATAGCTTTTTCAAGGGCCTCTCGCACTCGATATAGCCAAAGTTCTAACTTTTCCTGCCAAGGAAAAAAACCCTTAAATATTTTATAGTTTCTACCACTTTTCAATGGCCTTATGCAAGCTAAGTAATAAGACAGTAATTTATTTTTATGGAATTTGCAATGTACTGTTCAGACATGCTCCGATGAATGGCAAGAAGTCTGACAATTACAAGACTTTTCATGTAAAGAATAAATGAAAATCATTTTAAATACAGTGGAACCCTGTCTCACAGTAACTTGCTAATACTGTCACCTTGTTATATTACAGCCACTATGTTTTGTCTCAGCAAAACGCCCATGCATTTTCTCGTAAGAAAAGCCTATAAAGGCAGCATGGCCAACAACCACATTCTGAAATCCCAACCCGTATAATCCTTTATAATTTTACCCTGTTTAAATGGCCGCTGGAACTAGTAAGGTTCTTCTTTTAAGTATTAATTAATATTGTTATTGTCTTAATTGATTGAACTTTAAATTTTTTTGAATCATTGAAGCATGTCTGTTAACCAAAACGTGTAACAAAATTATATTCATACTTAATCTAACTTTGGATGATTGAGTGAAGATCGCTTCCTGATTACTGCCTGAATGACAGAATGTGAAATTGAGAGGAATGAAATAAGTGTAGATTAGTCATGATTGATTTATGAGGAAACTTTCCATCAAACCTGTATTATGTTCGTGCAAGGGAGATGCTTGTCAAAACAGGGAAAAAATGGGATTTACAGACGATTTACAGAGTACTACAAATGACTATGATCTCTAACTGCTGACCACATGCAGGACATTGCAGACTCATTTTACCACGCTCTTCAAAGTGACACAAATAAATTGGTGAATAGAAAAAAATTGGCATTGATATATTGCTCTCTGCTACCTTTAAGCACATAAGATACAAGTGACCGCCAAGAAGTACTTCTTGCATCATAGGATTATCAGCTGACTCTGGGGCACACTTTTCTAGTGCCAATGCATACAGCTTTCTTGCCATAAAACTAAAAGATAAAAATATCAAGCGGGAATTATTGTGACGTCTTATGCAATAATGATATTTACAAAAAGACACTGCTAGGAGAAGTGCCTCTTTTTGCATATATCATTTCTCGAAAATGAAGAGCAACCCAGTGCAAAAAACCTTCAGTTGAGAGCAATGTTTCTCAGGTAAAACAAAGCCCACATGCCAAAATTCATGTTTTTTTAGCACTTTCAAAAATGGCCGAAAAATCTAGGGGGTGTTCTTCGCTGCAGCCTTTCAATTAGTCCTGATGCACCTACTTATTTGTTCTAATGCTTCATACTTACACCAATAAATTAAACTTGTCCATATTTCCATCCAGGTGAACACAAACACATTTTCTGAAATAGAAATACAACCATCCATAAATTTCCACAACTAAGCACTGAATTATAATTTTTTACAATGATTCTCCTTGGGCTTATTGGCTGAAGGGAAGGTTTATCTATGAAGCTTACATAGAAATAGTCAAGAGGTGAACATATGCAAAGATCATTATTTTAATCAAGATCATCTGAGCCTAATCACTGAGGAAGATTCCTTGATTTCTGCCTTGTCATAGCCAAAAACAATTATGACTGAGGCACTCTTTTTGTTTAAATTCTCTTCCTATAGGTATTTAGCAGCTTTTATTAACTTTCCCCCTTTAAAAAAGAAAGTACAGATCTGAAGCAAAAATATATGACAGAGACGAGTGCCTAGGTTTGCCTGATAATGGTCATGGTTGTGTTGGCTACCCAGGTTTCTATGCATAAAAGTATTGTAAGTTTTCTTCCTTAAAATAAACATTTTTTTGATCCAGCAACCAGTAATTAAGAAATAGAAAACATGTACCATGTTTCTATTGAGTTATAGACACATGAGTGGAAGCTTGGGAGAACAAGAAATGCTGTGGGAACAAAAGCCGCAGGCAAGGGTTTCCACAGCTTTTTTGAGTTCTCCCAAACTTTCACGAGTGTTTCCATAACCTAATAGAAACACAAAGTACCAGCACACGTTTTCTATTTCTTTTAGAAAACACCACGATGAAAAAAAGGAAAACAACTTGTTTCCTTTGATCACCGAAATGTAAATTCTCTATGTCAACAGCTTGTACTAGTTCTGTGTCTCCATCAAGTTATAGAAACACAATTTTAAACCAATCAGCACACATATTTTCAACAAAAATGCCTCATAAAATGAATCACTTACTGTAGAACATAATCAGCCACCTCTTCATCTGTGTACCAGTCTGGTAATCTCATCTTTATTCTAAATCTCTCTCCTGTTGGAACATTACAAACATTGTGAGAAAGGTGAGTAGCATGCACTACTGATACTAAGCTAGAAAGCCATGTGGGTAGGCAGGATGGCGAGTGCCAAGCTCAGTATATGAAGTTGAACGCCTAATCAAGAGAGTAGTAAATGAGGGTAGATATATCTTATTAGATGTTTTGTTGTGTAGTATCACTGAGCATTTTACGAGTTGTGCTGTAATTTGACCAGCCTATAGGGCAAGTTAAAATACAAACAACGAGTAAAAATTCTCAGCGATACTACACAACAAAAGGTCTAATAAGAGATTTATTATCCAACACGCCAAAGTTTTATGTCCATGAGGGAGAATTTCGTGGATATTACTTTATGGGGAATGCGCGGCGAAGTATGTGAAGTGGAATGGAATTGGCGCGGGAAATCCAGCTAACTGATTGGTCAATGCAAACAAACCGGTCTAACTGGTCCTCTGGAGTACAAATACTGTGTAATATTTGTAACCGTTTTGGGCGTTATTTGTACTCTACAAAGTGCAGTTGGATAATAAATAAGGATATTAAACATTGTCAAGGTAGACTGACAAACAATAAAGGAAGACATGAAGAAAAGTTAGTGAAGGTACAGTAGGAAGATGAGTATCAAGAGGAGACTTCTTAAATGATAACTGGAGCAATTTATCATTGGCTAATTTTCATTGTCAATTAGTGGACAGACACATGAATTTATAATTTATGAGATGTGTTAGCCTGCTGTACAGGAGTATTTTGGGCACACGAGTGTACATTTTCGTATTAGGAAGCCATCTTGGATTTGGTCACAGTGGAGGACTGGGGTGATAAAATATTTGCCAAGAGAGTACATGTAGGAATGAGGTGGGGAAAAGTGCCCCACCCCCACCTGACACCCAGCCTCTGCACCAAACCTCTACTGGTGAAGCATCCAATTACCATCCAAGATGGCAGAATCGAAAACCTGATTTATATAGCCCCCTGCTCCACGAGCAAGAGCGGACAGTTTGACAATTTGTTATTGTAAATGACAAATTGGCATCAGTTTTTCATGCATCTGTCCACTTATTGATTTCATCATAAGATTGTCAAAGTAGTCAGCAGATCCACTTGGCTATCACCTCATGGATCCACAGCTGCTTTGAAAATGTTGACGAAATTCATAATCAATAACAGGACAGACACATGAAAAACTGATGTCAGTTTGTTAAGTAGACACGAAGGCAGGACAGCAAGTTGGAAGGAAGCCACAAAGTTGTATGAGAGGCACGAGAAATCGAGCTACAGCCTATCATGTTCTGACATACCAATAAATTTGAGAATAGTGGATTGTGTAGAAGCTCCTACTGCATGGGCTGTTCTGAGCATCGTGGCAATACAGCTTTATAAAGACCAAATACAAATGAAACTGTTAAAACAAGGCGACAGTATAGGTCTAACAGTGTATCTAAAGTATTCAGGAAAAAAAACAAGTCATTGAATTTTGAATTACTTGTCAGATTATCCAGATTTTGCTGGCCACCAGCTCTTGCTATACATGTAAGCCAACTCATAGAGATGAAAAGAGTGTCCAAAGTGAATACTACTGATTGGTAAAAACACTTCTCAAACTCATTAATAATTCATCAAGTTAATTAAAACAAAAAAATCACAATGGTGAAGGAGGTTTCAATATCCAGTCTTAATAAGCATAGATTTTGATGATTTTGCTTCTTCATTTGCTCCTTAGTTTTTGTTTCAATTGAGAAGACCTATCAAATTCTCTAGACAGTGTTTTAATGGCTATCCAGACTATGAAAGCTGAGGAGGGACTTCCGACTTCCAACTTCTGACTTCTGATTTTCGACTTCTGACTTCTGACTTCCAGCTTTCCACTTTCAACTTCAACATTTTTAGGATCGATTTCTGACATGCAACTTGTTTCCCTGGAAATCAAGTCAAACTTAACCAAATCTGAATCATTCAGACAAACTCTAGTTTTTTTGGCATATTTTGGTGCCGAAAGTAGGCAATACTGCCGATACACTAAATCCCCTGGGTACTCACCCTGGCCAAAGGAAATTTGGGAGTCCCCACGGGTC
Organism: Catalaphyllia jardinei; assembly: GCA_022496165.2. Classification (NCBI taxonomy): domain Eukaryota; kingdom Metazoa; phylum Cnidaria; class Anthozoa; order Scleractinia; family Caryophylliidae; genus Catalaphyllia; species Catalaphyllia jardinei. Next base: position 27,661,361 of record CM042752.1, on the reverse strand, counting down.
AAAGAAAATTTGACCTTGGTGGGGTTTGTACCCACAACCTCCGGAATCTATTCCACAAAAATGTTTTCGACATAAAAAAAATGATGATTATTAAAAGCACTTGCTTTGGTTTCTTTGCCCATGGCTCTTCTTACAGGAATTTTTTCAGTTTTTGCTGTGTGTGAATTTTTTTGGAAATTGCTCAGCCCCTCCCCCCTAAAAAAATAATGGTCTGTCTCTAATAAACATTCAAGGAAAAATAAACTGCCCTAGGCTAATTGTTTAGAATCAGGCTCAACAAATTTCTTTGTGAAGAAAGTAAAAATATGTTTTAATGTTTTTGTTGTGGCAGTCAGCTTGACATGGCTATCAGCAGTGTGTGAGAAGGTTAGAACTGAAGTCTTTTTATCTTTGTTTATAGCAAACACAGAAAGTGGCAAGTCAGAAGTCAGAAATCAAAAGTTGGATCTCAGAAGTCGGAACTTGGAGGTAGGAAGTTAGAAGTCAAAAGTCAGAAGTTGGAAATCAGAAGTTGGAAGTTGGAAGTTGGAACTCAGAAGTCCAAAGGGGGAAGCTGGAAGTCCCTCATCCCTTCTCGGCTTTCATACCAAATTACACCTTGGATTTCATAAAAATACTTTGTAGCACTTTGTATTTTCAACTCTTTCCTCTGTCTTTGGATATCCTGATGAAACACAGCAAAATAATATTAACTAAAGGACTTTCAGGGCACTCAGTAGCAGATGTTCGTCCTTTGCGATGGGTACTTTCAAAACGTATGTACAGGGTCACTGAACTGTTACTATTGAACTTTGAACTCCAGGCCAGAACAGGCAAGTCATTTGTCCTGACCACCAGAGGGTGGAAATCTGTCTGTGGCCACCTCTTCATCTACTGAGCCCTGCATTTGCCCTGAATGTCATGTACTTTCAATCGAATATGCATGGACAAATCATTTTATATGGCACTTACTCTTTCAGGAAACTGTTATCTTCCTCTCCCGCGACAAGATCACAATATATTTGTTGATCTGTTATATTTACCAAGGCCTTGAATAAGAGAACAGAAACTTTGGTTGATAAACAATTTTTTTCTAATAAATGTCAATCTAACAACACATCAAATTTTTTTAAGTTACCTGCTTGAGGCATACTCACTTTTAGGATGAAAACAAGTGGAATATAAAATAGTTCTTTCTCATGATTAATACAGATCATTATAACTCCATCTGATAAATAATGAAGAACCATGTTCTGCAAGACATAATGGTTAAAAAACAAAGTTTGCACCACAAAATACAATTTTTATTGTCTTCCTTTGCTTTTCCTATTCTTGAACTGTACTGGATGTGCACCAATCAAATCAATAAGGAATCACCAGACCATGAAGGTTGAACAGCTACAGCTTGTTAAATAAATAACATTATGCTGTCTGGTTCCAATGGGCTAGTTCGCTTTGAGTTTCCAAGAATCTTGGCACAAGAGATCCCTAGCACAAGAGAGCCCTGGTGAAAATCTTGCCAGGATCTTTAAGGATCTTTATAGATCTTCAAGGACCTGCCAAAGATCCTTAAAGATAAGGAAAACAAAATAATTATAAGCTGCTAACTGGTTTCACGACACACCAGTAATTAAGTAGTTTGTTATTAAAAATAGTAATGCAATAATGAAACTATTATTTTTTATAATGAAGCTATTTTCCTAGACAGATTAATCATTCCAATGACTGGAATGATTAATCTGCACTTACTCTTTCAGGAAACTGTTATCTTGCCCTCCTGCGACAAGATCACAAACATTTGTTGGTCTGCAATAATTATTATTGCCTTGCTAGCATGGAACAACAAATATATGTACGAATACATAAACTAATTAACTAACTGAACTTGATCGTTTTTAACAAAGTGATGTGTTGCACTGACCACAGCTGTTTGGTCCTTTCTAACTGATCTCATTTGTATTCCATATTCTGTATATAAAGGACCTCTGCCTTTCCAAGATGGTCGAATGATGGCTAATGGCTGAAAAAAGGTCAGGATAATATTGAATTATTAATCATGTAGAATCATGGAAAAGTAAACTAACAGCAGCTACAGATACATGTAGTTGAAAAACTCTTTGAGAAATGGTTGTAATAAAAGCAGGGTACAATAAAAACAGAGACATCTCTCTCTTAAATGGCTTTACTGCATACTGGTCATTGAAAAGGAATTCATAAGTATTTTAAAATTGCAAATCATAAGAAAGCTGTGTTATACATGTAACACATGGTAAGGAGAATCAACAGACCCTGCATGTACATTATACCTTTAAAGGAAAACAAAAATATAATTATATACAAGACTCATTTTAAAGCCAAATAAATTTAACACAGAAGAAAAATAAAGATGACAAGACATGTGAGAGCTAACTTACAAAGTTTCTTCTTGGTAGGATGAGCATTCTTATGACTTTTTCAATTCCATTGATTATGAAATAACCTCCAGCCTCCTTAAATCAATAAATAACTTTGATATAAATATTATTGTTAACCAGTACACTTTTGTTTTGTTGTCAGCCACATACCAGACAGGACATACAAAGTTTTATATAGTAGCTATTTCCATGCACAAAAACACATTACATTCACAACACAGCTACATGTACCAAAGCCAAACTATCAAATTCAGTACAATTAAGCATGTAACATTCACATGATGCATTTGCATGGCGTGAGCAAAGTTACAATCATGTAACTCTGCCTCACTTTTACTATTTTAAACTTCATAAAACAGTTGATTTGCTCTAACTTTTAACGGTGCATCATCAAGCTATTAAAAATCCTTGACATTAAGTTTTAATTGAACCAGTCTCAGTGTAACAATGGTACACAAAGAATAATGATAGAATTATTGTTTCATATACTTTCTTACAGTTTCAATTAGTCACTTAGAATAGAGTTTAAATGACTAGTAACTAAGATACACTGTACACCTGCATCAGTAAATGAAGAGGAGATATGTCGATGACACAATTTGTAACATAACTGAAGCTTCAATTAAACTGGGATGATGATAACAGAACAAGCAGGCTTACAGACACAAGTAGAAAAGCACAAGGCCCAAGGTCACACATGCCTATTACTAGTGTACCGTTGTACATAATAATCAGTTTGATGTCCACTTCTGCAATAATTACAATGTATAATCATAGCTTTTAAACTCTTAATATGCACATGTATGTACCTCTGCCTCTTCATGCTTGCGGACCAATTCTGCAGGTGTGAGTTTTGCCAAGGAGCAGTTGTTGCACTGAAACAATGTCCAAAGTTAACATCTAGACTTCAACTAAGAAAACACATTATTAACTAGTACAGGAACTGAAATATCCATAATGCTGTAACCACTAGCAACTAAATAATTTCTAAGTCAAATAGCAAATCCCTCTGATGTGGTGGGAACCAGCTCACAGATAACAATGTTTTACTATACATGTACTGTGGAAAACTTTTGGAGTAGGAGCAGTGCTCCTTTAGATTAGATGTGTACACCCTCAGTACTGGTTGCCCCCAGCAAAAATTGAAGAAAAAAAATATATCTTATAGCTGTTTAAACCTACAGTACAGTACCTTGACCATAATAGGAATATTTCCAATGACTTTTGTAACATTTCCTTGCAGCTGGTTATCAAGCTTCCACTGTAAAGTTACTTGAAGCTTGGCTTTGTAAGTGGTACCACGTTCCCGACACTGAGAAAAAGGCAAGGCACTTAAAACAGCAATTGACATCTAAAATCAAACAGGGCATTATATTGTTTTTTTCCTCAGGAAGTCCTACAATAAAACCTTTATTTATAAAAACAACTTTTGCTCACATGGCCATTTTCATGTTAGCCAATAATCACAGTCATTTTCATTTAAATGCTTTAACAGGCCTCGTGTTGAGCTAGAAACATTAAGCAACTCTGAAGTAACAGGAACATTTGGCAGGGGAGCCTGGGGAAAGCATGGAAACAAGTGTTAGTGTGATCTTCATAAAATGTCTACCATATGCTCTACCAATGTTGTCCAAAATTTGTTATTGGCTTTTTTCCATGTAACTTTTTGGTGCACTATAACAAAAAAACATGATAAGAATATGATGAGAGCCCGGAAGAGACTCCTATATGAAAAGGACGGGAGTGTTCATCGAAAATTTTTAAAATGTATTTTGAATCACACCTAAGAAGCCCCAATTATACACTCAACAACGATTTCATAATTTTTATAAACTAGCGATTAAGACAATTGCTTTGAATACCATTTTTGTAAAGTTTATGAATCAGTTGATTGTCAAATATCAGGTCTCTGTCATATATTTTTTTATGCTCAATACCCCAAAAGATGCCTTGGAAACTAGCTACCACTGTAGACCTTTTGAGGTTCAACACCCAAAGCTAAGAGGTAACAATGACAATTGGTCAGTATAAAACACAGACTGCGTATAAAACACAGACTTGGGTATGAAGAAGCTCACACTGCACACTGGGTGTAAATTACACCCGTTTTCAGTGTTGCGTGCAGACACAACATCTTCTCGACATCCTATGTAACCTGGCCTATGTGATTTAAGTGTGGCTCATGTCTGTATAAATTCAAAGAAAGAATACTGTCTTTGTAACGTAATTCCACAAGACGTAGTGAGAAAAAAAACACAAAGGCAAGAAAAGAAGAATATTATTAGTATACCTTATCTCCAATGCCGGCCATCTCGGGGGATAGCATGAGCACAGTCTTGCCAAGTGACACTTTAAGCACGAAAATACCATTCCTTTTAAGCACCATGATCACTTGGCAGAAAATCGGTATTTTGTACCTTTGCCCAAGTTTTATACCCAGTCCACAATCAGTAAACTGCATTTAGTCTGTAGCCCACATTTTATACTAGAGTCCGTATTTTATACCCAGCCCGTAATGCTTAGTCTGCGTTTTATACCTCAGTCACTGTTTTATACCCAGTCCATAGTCTGCAGTCTGCAGTCCTTATTTTATACTGACTGTATTGATAATCACTTTGTTTTAATTACCGCAAAAGGGGATGACAAGCACCTGCAGCCCTTTCATAGGAGTCCCCTGGGGATAACAGTGTCCTTAGAAACCCACCTCAGAAGGGAAGACCTTCATCTGAGAAGCATGCAAGTTATTTTCTGACAATGTAGGAACTCCAATTGAAGCATCCTGAAAGGTATGAGCAGGTTATAATGAAATGAAATAAAGCGATGTACAAGATTCAAACATTTCTCAGCCATCAGTAAATTTATAGATTTTAGATATTGACTATAGGGTAAAGCTCTGATTGTGGTTCTCAGGGCCAAAGGAAACAAAGTGGAAAAGATTAATTTAATTAAATGAACAACAGAACAGAGGATCCTTTTCTTGAAAGCTCCTGAAAATTTTCGGGCCTACAAAATCATTTTTAGATAATCTATACCTAAAAACAGCTGGAGGTGTATATGCCCAAAACTTCTCATATGAAGGGAATCTCTGTTGATATTGGGTTATTCCAGAAAAAATCCACACCCCCCCGACGGATGGGATTCTGGAAATTCTCGCGGAAGGGGGGGGGGGCAAAGACCCTGGAAATCCAGGCGGGAGGGGGGGTTGAACTGGAAAAAGTCTTCTGCAGGGGTCATTTCAACCGATAGTTCACGCGATATTTCGAACGTTTAGTTCGGTGACACTTAAACGCTCTCAGACCCTGAAAATAGTAGAAATATTTTGTTTACATATTTCTCACCTGACGTAAATGATAATCTAAGTTCCTTTGTAGGTCCTTTTATAGCAGGAAAGGCGGGCAAGGTACTGAAGAAAGAGCCGTCGTCGCAACGTTGTTGCAACGAAGAGTTTGAAATGCCTGACACATTTTTACTCGTACCCAGACCTAGTGCGCCACCGTTGAGTAATTAACAATTAGACCCGTAGCACAAAAGGGCTACGGGTCAATAGCCCATGAGGCGAAGCCGAATGGGCTATTGGTCCGTGGCCCTAGAGGGCGAAGGGTCTAATTGTTTTAGTATCACCCAACTAGTCGGACAGAAAAGGCAATAACAAAGTTAGCAAATGCAAGTTGAAGAAATATTTATTTGGGGGAAAAAACGAAGGAAAAACCGGCGAATTTCGCTACTCGGTGACTATTACTATTAGACCCCTAGTAGCGTAGCCAATCAAAATACAGGATTTGCATTAGTCCACTAGTTGGGTGATACTAATTTCACGTTAGCCCCGCTGAAATATCTTGGTTGTTTCGTGTCACATTTGATAATAGTAAAGAAAGTAAAATAACTGAGTTACTTTCCCACCTTCACACTTTGTATTTTTTATTTTATTTTTTTAGCTTTTCATCTAGGTCTGCAATTTATCAGCGTAGTCCGCCTGCTTCTTCAGGCAGATTCCCCTCATAGTCGTAAAAGGAATTCTAGCGTCTTTGTAACAAGATTTGAGAGACATAAAGAAAATGAAATTTTTGCGTTATGTAATTACTCTCAAGTTTGCTTTGTCCCCTTCTGAGACCTCTGCAGCCGCGGTAGCTTTCGCTATAACATTTGCTCATTACTTACGGACCCAGTTTATTAAGTTTGAGTCTTACCTTTACCAAAAAAACAGGAAGTGAACATTTAACGACAAAGATGTGTTTATTTGCAAATATATGGTGCAACAAACATGTACATAGTGCACCAATAAAAAAACTGTAACTGATTTTTATGAGCTAAGAAAACACTCGTTCGCGTTTTCGCATTTTTGCTCCAGTCTTTTCTTAGTTCCACGCGACAGAATTTTTGATATTATTTAGCCAAAACTTTAAAAATTAAAAAGAACATCTTCTAGACGTGATTGTGCGTATTTTCTATTAAAAATAAATTAAATTTAAGCCTAATATTTTTTCGCGGAAATCCAGGCGGGAGGGGGGTCTTTTGTCTTGGAAATCCAGACAGGAGGGGGGGTCGTGTGCTTTAGGAAATCCAGGTCAGAGGGGGGGTTAAAAAACGACCCCATCCGTCGGGGGGGTGTGGATTTTTTCTGGAATAACCCATTAAGAACATGTGAATAAAACAGCACTGTAATCATAAGGTTTGAAATTTTGCTATGGCTCTCCAGGTGCAATTTAAATTTTGGGACATCCGAGAAACAGGTCCCAGTTTGCTACTAGCAAGTGGCCTCAAGAGAACTTCAGATTTCAAGCCTGTTACTCTTATCACTTGTCTACACTGCTGCATAGTGGCCTCATATATGGTTAGTGCGCCTGTTTCCAGATTGAGTGGCCCAGGTTCAAGCCCTGTCCTGGGACACCGAGTTACTCTTGACCAAGACACTTAACTCCCATAGTGCTTTTCTCTACCCAGATATACTGATGGGCACTGGCAAATCTAACGCTTGAGGTACATTGCAACCCTGCGATGGACTAGTATCTTGTCCAGGAGGAGTAGAAATATTCCTAGTCACTGCATGCTACAGAAACCAGAAATAAAAGCCAGCCTGATGGGCCGCTTGGTTCATATGCAGACTTAATTTGTTTTACACCACCGCCCCTGCGTCATTTCTCAGCTGACAGTCATACTAAAGTCATGTAATTCTCAGCTATCAGCAGTGGGCAGATCCAGACCTTGAGCTACGGGGGTGGGGGTTTGTTTTGCTTGCCCTGCCAGCTTTTCCTCATCCTGTGATTTCTTCTTTTTTCACCTAAAATAGGGGGGCCACCCTTTAGATCCAGCACTGATCAATTATACCCCATCCAGAAACTCACCATACCTAGTCATATGACACCACAACCCACTCCACCCCAACCCTCTGGGGTCAATCAGTTTATAGATTCTAGAATTAAAGAACTTCTACAAAGTGCTGTGAATAGTTTCAAATAACTTACTGTGAAGTACAGTGTGGCCTTTTGTCCATCTTTAAGTAAAAATTCTCGAGGGTGAATAGCCTAAAAGTGAGAACAGATCTTTAATTTATAGATTTTAATAGCCAAAGCAAAATGCTGAAATATTAAACAGCTTGAGTTAGCATAACAACTTTCGTAGTAACAATCAATGAAACTGCAATTCTCACCTGAGCCGCCAGCGAAAGGCCCTCTTCTAGCATAAAGTTGAAAGATTGGATGTGTGGACTGACAAGATCTTGCAGAACCTTGGCGATGAAAACAACACGCAAAATGGTAATCTTGTCTAAACTAGTTAATTAACAGACTAAGAAAGAAATGACTTATAAAAACAAATACCTTGCTCTGTTCATTTCGCAGTTTGCCGAAGTTACATGCGGTCAAATTCTTCAAATTCGGAAGAGCGCTGTTTTGGTCCTGTGTAGCCGCCATTTTGAGATAAGCACGTGTAACTTACATGAAATACCCTCTCCCCTAGTGCACTTTTTATGGTCACCATCTCGTACCTTCTTTCCAGGAAAGCACCCAATCATTTAATTTAATCTTCCCAACAAATTTTTCTTACGCAAAAAAAAATCATTCATCTGCGAAAAATAGGGCGAAAAAGAATACTTAGTGAAAAAAGTTCTAATACTTCACAGGCAGACGGCAGGTATCCCAACAGCCTACTGACCGTACCCCTGACAGAAAATAACAAAATTTCAACCCACAAGCCTCAGTGGTCAGTGTAAGGCTGTGCAAAATGGCCGACAAACAAGAGAGAGCGGACCTTGAAAGAAAAATGAAATCCGCTGCAAATGTACCGGTAATGTTATTTTCTAGCTGTTTAGACTTGTTGATGACTTAAATTTGAATCCGAGGGAAGAATTAATTTGTCTTTGAGAGCATACATACCTGCAACTGTTGGGTGTTAATTCGCAGGAAGAAGATGAAGACTCTGATGACGAGGACGATGAAGACGATGGCTCTGAAGAGGAAGAGGATGAGGATGAGGTGGAACCCAAGTTAAAATACGAAAGGATTGGAAATGCTATGAATACCATTCTTAATGGAGAAGAGTGTGCGAGCTGTATGGCAGTGCATACAAAGGTATCCAGGCTCGACATCATTAGTTTATGGGAAAGGGTTAACTCGCATTTTTCAACGTAAATCTTTGTGAAGCTGCGTAGCAAGTATTCCGTGGCTGATTATAAATATATACAGTGAAATACCTTGGACAGTGGCGAGTAGTTTGATTTATTAACGGTATATTAAAAAGGAAGTTGGATTTTAATGTATTGAAATTGGTCTAGTTAATAAAACTGTTTTTATTATTAAATAGACCACTTTCAATATATTAAAATTCAGCCCAACACAACAGACCTCAGCATAAGACTCTGGGGAATAAACCCCACAAACCCTGTAGTTATTCCCCAGAGCCTCATACTGGGGTCTATTGTGTTAAGCTGTACTCCCTATGATGGCCTATACAGGGGGGCTCTGCCTAAAAGGGGTACCTTTTTCAGGCTTTAGCTATATAAAAGGGTAGGGAAATCAGTCATTTAGGTATTTAAAATGGCCTTTTATTAACAACACAACATGAGCTGAATAAATAACATTTGTTTGCTTAACTTTTCTTCTGGTAATGCTTGATATTCTCATCTAATATTGTTCATTAACTTCATTACAAGGGCTCAGAAAGGGGGTGTAGTGTTCTAAAGTAGGTATGTGAAAGGGGTACCTTTTCTCAATGAAAGGTATATAAAAGGGGTACCTTTTCTTGCAAAATGGTATATATAAAAGGGTGAGGGATTGGACCTCAGGGCATAGCCTGAGCCCAGTTTTAAACTTTTTTAAAGTACCCCCCTCCCTGGGGTTAGAATGTAATTACAGTGAAATTAATTTGTAACCCCTCCTCCCCCTTGACCCTGTAAGAGTAAAAAATAGTAATAAGCTTTCCAACTTACAGCTTCTCTTCTTCTCCCACCTTCTGAACAAATAAAGCCCACTTACTGCCACCCCACTGCCATGCCCCCATGCCCCGCCCTTCTCCCTTAGCTTGGCACCCTGTTGTGAAATATTTGTGATCTGGTAACCATGAACTTGTCAAAACTCTCCATTCCAGTTTTCAATTTGAAACAATTCTGACAGGTTAGAGTGAAAACAATAAAGGCTATCCACTTTGTAATAATTATGTAATCCTTTTTGCTCTAGTTTCTTGCCCTTGGCACTCACTATGGGGTTGTTCACATTCTGGATCACCAAGGAAACCCCAGCAGTAGCAAAAAATACCCATCTGTAAGTACAGTCAGTCATCAGGATGTGCACAGAAGAACCAATGATGTTTTGCTAGTAATTCTTTTCATGTAGCTCTGTACTCTAATTTATGGAGATGTGAAAAATTTTAACATTTAGATAGATACATATACACTTGTTTTGTACATGAGCTCCCACTTTCACTTACCTTACTGATGTTTAGGTCTATGTTTTTGCTGAACAGGACAGAGAGCTTGTGCATTATTATTTGACAATGTAGGATTTCATTTTTGCATAAAAGTATACAAATCTGTGATGATTTTTCAGTTTTCCCCATATTCTCAAGACTTTGTCTTTTATCAGAGGTGCCCTCTCAATATTCAAGAAATGTAACTCTTTTTGACAGATGTAGCACCTCCTCAGGGAGTTGCTTGATATTTGAACTTTTTTGCTTCTTTAGCATACTACAGCTATAAATCAGATCAGTATTGATCAAAGTGGAGATTATGTAGCCAGCTGTTCTGACGATGGCCGTGTAAGTACTCTGAAATCTTGTGTTTTGTATAACTTGTGAGGCAGGTACAGTACTTGGTACATAATGTGGTACTTAAGATAATAGTAATCTGCAGCCAAGAGACTTTCCCCACTGTGCAATGGATAAACAGTATTGAACATGTTATCATATGGCTGCTTGCATTGACAAATTTGAGTGCATGATTGCCTTTTTCTTGAGTTTTGGCTAATGGTCACTGGGCCTTGGGAGAAGGCTCATCATTCGCCTAAAGCTTGGTGAACATCAGTATTTATAAACACATTTGCCAATGAAGGTATGAAAAGAGCAAGGTGTGCATGATGTACAACTCTTACCACATGAGCACAAAATAAATGGGTTAAGAAAAAAGTTAAATTAACATAATAAAGCTGTGTGTTTAAATAGATTTTTTTACTTGTGAATTTTTAGGAATCCCTGTATTTTCACATGTTATGTTTTAGTTATATAATTTGTTATATAACTTTTGAACAGTTTACGGAACAGAACCTGAGTATGACATTCTCCCTTTTTTACAACCGTTAGTCAGGGTTTTCAAATTTAGCCGGCACCTGGTGTAAGTCGCTGGCTACTTCAAGCATTTGTGCATAGTACTTAATTTTTTTTCTGAGGTCCGGATGGTTGAGGGTTATCAATATCAAGTGCATGGTACTTAAGGTCTTCCTTAATCGTGATCTAATCTTTTTGATAAAATAAATAAATAAATGCTAGCAGGTTAACAACATTAAATAACCAGTGCAAGTATCATATATACGCACCTTTCGAACTTTGAAGCAAGAGCACTTTCTGGCAGAAGGTCTGCTCGTATGCGTGGACTGTCATATGAACAAGCATGTACAATATCTGTATGGTAGATTTCTTCTCACATGCACAGTTTCCAAGATGAAGCGGAGGCAACAAATGATGCTGTCTTTTCTTTCCACAGCAAGAAGTCACAAAATTAAGACAATTTAACAAGTAACAATAATTTTAGGAATAAGAGTTAACAAAATAATATTATGCGTTGTTTAAGTGTTGAAACTAACAGGAAAACAATCCGCTTAGGCTGAATTGACCACAGTATCTGTGGCGGTAGCAGGGTCCGCATGGTGAATGTGAAGGCAGTTTTTAACCCCATGAAATGTCACTCATTATGGTCTTGAATGCATTAAATGTATTTTCTGAAATGAAAGTTTGAAAGAAGTCTTAACGATAAAATCCTTCAACAATGCAAATGTTCAGAATTCCAGACAAACAAAACTGCAAATTCCTAGGAAGTCCTACGAATGGAATCAATATAGAAACAAAAAGCAAGACCACTGACTTTGTTGTGATACTTAATGTCTGTAAACAGTCATGGAAAAAACACATGTACGTCCATTGATGTATCTGCATTACGAAAGCAAAAACGATCTTGAGCTGGAACTACAGGAAAATAAGTGTTTTCTCTAAAAGAAAATTAACACATTTCCTCATTGCTTTTGTTAGATGCAACAGACATGGAACGGTCTCTTGTACCCAGTACATCAGATGCTAAAACATTGAAAGCAACTTACAGTCAAATCTCCCATAAGCAACCACCCAAATTGTCAATCTTAGGTGATCTCTTACAGGAGGTGGTCGCTAATTACAAGATCTTAGACCATATTAAGTCAAAAATTAATTTTGCCTCATTAGCATATAGTAATTTAAGATATTCAAGGTCATCCCTTTAAGACTGATAGACTGACTGATTTTGGAGAACTGGTCACTGAAGAGGGAGGTGGTTGCAACCAGAGATATTTTACAAATGGTTTCAACAAGAAAAAAGTCACTAACCTTTGTTAATAAGTCAAAGTGCACAGCGATTTTCAACAAAATCAGTTATGGGTGCAAAAATGCAACACCCTACCCCACAAGGCCACCATTATCACTACAAGATAGTGCTCTGGCTACTTTACAATTCCCTCTTCCTGCTTTTTTTCAAATTTGAAAACCCTGGTTAGTTAGCAAAATGACAAGGCAAGTGAATATGTAAATTAAGATCATATAAGTTGAACTGCAGAGAAAGACATGAAGAGATGACTCGTCATCATAGTTATAGACACAACTTAAGCAGTTGTAAAATTGAGCCTGAAAAAAAATCAGGCCTGAATAATATTTTGAACCTACACCTTTATTTCACAACTGGGCTTCAATTTCACAACTGCTTAGTTAAGTTTTGTGCATAACTGCGAGTATCAGTCATGTCTTCGCATTAGTTAAAATAAATTCAGTCTCACAGACATTTGTTTTCCGTTTTGCCAACAAGAATTGCAGGTCCACTGGATCCCATTAGAACCCTGAAGTTGATTCTCACTTGGTGAATCTTATGTTGTACATGTACCTGTAGTTGTGACTCTGGGTTTTTATTGAGATCTAGATCTTGTGGTTCCCTTTTTTAAACTGTCTACTAGATGCTAGTTCATCTTATAATATAAAATGTACTGAGCACATATTAGGTTAAAGGTACTTGGTTCTTTTTGTCCAGGTGGTAATAAATGGCCTCTACAGTTCTGAGAATAATGTTCAAGCCAGTTTTGACTCTCCTGTTAAGGTGAGGCATTTTTGATCAATTTCCTTTTTCTCTCCATTCTTGAATAATTTTTTCCCAAGCCGTTTATTAAAACATTTTTCTCATCTGCCATGTGGGTCTAGAATGATGTTGTTGCTAAGTCCTTGTTTCTCAACATTTAAATAAACACCAAGAAGTGCATGCTGCTAGTTTCTATCGACATGCAGCACTAATAAGACCCAGTACCTGCTGAAGCTACAGCAGGTATACTGAGTTTCAATATCACCCCATTAACTACTGTAGTATGGAAATAACTGAGAATAACTGTCGTGAGTTTTTGAAGTATGTCTTTGAAAGCAGTTGGATTATTCAGTGTTGCAACATTTTTCATTTTCAGTCCGTAGCATTAGATCCTGAATTTTCCAAGAAAAGAACAAAGATGTATGTTACTGGTGGAACAAAGGTACGTACATATACTTTTGAAATTTAAAATTTCTCATTTTTATTCACAGAATACAAATTAATGTATAGTGGGAAGCACAGATTTATTCAGATTGAATGGTCTAGATTTGAGCTCTGACCTGTATCACTGCAGACTTTTAGCCAGGATTTGAAAAATGGACAATTCCAGACTGTGCTGTAGAGCCAACTCAATGAAAAAATAAAACTGTTACAGTTTTCTTTAACAAGTAGCCATTCACAGGATGCTTGGACATCTATCTGGTTACAAACCAGAGTGTATCGATCACTGTCATGTGTTTCTGGGCAAGACACAAGTCTACATAATTATGGGTGTCACAATTTTAATGCTGTGCAGAATAATCATTCAATGGACTAGCATCCTGACCAGCTTTGAGTAGAAATAGTAAGAAATGTGTACTAAGCTTTGTCCTGATGGGCTACTAGGCTTGATTACTACATATAGCTTCACCTTTTGATATTTACTGGACATAATGATATCAATTTTATTGTAACAATGTGTATTGAGACTCTATGCTTTTGTGTTCTTTGCAGTTGATCTTGACAGAGAGAGGTTGGTTCAGAAACAAGGCAACTGTCTTACATGAAGGAGAGGGAAATATACGGACCATAAAATGGAGATCATCTCTTATAGCTTGGGCCAATGATGCAGTAAGATGAAATGTTGAAATGCCCTTCTTCTTGTTTGGTTTTTTTTTTTGGATAACTGTGTTTTTAATAGGCTTGTTTTTTTTCTTTTAGGAAGTCAAGGTGTTTGATATAAATTCTCAGCGAGTAATAACTCATATAAAAAGAGAGCCAGGAAAGTATGTGCAAATATCTGACCAGCATTAAGAATTTCCACATGACCTTTTTTACACAGGAGTAAAAATGGTTACCTGTTTTACAGGCCCTGGTTGTTCAAAGGATGAATAATAACACTATATACCAGATAAATCACTATCCAGCTGATTGCATGGTTTGTTTTACTGACACTCATTAACTGAATAGCGATTTTTCTGGTGGATAGAATTAGCCAGCCTTTAACCCATTGACTCCTGCTGGGCTTGTCGAACATTGGCCTTTTTTCCACATCTAGCGTTATCATCTTTAACCAAATTGATATCATCTATACTCACGTTCTGCATGGGAAAAGATCTTTCCAGTGATACCCACATCAGAGTGATTGGCTCTATGGAGCCTAAGATATGCACAAAAATGCTCAGACTTTTCAGTGAAAAAGGCAGAGCAAAATTTCCTGCAACGACACTCAGCTACTCTATGGTAAAAATTGCCTGTCTTGATAATGCTTTCTTAGAACTTAAACTAGAAGCAAACCCAGTAACAGGTCAATCTCTGCCACAAAGGGATAAGAAAAGGAGAAAAAGGAAAGGCCAAAAAAAATTAAAAAAACTGAAAAGCCTTAAGACATAGGCCACTTTCTTGTATGCATGCTCAAACAAAGATGTCATAAAATGCAGTTCCAGTGGAAAGAAAGGGATGCTGTCATGTTGCAAATGCCTTTTTGAGTAGATTGGAGCTAATTTGGCACATCTACAGGCAAGAAATCTCTAAAATGTCTCAAAAATGTGTTCTTGGCAAAAAGCTCCAGGAGTGAATGGGTTAAAGAACTGGGATCAGGTGTATACTCTTTGGTGGAAAGAGGCACCAATGGAGTAGAGCAGTAAATGTGTTTTAGCTGCTTTGGTCACAATTCATGTATTAACCAGGATTTGAACCTGCGACATTAGGCCTTTGCCTCAGGGGGTCTGGGATCTTCCAGCATGTTACTACAGATTTGAGTGCATGTTAATAGTTTTATTGGAAAATGGCTCAAAACTTAGTAATTCAATAGTCTGAATGCAAAAAGGAAAGATGTCTCAAAAGAGGTTGTCATCAGAGCATAAACCAATATCTGACTACATGTAAAGGCCTGAACACAAGCACCACAGCCAACTTTAACCCTTACCTTGGTCAAAATATCAGTTTCCAAATTGTCAATTGTTACATACATGTGTTTTAAAATGATTTCTTAGCCATTATTCTTCTGTCCTTGTTCATAAAAGGTTTTCAGCAGGGTTTCAAACTTTTCAATAAATTTTTGTTTCTTTCTAGCTATAGACCTGAGCTTTATCGATGCTGTTTGTGTTGGAGAGATAATATCACCCTTCTGATTGGGTGGGCTGACATGGTTCAGGTAGAAAATTGTAGTCACTTGTGTAGTGGTTTGAAATATTTATTTGTTTGTTCGTTCATATGGTCATTTATTTGGTTATTTTTATCTCTTGTTTGTACATCTTATCTAGGTGTTTATCTGCTTGTTAATATTCCTGTTACATGGTATAATCTTTCCTCAGATCTGTGTTGTAAAAGAAAGGTTAGTTCAAAAGTCAGACCTTCCCCCACTGGTTGTGGAAATAGGTAAACATCAATTGCTTTTTTAGTAATCTTTTTTTTTTGGCTACATGTATGTAAATTGACCTTCAGCACTTTCTTTCAAGACTCTACCTACAGTAAATCAAATTAATTAGTAATCAGTTTAATTTGAAATCATCTAATTTTGGCAGTTGCCAGATTCAAGACTGATTATTACATTTCCGGAATTGCATACCTCAAGAACGACTTGGTAAGCTCTGAAATTTCTGTTTTGTGTGTTGGTTTTAAAAATTAATGTTCCTGCCAGTTGTTTCATGGTAATTTTTTCTTGGAGGGGAAAGGTGCAATGAGCTTATCCCTATTTGAAGTACCACCCCATGAGACACGACCAGACCACAACACCAGGAACTACATCCCCTACTCTTTAAAAGCCTTCATTGTATAAAGCACTAATCTAATATTAAAAATATTGTTAAATTTCTTTTTTGAATCTCTTGGAGTGAGTTAGTGAGATTAAGTTTTGAAATGGCACAATTTGAGTGAATTTGTTAATAAATCTTTTACAGGTAAGAAAATATAAAATTCTCTTAACAGGTTATCCTGTCGTACATGACCAACATCGAGGCAGGAACAAGAAAGGTAAGAAAAGAAGAAAAAGCAGCTGAGTATTGAAGGCTGCAGGTTGTATTACAGTTGAACCTTTGGTGTCAACCACCTCTCATAAGCAACCACTTCTCCTCAGCAACCAGTTTTCCAAAATACCAAAAGTTTTTAAGTCAAATCATTACAT
The DNA here is from genome assembly GCA_022496165.2 of Catalaphyllia jardinei. Lineage (NCBI taxonomy): Eukaryota > Metazoa > Cnidaria > Anthozoa > Scleractinia > Caryophylliidae > Catalaphyllia > Catalaphyllia jardinei. Next base: position 27,644,569 of record CM042752.1, on the reverse strand, counting down.
TAATTTTGGAAGCTCTTAGTTTAGTAAGCAACCGCAACCACTTTTAGAGCGTCAAGTTTGTTTTTTTTTTTTACCTCCTGTAAGCGACCACTTGACAGATAAAAGACTGAGCAAAAATTAGATAATGCAGTGTTGTGACATTATTGCATTCCTTGGTAGTACAAGAGATGGAAATTTCTCAGTAGGAAGTACCAGATTTTTTCTCGAAGTTGACTTGTCACATGAATAAAACATGTCAGTCATGAAAAGTCTCTACAGTGACCATACACTGAGGAGGCAAAATTTTGACCCAGTATGGTGTAAGCTGTCATAAACAACCACTTTGCGTATGCGACCTTCACATTTTGGGTTGTCCCTTCTGAGTCAAAATATATTTAAGTATTTGTTTGTCTCTATTTTTGAACTGACAGAAAGGTGAACCATTGGTTGCACACAGACCACAATTGAGGATTGTAACACCACGTGGCCTTAGTGAACCTGAAGAGATTTCAGCAGATGCTCTGTCCGTTAGAGGATTTGAGCAGTACCGCTGTGATGATTATCATTTAGGTACGACTATGTTGAATAATTGATGAAGAGATGGGTGGACATACAGGCAGATGGTCTGAGAATTATCTTTAAATACCCTGGTTTGTAAATCATAAATCCTTTAATTTAAGGGCACACAGTAAAATTAGTATGTAAAAAAATTAAAATCAAAAGTACATATGAACGTAAAATTATTATCTTCTAAATGCTGGATAACTAATGTAAATAGAGTACCTGAAATAAGTCATACAGTGTATGCTACCTAAGGGTTTTTAGGCCAGTTTTTGTTCTTAATCCATTAAGTTAAATTTAAACAATGAACCTGACACCCTTACCTTGTTCTTCATAAGATAATGCAAAAATATTGACCATAAATTTGACATAAGGTTTATGTCAAGTAAGAGACATCATTGTGCAGCATCAAGTGACATTTTACTCTTGACTCAATGTGTCATCCTTTCTCTTCAACCTGTTTGGGAATGATAATTTATGAATTAATTCAAACTGCTTTCCTTTGGGGTGATGTGGGTCAAGATTAATGTTTTAGGATCACTAGCCAAGGAACCAGTGAATCCACCCTGGGCAAGGATACATCAGCTTTTTTTGATGTATCATGATCAGAGTGATATTGGACCATTGAAGCAGATCTGATCTTCCTAAGGGAGTGCAACCTGACTTCCATTAGCTATTTATGATTTACAAAATAATACAGCCCTCACAATATAATAATCTCTCAAAGAGTAATGCATACATGTGCTTCTTTGTTCCTGTAAGGAGTGAATATTTCCCAGGGGAACTCCTGCATGTAAAGGTTCGGATGCTCATCATCTTGCATTGGGGTAAAAATCAAGGATTCTGGTCTCACTTGTGGTGTTCATGACACAACACTGATTGAAGCTATTTTAGCTGCCAAAGTATCTTTTAGGGTGCACTTGAAGAATTGACAATTTTAAAAATGCCCTTGTTTCCGTTTTTAAGGCTTGATTTCCACCAGTGTCTTAAACCCAGTCTACTAGTGCTGGCTTCTTTCCTGGACAGCATTTGGTAATCGAGCCTACTCCGTTTTAATTGGTACCTTTCAGGGGTAAAACAAAGCACAAGCCTTGCCCAGATTGGTCTCCTCTAGAAGTTTAATTCATTTTTTTTTTTTAAAGTGCATCCCCAATTTTTTCATTTGGAAATCCTCCCTATGGGAATATTTACTTGGCAATAAATCTAAATAATGTACTAAACAATAGCTACTAATACCTACCGTACATTAATGATCACTGCAATTAACCTGTGACACTTGTTATGCATGTATCAGCTTCTTTTCATGATGATCTGGACAATCCTTCATCTTCCTTTCATCGTGGTAGGTACAAAGATTCAACAGGATATAACTTTTCATTAACTGTATGTTTTTAAACGTAGCAATTCTGCAGACATGTAATGTAATGTAATGTAACATTGTCGCAAGCAAAAATAATTTACAGTTTGGTAATCAAAGTTATTAAGTTGTTTTCCTTTTTTCATCACCGTGTTTTCTAAGAGAAATGGAAAACTTGTTCTCCGTGTTTCTGTTGAGTTATATAAACAGTCGTGAAAGTTTGGGAGAACTCGAAAAAGGTGTGAAAACACTTGCATGTTGCTCGTGTTCCCACAGCATTTTTTTTTTCTCCCAAACTTTCACTCGTGTTTCTAGAACTCAATAGAAACACGGTACATGTTTCCTATTTCTTAATATTGTTAATGTCTTTGATGATGAAAAAATGAATCAAACTGGGGATGTTTTAAATAATTATCTGAACATCAAAAAGCTTTCTTTCAGTATAAACCACAAAGTTGACTATAATCAGTGAAATCATAAATATAATTTTTACAAATATATTAATTTTGTAATCTTGTTAGGATGGTTGGTAATAAGAAACCTTGAATGCTAAAACACTGTAACCACAAACTGCTAACTGCGATCCACTAACCATTAACATGAACCAAAACTAACCTTTTTTGTGAGTGTTTCAAGTGTTTATGATATGGTTATTAAATAATGAAACCTTAAATGCTGGAACATGGCACAACAGCCTGGAACACTTACTGCTAACCACTAATGACTAAACTGACCAACTTCTCCAACTGGCACCAAATTGGTTCAAACATTTTCAATAGTTCTAATTAAACTGTAGTGGGCCAACAGAACTCGACATTCAGTAAATATTACATATTTTGACCTTAAACTACACTAAAGCCCTTCTCTCTAAAAAATGTTTCCAATAAGTTGGAAGATGATCACAAATTAATGCAGTCGTTGTCTTGTTTCTGTTTGACTTTACAGAAAATGTAGCAGAAGAGAATTTGTTTTACATTGTTAGCCCCAAAGACCTTGTGCTAGCCAAGGTAAAGTTAAGTAGAGTTACCCCACACAGCTGCAAGCTCTTCCATGAATTAGTGACTCTTTTATAAATGCAGTGACTATTCAAAGAAGAGCGGCTTTGTTGGAGCTTTACTGTTGCACCAACATATAGCTTAGTCTCATGCGCCTTACTTTTTCTGAAGTAAGCTTTGTACGATACCTGTTGGGATATCAGAATGGCAGCTACAAACCAGTTACCTAGCTCCTATAAGAACAAGCCAATTATGTTCATGTTCACATGAACACTACATTTTAAACTTTCCATCAAGCAGTTACATTACCTTAGTTGCTGACTCATTCTGGTCTGACTTTGTATTCAACAAATGTCTGGTTAAAGTTTTAAACATATAAATTTGGAGGTACTCTTCCCATTGTTTGAGAATAGAAGTTAGACATTGTGTTCTGTTTTAGCCTAGAAACATTGACGATCACATCAAATGGCTCACGGATCATGGAAAATATGAGGTATGTACAAAAATTGGTGTGGTCAGCAGTAAGGAAACTGCATCAAGTAACGTAAAATGTCAAGAAACCTTTATCTTTATAATTTATATGTCAGGCATCATTATCGTTTACTCAGTGTCATCATTCACTAGCTATAACTGTCAACCATGCCCCAGTTGGATAATGCTATCCATCGGAAAATCAGTATCCAGTGGATAAGTGTTAACAAAACAAACCACGCTATCCGCTGGGTAGCGATTTATCCGGTAGATAGCGTTATCCACCTTTCAAACAACCCGGGCCAGGATAATTTTGTTTTTACCACAGGAAGCATTGGCAGCTGCAGAAACAAACAGTAAAGAAGTCAAGAAGCACAATCAGCAGGTAAATACCGGTTTTTGTCTGTGTTAATTTGGACCAGTGGGTAGAGCATTCAGGCTCCATTAATTGATTTGCCCAGGTTGTGTTACTGGCCAGGGCCGGGTTGTTCAAAACCTGATTAAGCTAACCCAGGGTTAGCGAGAATTTTGGTTTCAATTTTGTAACTTTTTGTTGGTGTTCTATTTATATTGTTTGCCCTACAGTTTTAAGCGGTAGAAATCTCAAACTACACCAAACCTTAGAGGTGAAAAACATGTTTAAACAAGGGCAAATAATGCTTCAGTTAACGTTTAATCCTGGGTTAACGGTTAGCCAGCTTTCGAAAAACCCGGCCCAGAATATTTGTGCTATGTTCTTGCGTTCAAAGGGCCTCTCTTCACCCTGGTGCATAATTGGGTAATGGTAACCCTAAGAGGGGAGGGGGACGGATGCTCGTCAGAAAATTTGAAATAAATCCACAAAGGACACCAATATGGTTGTGGCTCAGGCCTTATTTGACCTCTTACAGATACCACGTTAAAACAGACATGACAGCATCCCTCTTCAAAATGAGAGTCCCCACGACGGCGACGGGAACGAGAACGCCACCAAACAAAAGGTTTAATGAGCAAAACAATAGCTGTGCACGTGCGTTATAAATCTTTGTACATTTCTTTGCCGTCCTCTGCAAAACAACAACGTGAAATGGCCAAGTTCTGCGTCGTCTACGGAGCGTGGACGAAAACGACTAATTTTGCGTATTTCCATTTGGAATTGAACGTCGTCGTAGCATATTTAGCCTGAGCACGTTTTTCATAGCCACTGGCGCACTGAACAGATCTAGAAAATCGCGAATTTTGCTGGTAAAATTTAACTTCATTTTTTACTAAGCGTAGTCCTCGGCGTCGTCATTGTCGTCGTTGCTTAAGCTCCCTGTGGACAATTAAGGCAAGCAGTCAAAATACTGGAGTTATTTCGTACCCATGTTCCAGAAGTTGGGACAAGGTCTGTGATGTGGACCATTGTGGTTTGACTATCGAGTCCAAGCTTTGCCTCAAACTTTACCTGTAATTAACGTGGCGCTCTTTGTTTTCCATGTCAAGCCTTGGGTCATTTATTTTTAACTACGACTCATAAATCAAACGGAGATCAGCTAATTATTTCAGTTTTGAGCGACTTTTGAGTGGTACCTCTCTGAGACATCAACTTCATCTTATTTCTATTGAATAACAAGCGAGGCGTTTTTTCCAGTGTAAGTGTAATCGTTTCTACAGAGATTCTACAAAGAACGGTGTTAACATTTTGTTTCTGGCTTTGCAAATCTTAGGATATTGGAAGAGCCTATCTGAAATCTCTGATGGAGGAAGGAAAATACGAAACTGCTGCCAGGTTTGTACATAAACATTTTTAATGTCTTGTACAATAACGAATTTTGCTAGAAACTCGTACACTGTAACTACCTTGTGTTTCTATCATTTATCTCCAGAATATTCAAGTTATTAAGTGCCAAAAAATGTTCATGTTTAAAACTAACGACTACCTCCTAAGAGCATCAAATTGTTACTAGTTAAAACACCAAATGTTAAATGCACTTCAACCCTCTGTTGGATATTTTACAGACAGTGTCTGAAAGTCTTAAATGATGACAAGAAACTTTGGGAAGATGAAGTGTATAAGTTTGCAAGGAAACAGCAGTTGGAGGTGTGTTGCGATTTTCTTCAGAGAAGAAAATTAATAAGAAAAGCCCTGTGGGTTCACGAGGCTTTTGCGCGAGGTTGGAGAATTTTCGCGTGTCACGAGAAAACGCTGTTTTGTACTTATCTGCTTTCATTTTATACATGAAGATAACAATATTGTTTTGATTCTGTGTTCTTTCTCCATCAGGCCATTGCACCGTACATTCCAACAAGCACAGTGAGGTTGAGCTCAGCAATTTATGAAATGGTCTTGTACGACTTCCTCAGGAAAGATGTTAAGGTGACTAGACGTTTGCAGAGAAGAGTGAGGACAGAGAGAGACTTTATTTTATGTGGACTGGGTAAATCGTTGAAGGAAAACATTTTTGAAAAAATTTGTGCGATACAACAAAACTTTAACAAGTAATCCCAGAATAACAGTGTACTAAAAGCAAATCATCTTAAGTTATTTCTGCGAACTCCATTGTAAACACCGAACCGGCAAGCAAGCACAGGAAAACACAGAACCGACAAGAAAGCGCGGGGAAACACAGAGCAACTAAGAAAGCGCACATGGTTACAGACCGTACTGAACTCCACTAAGTCTACCATTATGAATCTCTGGTTGCTTTTAAATTTCAGAAATTTCAGGCCCTGATCAAGGATTGGCCAGGGGATTTATACAGCGTGTCACCCATTATCAGTGCTGTACAGGTGCGAAAATATACCGGACACTTTGATAAATATCTTATTAGATGGATATGAAGTATCGCTGTGTATTTTTACAAATCGTGCCGTAATTTGATGAGCCATGAGTTAATAAGGTCTTGAAACCAGTATGGTGTCCGAGAACTGCCAATCAAAAAATGAAAATTTTCAACCCAGCCGAGAGCTGCCACTACCAGCATGAATTGCGCGAATCGTAAAGGTTTAAAATGGCGGGAATTTGGCATACGTTCAAATAACCTTCCTTGCCATTTAAAAATGAATAGAGATAAACTTGCGTTGATTAAACGTCGATGGAAGTGTAAAAAGGGAAAAGGTTGACGATTACCGCTGGTTCACTCCTGAAGATTGACCAACATGAAAATTTCACCCGGGCTGTTTCGAGCCGTTACCGTGAAAGATAAGAGAATGTTGGTGAATCCGGACCGCACTAAGAACCAATCAGATTGCAGAATTGGTTACCGTTACCTCTTGGGAAAAAATAAAAAGGAATTGTACCCACCAAAGCATTTAATAAGAGATTTATTATCCAACTGCTGTTGTCAATGAAAGAGGGAGAATGTGACAGTTTTGCCTGTGCGCGCCGACCTGTACGGCAAAAAGGTTATCTACTGTACAAGTAAATAATATCGCGGTATCGTGATTTGTACTGTTATTTAGACGGTATTCGTTGCAGTTAGACAAACAGCATTATTGAACGACTTACGAAGAAGTTATCGACCAACAAACGATCCCTGACTGACACTCTGTTGTGCTCTGTAGGACCAGTTGGAAAAAGATCCCCAAAACCGAGTTCTTCTGGAAACACTTGGAGAACTGTAAGGCATTGAGTCTTGTTTTGTTTTCAATTTTATGGACCCCAAGTTCCTGACCGTGATTTGATTTCTTTGCAGCTACACACGATTGAAAAGATACGACAAAGGACTGGCCATATATCTGAAGTGAGTTCTGTGTCTGAAGGGGTTTAGTCATGGCATTTTGGAGTTATTTAATTTGGCTATTTTCAAAAATATCCTTGAATTGAAGGAAACCTGAAAATAATAGTTACCTAAGATAGAAAAACACTAAAGAGATAATAATAAACCATAAAGAAACAAAGATGGTTAAGGATGGAGAAGATTTACACGGACTGCAAATTTCGCACTTGGAAAAAATTAGGCTAAACTTTTCAAGATGCAGAAACATTGATGTACCAAAATTTAGGAATTAGATTTGAGTGAGTTATTTTGAGATCGTGTTTTTCTTTTTTTTTCACAGACTGGGCCATAGTGATGTGTTCAACCTGATACATCAACACAACTTGTTTAATTCGATCCAGGACAAGATTATCATGCTGATGGAGTTTGACAAAGAGGTAATACTAATGGCAGGTAGATGTGTGAGCTTCCAAAGCGGTCCAACAAAAAAGTTATTGACTCGTAGTCTGTTAGACTCTATACTAAAGCCGGATTCCGTGGCCATCGTCGCGTACTTGGACAAAACATCGCACTATATAATGTCACTTCTTCTCTCCTCTCGTTGAGGCGCTGTGGCCTTGTGGTTAGTTCGCTAGCCTCTGGATCAAGTGGTCTGGTTTAGAACCCGGCCTGGCCGGGGACATTGTGTTGTGTTCTTGGTCAAGACACTTTACTGTCACAGTGCCTCTCTCCACTCGGGTATATAAATGGGTACCGGCGAATTTGATGCTGGGGTTAACGCCAATGGACTAGAACCCATCCGGGGGGGGGGGGGGTGTAGAAATACTCCCAGTCGCTTCATACAACAGAAACCGAAATCAGTAGACTCCAGCCTGATTGGTCACTTGGCTTGCATGCAGACTTACCCTTCTCCCGTCTTTCTTCCAGTTCCAAAGGTTCTTTGTTGTGGTTTTTCTTAGACTATCTGTTACTTGATGTCAAAACTTTGACATTTTTATTAATTCTAATAGCGATTTCAGTCTCTAGAACAGAATTACAAAAATAGCGCTCCCAAGCCCTTCCAATGTATTTTTGATTTTGTTTTTGTTTTTTGCTCTTTGACAGAAAGCCGTGAAGATGTTGATTGACAATGTCGACAAAGTTCCTGTAAGTGTCTGCAAGATCCCTGGTTTAAATCCTCCATTCTGCTGCTAACTCGATTTTTTCTCTGTAGTCCCGAGTTCAACTCCTTGACCGCGTTGTGCAAATGACCAACTTGTCAGCCTCCCACCAGTTGAGATTCTTAATCATTTATGTTCCATTTGCAATATTTGTTTAATTATTTACAGTTGTCCCCAGTTAGCACAGCAGTACTAAATAAATGCAATGTTTCTGGCTTGTTGTTGCACACGTTTCAACAGGGTTCGACCACCTACTTTCTCTTTGACAAATGACCGGTGCCGCGTCTGCGTGGCTTATGTCAGCAGTGTCTTCAGTGTAACTCTGATGCCATCATTTGCAGGTCGAAGAAGTTGTACGACAGCTGAACAAAAGATCAGAACTGCTCCATGTGGTCAGTATCATTTGCTGGTTTATGGTTTTCTGTAAATTAGACTAAAAGTTAATACAGTAATTGAAAAGTCGACCCTACTTTACACGAGTTTGAACAGGTCTAAATCAAGCCGCGCAAATTTTATAGTTATATTCTGTTACCCTAGACCAGTGTATTACTTCGTTGTTGCTTACGTAATTTTTTGTTTTTACTCTTTTTCCTCCTAAAGTATTATAATTGTTTTTTGTCAGTATTTAGACACATTGTTTGTCAAGGATCCTCAAGCAGGAATGGATTACCACGAACTACAGGTAGAACTAGATAAGCTTATAACTACAAACACGAGGGCGCAAACTACGCAAAACAAAAAAACTAAAACGATCACAACCAGTGCGAAGCGCGCCAAAACACAACACTGGCAAGAAAGTGTTCGAATCACACAACCCTAAACCGCCAGAAAGCGCGGGTAAACAAATAACTGGCAAGAAAGCGCGGGAAGACACATAACCGGCAAGAAAGCGCGGGAAAGCAGATTACCGGCAAGAAAGCGCAGGAAAATATATAACCGGCAAGATAGCGCGGGTGACAACAAAGGCAGATAACGCAGGAAGACGCATAACCGGCAATAAAGTGCGGTGAAAACCAGATAACCGGAATCTAGCGGGGAAAAACATAGCCGGGAAGAAATAGCAGGAAAACACAGCCCTAAACAGGCAGAAAGTAAGGTGCAGACAAAGTAGTCGGTAAGGAAGCTCGGGAAAACACATAAGCGAAAGCAAGCGCGGGAAAAGATCGAAAGGCGCATATTTAACTGACGCATAGTAACAACAAGAAAGCACGAGAAAACACACAACCTATACAGTGAGCGCGCTTGCGTTTGATCATGACTTTGTCACCTTATCATCTCCATTATCTCTGGTCTGTTTGCTCGACTTCTATGAGGAACTATATCCACCCTCACTGATTTCGAAAGTGGAAAAGCACTGTAATAGCAACATGGTATTGTTCTTTCAGATTCCTCTTTACGCAGAGTTTGACCGTCCAAAACTTCTGACATTCCTCAGAAACAGCAACTATTATCCTCTACAAAAGGTAAATGATACTCGATTTTGAAAAAAGATGATTTGTGAAATACCCTGCTTCTCAGAAGGACTAATGTCGCTCGTCCCAAGGGAGTAAGACCATCATTGGGACGATGTTTACTATGACTTGCTTGATTGTTCGTAAGTGTTTCTCTCAGTGTCAGAAAGTTTGAATTTCAACACCTTGTCTTTCTGTTAGGCTTTGAACGAGTGTGAACAAAGACGTTTGGTTCCAGAGATGGTGTTTTTGCTCAGTGAGTATTATTTAAGTTCAAATTCTAGTAAGAATATATAGTTTTAAAGACCGTTTTCGTCGTGCTTGTCGTAAAGCGAAAACCATTGAAGTAATCGAAACTATTCAAATGCATCACATTCAAATACCACCATTGATAATTTGAAGCAAAAGCTTGCTACTAGTGCAAAACGCAGAGAAACGTCTTGAGACATTAAAAACAACACTCTTGCTTTTTGTATGTTCTTTATGGCGGCGAAAAATGTAAACAAGGCACATGCGTAGTGCTATTATTTAGAGCCAATAACAAAGGTCACAAACAATTGCAATACAGTGAACCAATCAAAACTCAAAGCAATTACACGTGACTCACGTAAAGCGTGGGAAAATGAGTGCGAGAGAGACGCGATTGGTCTTGGTTTTACTTGTGATTGGATGAAAAAGTGGCGCGAGTTTTTGCAGCCAATCGTGTCGTGCAATAATGCAAAGTCAATGACTTTTCGACACTCAAATGAAAACCGCTCTAATCCACGAAAAACTTATTGAATCTTCGCTTGATTTTTGTGGTTTGCCAGGTCGTATGGGAAACAACAAGCAAGCTTTACAGCTGATTATTCAGGAGGAAAACAATGTAGAGAAGGCAAGTCTTCAGAAATAAAATGAGTCATAGTTTTTGTTAGTAAAATTCCAACAGCGTTAGAGTCTAAAATACTTGCAAAGAGGATAATCAGTTTTTGAGTGATATGTCTTTGTTGACTGACAGGCCATTGAATTCGCCAAGGAACAAGATGATGAAGACTTGTGGGATGATCTTATCAATTATTCTCTTGACAAGCCAGGTATTTTAGAACCCTGGCCAAACGGAGTCGCAAGTAGACGCAAGTTGAAAACTTGGGTCTACTTGCGAGTCCGTTTGGCCAGAGCTTGCGTGCACTTGCGTTGACTTGCGATGACTTGCGCTCACTTTGGTCGAGATCAAATTTGCACGCAAGTAAAGCAAGTTTTTGACCGCTTGGCCACCCAAACCAAGTCAACGCAAGTTGAGTGACGTCCATTAACCTATTATTAGCCAATGAAATAGAGGATAGTCTTCCTTAAAATTTTTTTTTTCGCGACCCTTGTTTACTTGCGAGAAAACTTGCGAGCCCGTTAGGCCACCCAACGAAAGTCTCTACGCAAGTTCAACTTGCGTTCACTTGCGATCACTTGCCGGTCCGTCTGGCCAAGGCTTAAGTCTTCAGATTCACTGGACCCGAGAGTAGGGCGGAAATGGAACCTGAGAAAAAACATTTTTCTGTTCAACTAAAAGACCCTTTTAGATTCTTTTAACACACAGTCTTCTTCATAGCCAGCTCTTTATTAACATTTTCCTTTCGCTGAACGGTTGTTCAAGAGGCGCACTAACGAAACATCAGTTAAATTGAAAGGAAACTCGCCAAAGAGTTGTTCACCAACTGCACGTGTGGTTGTTTACTCTGTATAGAGGTAACTCCGACGTCTGTTCTAAATGAAATTGCGGTAGTCACTTCTTCATTTTACTGTTTTTCTTTATCCCTTTAGAATTTATTACAGGTCTCCTGCAGAATATCGGAACTCATGTTGATCCTATCAAACTCATTAAGGTATGGTATTTCTGCGATTCAATTTCCATTGTTAGTACTAAATGTTTGTTGCTGCTGCTGCTGTTGTTGTTGTGATGGTCGCCGATGAGTATGGCAAAGTCGTTGCCGAAGTCACTCCAGTTTTAAATGTTTTGAAACCAGCCTGCGTTGATGTCGTTTACGGTGACCTTATAGTTAATGTGCTTGTCTCCGGATCGAGTGGTCCGGGTTCGAGCCCTGGCCGTGGACATTGTGTTGTCACTGTGTTCTTTAGTGAGCAAGACGCTTTACTCTCCACCCTGGTGTATAAATTGGTGCTGGCAAATTTAGTGCTGGGGTACCCTGCGATGGATTAGCATCTAAACCTTGGGGGGAGGGGGAGGGTGAGTAGAAATACTCCTAGTCGTTTCATGCCACAGAAACGGGGATTAGCTCCGGCCTGATGGGCCTTTTGGCACTTACCATTTCCTTCTTTTCACAGAGGATACCTGAAGGAATGAAGATTCCTGGTCTAAGGGATTCGCTAGTGAAGATCCTTCAAGATTTCAATTTACAGGTTACTGGTCTAAACACTTTTAATCTTACCTCTACAGTGGTGTTGTATTGGTTGGATTGTTGGCTCAATAAAGAGTATCTGAGCAAAATATTTTTTTCACTCTCAGATTTCTCTTCGTGAAGGCTGTAAAAAGATTCTTGTTAAGGACAGGTGAGAAAAACAATTGATAAGGTCAAATAACCGCTCTCCTTGTTTGACTTAACACAACCGTCAGTGTAAGTGAATATATAAAATATAAATTTGAACTGCGGAGAAAGATATGAACTGAGACATGAATGATCATGAAGTAAAAGATAATCGCTACCTATTTAACGTTTTGAAGAAAGTGATGACGTCATAGGTCGTTCCACTACAAACAGTACAATCAAGAATATATCTAGAAATAAAAAAGCAGTGTTCTTTAAACTTTGCACCAGAAATGTACATCACAAAAGAAACAAAATGTTAACCCATCTTATCGTTGCCATGGCAACAATTTTGCCACTATTGCTGTCTAAATCAAGACCACCTCTACTCCCAACAATCCAATGGGGAGAGTTGAGACAATAAGAGAACTATGTGTGTTCCGTCCGAGCAACACCCTCTGTTCCACTTTAAAAGGTTACAAATGAGGCTATTTGGTGTTCCACGGGAAGAGACTGGAGCCAAGAGTGTTGCCATGGCAACAACATAGTAGGTTTCATTCTCTATTTTTCTCGGTCCCCACCCCCTACCCAGTCAAGTCTTCCGTCTTAGGCTGGGGTCCAGTGCTCTTGCGATTCTATTCGTTCGTTCGACGATCGAATGAAAATACGAGGAAATAGAGGACTGTGAACAGTCTATTATGCTAGTACTTGTAATCGCATTTAGTAACAGCTCATAGTCTTGCTACTGTTTTAAACTTAGCCACTTGATTACTTAATAAGAACGTAACATTTGTTCTTCCTGTAGTGTGTCGTTGCTTCAACGGTTGAGTAAAGTTCAGCAGAAGGGAGTGTCTGTTGACGGTATGATTGCGTCTTTTGTTAATCAACGTTTTTGGATCAAGTGTCCATCGCAGCCTTTTATGTGCTAATTGATTAATTGGTTTTTCTTTAATTGTAGATGAAACCAAGTGTCCCGTATGCCAGGGAACCGTTATCGCCGAAGGTTAGTAAAATAAACCGTCTGTTTTCCTATCCTTTATTATCTGCACTCCACGCACATGGTCTTTGATACTGCTGACACTTTTGTCGATTTGACTGTCGTTCTAGAGATCCATATTCAATCTATCGTGCCGGCCTGGTTGGTACAGCAAGGGGGAAAGAAAGCGGCGCGCGGTTTTCTCTTCCCCTGCGAAAAATTTCTCGTTTTCCTGTCGTTCCTACGCCTGCTAAACAAGCTAGATTAGCCAGTGTCCTTGTGTTTCGTTCTCAGGCTGCGACAAGTGCTCTTCCAAAGGTACATAATAGGCTCAGTGTTATATTTTTCACCGCTTCATTTATTTCCTCAGAAAGATCATGATATCACGATTGCGTTCGTGAAACAAGACTTCGTATGAATAAACTTAGAACCAAAAAGTACCCGGCGCAAATGCTTGAAGTAGCCGGCGACTTGCGTCAGGCGCGGCTTATTTTTGAAACCCCTGTTAAAATTCCTCCTGCTATGGCGACTTAACAAAGATTGAGTGAAGAAGTAGCTGATAATCTGCCAGCATCTCATCCAATCCGAGCGGCTTTATGTTACACAAACTGGAGTTCTGAAGGGCCAGCCGATTTAGTACTTACGCAGTGTGCATTTGTATACTAACGACAGGTATTCTTGTTTGAGAATTAGATTTTGAATGTAAAACCATCTGAGAATGAATTTCAAGACTTTTCACTGACTTGAATGAGAAATGTGGAGTCTCTTTCACTAGTGACTACCCCTTACCCGAGTGTTCTTTTCGTGCGAGACTGTTGGATCTATATAAGGTAGCTCTACCAATCCACATTTCTGGTTTGCTGGTTATCGCTTTTTAAATGATCTTTTTGTTTTTTGGCAGATACAAGACGAGCCTCGCATGTTGTCGTGTTCTTCTGTAAACATGTATATCACGAAGACTGTCTGCCAGCGCGTGATGTGGTGAGTCATTAAATCATTACGGCCATTTATACGAGATAAATAAACCGCGGCTTACATAAGACTCGAACTGGACCATTCAGTTATACGAGCGGGGCTTATATGAGACGCCAAGTGCTCCCATAAATGGTTCACCGCTTATTCGTGATTAATGCCTCTTTTTTGCGTCGCTTGTCATAGCAATCACGGAATTGTGCGAGCTCCCGCTCGAGCGCGGGAAATCTTTGCGCTTGCGCAGTGTAAGCTAGCGTCTTATTTAAGCCTAGCTCAAAACCTTCGTCTTACACAAGCCGCGCGTGAACCGTCTGAAATGTACGATAAATTAGGGCCTTAAGTAAGCCGCGGCTTGTGTAATCTGCGGCTTATTTTCCTCGTATAAATGGCCTTGATGTCACATTTAGCTTTCCCGCAGGAATTAGAGGTACGTCCAAATAATACGGTAACTCTGGTTACGCTGCCACATTTCGTTTTATGTATTCACTTAAAAGTGCTGCTTCTTAGGAAAGTAAAGTTCCTGAATTCAAGAATATTACTGCTCAGCGTTTGAACACACTGGCGCTTCATTCTTACCAGCCTGCGTGCAGCCCTTGTTAGGTTTTCACGCGACGCTTCTGGTGGAGGGGGCGCAACATGACGGCCCGGGAATCTACCAGCTGTATATGGAAAACACGAAATGGAGAAGTCGTGTTAGTCCAGACCAAAGCTGTGAAGGAAAGAAGAGGGCACAGGTCTGAGCTTATTAACTTGTTCTTTGTAGGGGCCGTTTTGCCAGATCTGCACGGCACACAGTCAAGTGAAAAGACGGCGATCTCGTCACGTACAGGGGAATGAAGCAAGACCTTAAACTATGAACTCTAGTTGATAGGCATTGATGGGACGAAATACAGACATCAATCAAATTCTGAACCAAGAGTTCAAGATTCTCCAGCCGTCCTGTGATTCAGTCACACCACTCAAGCTTGCTTCTTGTGGAGTGATTCATTACAATAAGATTGAGCAGTCATGTGATGGAACTGAGAAGTTCTAATGGTGATTTCTGTCAGTCATCACTCGACCTGTTCTGGTCGGGCATTCTACCTGGACGTTCTTTTGGCCGGTCACGCACTCCTAACTAATGTCAGGGAAGAGTCTGACGAACTGAAAGGAGGTCCAACACGTTTGCCCGGTGAAGATGTAATCAAGCGCGGGAGAACATGCAAACAACATAACATAACAGTAATAATTGTATAAATCAAAATGTTAGAGGGGCTGCTACTTCACGGTTTGCTATCTTAAAAAGTTAAGCCTAATTTTCTAAGTCTGTCGTTTGCAATCCGTGTCAATTTCTCCATCCTCAAACAATCCCCGTGCCTTTAGGGTTTATTATCTCTGTTGTGTTTTTATCTACGTATATCGCTATTTTCAGGTTTCCTTCAATTTAAAGGTCATTATAATCAAATTATAATCCATCAAATAATAATAAAAAATAATAATCATACAAATATTTTCGCTTGCGCGCGCTTGGTTTAAACACGTCACGTGACCGAATATTCCCCAGCTAAAACTGGTCGATATCAGAGATTATTTTTTTCTCAAGCATCTGAGCGGGCCGGATGCCTAAATCCTCGAATTTGATTGGCTAATCTTGCATACGTGACTGGTCCACTTTTTTACGATACGGCCCACGGGTCGGATTTTTTCCCGCTGCCTACATTTCGCTCCTAAAAGTTAGTGGTAATCGTAGTGGTAATCTTTTGCCTTTTTTACAAATCCATCGACGATTAGTCACCGCAAGTTTATCTCTGTTCTCTTTAAAATGGCAAGGAGAGTCACTGTAAGTAAATTCAGTTGAGTGTTTCGAAGTTGCGAGAGTTTGCTTGGTTGTTTTTAGCTTGTCGTTGTAATGGCGCTTAATCCTGTGTTTCTCTCGCCATAGAATTTGAGTCAATTTCAGTCAAATTTACGTTTCTGATCGTTGCTGTATTTAGGAGAATTTCTGTAGAATACACTTAACCAATTTCCTCGCTTTCTGCTATACAATTCAGTACGGTAGAGTGGTTTTAAAAGTGACGACTGACAGACATTGTTTTTGTAGTAAAACTTCAAACTTCGCACGAAATTTCACACCGGAAAAACTGTTTTGGAAAACTTAACTGGTCAAACAAATGCAACTAACATAAAGTACTCCGAAAACCATATGTTCTTTAATACATCTTTCTTTGCCTACTATCTGAATTATTCGCTCGTTGCCACTATTTTTTACAAATCGTTAGTAGACGGCGCGCAGGCCGATTCAATGACAAGAGTTGCGTAAACAAACCTATAAGTACTCTGTAAAACCAATTTACTGCAGGAAAAAAATAAACATGTTATATACCGGGCTAGGTCGGTCCGTATGGGAAAAAACTGTGCCCTTGGTCTCAGTACGGCCCTCGGCCTACGGCCTGGGGCACAGTTTTTTCCCATACGGACCTCCCGCCCGGTAAATAACATATATTTAGGCGCCAAATGGAGGCTTTTGTCTATATAGTGGTTGAGCTCCTGTAAGGAATAGGAGAACACGCGACACGGCGGACTAACTTGGCTCTTGATCGACAAAATTCAAGTCCTTAAAAAGAACCACAAGCACAAAACATGGCCATCTCACGCTATTCAATATTGTGTGAGGTCTTGTTCTAGCGGTGATACTAAACGTCGTTGTCTCACCATAAACTAATGAAATGTCCAGAGTTATTTTTGTCGTCAGCGATTTATTGTACACAAATACGTTAGAAGGAAATATGAAAGAGACACTTATACAAAGAGTGTATTTGTTCGAGATCGCGGATTGCTTTATAAAATATAGGACTTTGTTTCATCTAAGGAGAACAATTCAAATAAAACTCTGTCCCTGCACTGGGTACGCGGGGCAAAGGTCGCTGGCTGGATTTAATTACACGCTAAACAGCTGAACAATGCTGCACCTGAGAATTATCGCATCATGCTTAACATAGTCAAGTCGTGCCATGATGCGCGAATAATCTTCCTATAATTTGTAATAAATAATGTCTTAAAAAATACAGGAACGTCGATCGGGCTTTATTTACTTTGTACACTGATCGGTTCCGTAGATATTAACACACAGTGATCACCCACGTTGGCTCGTAGTTTACCGCCCTTATATTTACTCCAAAAGGTCGAGGAAGCGTCATGAAGAGCCGAAGAATCTCGAGCGCCCGAGCATAGTGTCGGCGCTTCCCGAGCGAACGAGACGGTTCGGCTTTTCCTGGCTCTTCCATGACCTTGAATTTATGGACGTTTTGAATTTTGTATTTTTTTCTTTTCGGTTTTTAAACTTTTGGTGTGACTGTACGCCCTCTCTAACTACAGCCTTTTTAATTGAAAGTAAATGCGGTCTGTAAGTCCAAAAGCAAAGAGCAAAACAACTCCATAATATACAAACCTGTACGAAAAGCGTTCGGAAAAAACGTAAATATACACGATTAACCAAAATAGAAAAAAACTACGCTCGCGTTTATACGGTACCATTTAAAAAGAAAGTTTCAGCAACAGAAACGCGCCTTACAATTCAAAACGAAGTCTGTTGTAAACGCTCTAACGAGTTTGGAAAGTAGAACGTGCTCGAGTGATTCTAGCAGCTTTTGTTGTTTTGAGTGGCAGTTTCCTGTTTGAAATGAAAACTACGATAAATCGGAAAGTCATGCAAAACAGCTACCAATTCAAAGAGCGAAACGCTTATGTAACCAAACATGTAAATATAGGGTAAATATAAATCGAACCATGGCTGCAGTCACAGAGAACGGACAGTATTAACTTTGGCAGGGTTTATAACGAGTTGATTTGGTAACTGACAAGTAAGTAAAATATTCCTAAAGTAACGTCTGCATTGATTAGTGATAAAGACGACGATGCCAGCCTTCGGTGCCTTGAAATCCATTGGGGTGATGTGAACGTTTATTCCTCTCCTGTAACTCGTTCGTGTCCTCTCGCAACTCCACTGTATGAATCCCCATTCCCATGAACATAGGTTTTGTTCGCTATTTCGAGCGCTATATAACTGTAGTAGAGAAGAGACCATCCTGTTTGTACGAAACGCTGTCTCTCTGCAGATTAAATTCTCTTTGAATGGCAATTGTTATCACGTTGCGTTTGGTAAACTGTTGATTGAGGTGCCTAATCCATCTAACGTGCTTAGGAGGCCATCTACTCTATTTACGTCTATTTCCCTAAAAAAGAGCAAAATCTTGACATCACTCATTTATAGTGGTTGAAGAATCGTGACAACGTAAAACGGTCCAAAAAAGTAAGGATCGGACAAAGATATGCATAAACAGGCTTTTGCATAATTTCCACGTGTATCTGTTTAAAATAAAAGCTATTTTTATATGTAATGGTAATAAGACTTCGTGTCGTCCAATTCGGTCTGTAATCA
>CM042752.1:27598866-27613905 GCA_022496165.2 Catalaphyllia jardinei | reverse complement strand
CCTTCATTCACTCGACTCTAAATAAACGATATCTTGAAATCTTGTGTCTGTGGTTACTGCGCATATGGTTTATTTTTGTCTTTTCGCTTGCTCTGAAATACTCTAAAAAAACGTCAGGGAATATGGGGTGGGTTGCGGGCAAATTCATTCAGGCGTCAATGGGTTAAGTTTGAGAAACCAGGTAAAATATGCAAATGAGATGACTGATGACCTTATTTTATCAAGTATATAAATAAAGCAATCTTGGCCAATTTGCAGCACAGACCATTGAAACATAGTAGGCTAATAGTTCTACAGGAAACACACCAGCAGTTATAAAAAGTTCTGTTCCCATGGCAACTTACTCTTTTCTAGTCTCCACCCACTTGATTTCAATATGTTAATGATTTTCAGCTTGAAAAATATTAAACAAGGCCAAACTTGAGCTAACATATTTGTATGCTACTGTATCATGCATCTGAGGTGCCATTAGTAAATATCAAAATGGACCATCAAAGTTGGCAAGAAAGGCCTTAAATATTGGGGAGGACTGAAACTTTCTGAAACAACAGTCTGTTGCCATGGTAACAAAACTGTTAAGCTCGTATTGTGGAGCCCATTTAGTAGAATCTTACAGCAAAGAATCAAACATTTCCGATACAAATTGACTGAGATATCTTTCTTCATCATATTTGATCCAAATTTGGTTGTGTATGACATCCTTATCTGGCTAATTTGCATATTTTAAAAGCTTGAATATCCCTGGAATGAAAAGAGATTTGAAAATAGTAAACAGTATTTTTCTTCTCATACAGACTACTTGTTTATGTTTTAAAATGGCTATGGTAGGACAGATGCGATTTTCATTCATAGTACCACTTTAAAGGAGTTCAACAACAGAATACAAAACTATCTTTATATTGAAGGATAACTAAAATGGTAGTTTACATAGAGAAAAAAACACCACATAGATAATAATAAACCATAAAGGAACATGGAGGGTTAAAGACGGAGAAGGTTAAAACAGATTAAATAAGACAAACTTGAAAAATTTAGGTTTAACTTTTCAAGATGCACAAACCATTATATGTTTACGTCCTTTAATGCATGCACTAAGATTACATGCCATATCTAACGAATTAAATAACGTATTTCTATAGTTCATGAAATAATTTCATAGGCTACTTTTGGCATTACAGACACCCTGCTAATATGGATAGCAGTAAAAAACACTAGCACAAATAGAACTTACAAAGTTACAGTTCACAAAGAATTGAAAAAAAAAATGTAAAAGAAAATAACAAAATCATCTGCAAAAATACATCTTACTGACAGCCACAACTCACACATGTATGCAAAAAAAATTGCTGTTTTTGGTATCACGCACAAAAATATAATAACAAGCATTTTTATTATTTCGTCTTTGGAAAATTACTTCACTTTTAGCAACAACTTATTTCAATCAGTACTCGAATAAACTTTCGTTTCTACAGCAATGAACGACACAACTACCTCGGCGCTTGCCAACCCACCCCTCTTTACCATTCAGTTTGGGCTAGGAAATGGCCAGCGCATGAATTTCCGACACTCATTAAAACCGACGATCGCAACAACAACGTTTAAATCTACAAGATCTAACAAAAAAATGCGCGCTGATGCAGTAAAGATTTTAACACTGCGCTATTTGTTGCCTACTTCCGCATTTCCCTGGCACTCATAGTAAGCGTCCTCGGCCACGTTCAAAAATGGCGGGTTTACGTATCACGTGAACAAACCTTTAAGTACATTTCACGAAGCTTGTAAACTCGAGAAATCGTGCAAAAATAATGCCTAGCGACATACTCGATTTCCAAATTGGTGCTCCGATTATGTAGCTGCATGGAAATTTTAAATGGTACGCGCAAGTCTTATTTTCTTAAAGAAATGAGCATAATACTAAAAGTTGACAACTTATTTTTACTCACCGTTTCCTCTTCTTTCTCCATTCCAGTTGGCATTTGAGGCACAGCACGGTTTATGGTGCTGAATTCCGTCAAATCGGGTAGTTCCTCCGCCCGATACACAGGAAGAGCCTTGTTGGAATCGAGCTGCCGAGCTCTGAATGACAATTTACTCATCTTGACGCGCTGTTGAGTTTCCAAAGCGGCGCTCAAATTTAAAAATTTGAAACACTGCACAAAGAGTGCAGGTTCGAGAAAATTTTGAAACAAACACTAGGGAAATCGTATTAGAGCATTTTGAGTTTTTTGGCTTGTCAGGTCGTCCTTCAAGACTGACTTGGACAAATTTTCTTCTTCGGATCCCATTTTCTGGGATCCATCATGGCGGCAAAAACGCTCATAGGAGAAATATGTCCCAAAATGCAACACGATGGACGGTGCGCGCGCATACCATTGAAGGGCGCTTGGGCGTGACTGGGAATTTGTTCCTCTTCGAATCTGTGACCGGGCGCTTGACAGCCTGACAGGGCGTTCGCGTTCACTACCCAGAATGTTCATTTACCTTATTCCAGTTTGGAATTAGTTGTAGTCCTAGTCTTCCATACAACTTCTTAAATAGGCAGAGCATTTTGAAATAATTATGTGATTTCGAAGCCTACTTAGTGCTAAAGACTGGAGCAACCTCGCGCCAGCCTTACATTCATCCAGCTTCGTTCCCATGGCGCTTTCGCCTTCCACTTTAGATTCAAACTGCAAATAAAGAAGCCAGTTTTCACTCAAAGTGCAGTGTATAGCGAAATTCTTATCCTAAAGGAGCGAGTGCACTTTTCAAGCTGTAACACTTGAAAATGAGCACTGGAAAATAATTTACATAATAAAATATTCAAGATTATACGAACGGGAAACGAAGTGGTGGGCGAGCGAGCCTAGTATAGAAAAAACGCTCTTCGATCTCTATTTAAGCTTTAATCTTAAAGAGCTATGCTTAATTTTTTAACAACTTTCTGTTTGTATCTGTTGTCGGGAGCCTACTTTACGAAAGCTATAGTCACAAAACGTCACATGCTGTCTTTTCCTCTCACTGTTTTTGGTTTTGGTAATTTTGCAAAGCGTAAAATTTGAATCTCACAATATTTAGTGAACATTAAGGACAGGACCATTTTCCGAAGTGTGTTTGTATATGTATGTGTGAGGGGGAGGGGGATGGAGAGGGTGGGGGTCTTTTATTGGCTGTTACCCAATCTCTCTCCTTTACTCGCGTACCTTAACACATACCGGTATCGTGATCAGTTCAAGGTCAACTATTACTATTATTATTGTTATTATTATTACTATTATTATTATTATTATTATTATTATTATTATTATTGCTAATAATCTCAGATAGAATCTGGTTTTCATTGGTTCCGGACAACAACCAGTTGTCAAAGGAAACCAAGAAGCGTCCTTCATTTATTTTACTTTCCTCTTCTGCCTACATCTCGAGAACATTCCTAAGAATCCTTGCCAATTCCAACAATACAGATCTCTGAATCAGTTCAATGAATTATTATTTTTACTATGATTATTTTTACTATTATTATTATTATTATTTATTCAGTTATTATTATTATTAATACTATTACATTAAAAAACAATATGCAAATTGTCTCGTAAAAATAAAAGGCACTAGAGACGAGACTTTCTCCTAGATGTCCAAGATGTCCTACTGAGCTCCTCCCTCTTCCAAACTGACACGAGAAAATCCAAAAGAATCACTGACGACTGGCTCGCGAATGACAAAAACCCGTGCAAAAGTCGTGGTGCAGTCCAGTAAAAATGTGTAGGCTATAATTTTTAAGTGAATTCCAATTTAAGAGATCCAATCAGTTATGCACAGTTCAACGGGAAGATATTCCACCAGCACAATTATTAATCTGTTGTGTTGATCCAAAAATCAGCGTTAACCGTGTTCCGTAACGAACTGAGACATACTGTGTGAACTCGAGAATCGCTTTGTCTAAGTGTGTAAGATCACAACTCATTAGTGGCTTCGACCAAGCTCAAGCCCGTATCTTTCCCAGAAGCAGTGGGTTTATGTTTATTCTGTTGTCTGAAGTATTGAAGGACTTATCATTGATAGGCTGCCGAACCGATTACTAGCCCAACGGGCCTCTTGTTCAATAAACTCTTTATGTTTACCATACTTTTTTTTCCTGAAAGGCTCGTGTCACTGACAGCAGCCTCGCACAATTGAAGGGGAAAACACTCCGGGGATGTTGCTGAGCCTCGTACTTGCAGTTCTAACTTGACCTGACAACAGTTTATGGACGCTAGATGTTGCACCTTCACCGTTCACGTTGTCCATAATTAACGCGCTCTGGAAAAGATTCAGGTAAAAACATGACACGATCAGTTGTTAAGCTTCGTCCATTGTTTGCCTGGTAGTTGTCAGGATCCAGCGAAATCGAAGAATACTAAAACTGAGGTGCTAATTTTCCAATAAATCTCTTCGGACTTCCGGCTTTCTTTATGCTGTTTTCTAGTTTGTTTGTTTCATATGTTTGTGTTTTTTGTTTGTTTGTATATTTATTCATATTTTAAAATACCACGACTTGTAATAAATAAATAAATAAAACAAAATAAAATACGTGCTGTTGACCGAAACATCGTTGTATTATTAGAATTTGATGCAGATAAGTCCTTTTGACCTGAAAATTTTCGCCACTTTACCTAAGGGAGGAGACTGCCTTATGAAAAGGACGGCGGTTGCTTGTGGTAACTTTTAGAGCTTCTTAATTAGGGGTTGAAAAAACGAGTCTTATAGCTTTTAAGATGTCCAGCCTAAAAATTCCTAGCCTGTTCCAGGCTCTTGGTCGGTGGGGACGATCAGAAAGCAGCGCGGGACGAGCGACGAGCTCCCGGATCCCGCTCGCTGCGGTGGCCGAGAGTGGCCATCAGAAGTAAAGATTCAAATTCGAAATTCGATTTCCAGAAGTTTAAATTCTAAACTTAAAGTCGATTTCTAAAGTGAAAACTTAAAATTCAAACTGACTAAGTACAAAATCCAAAATTGGAAATTCAATAGCCGTAATAGACATTGGACAATGGCGAATTCGCAGTTGCGAAAACCGCAGTTCTCAATTCTCAGTTTCCACTTTGACCACCCCCCTCTCCCCCCCTCCCCTAACACTTTTTTTGTCGAAGTGTGTAGTGAGGCGAATATTTCTCGAAGTTTGCCATAGCCATTTGTTATTTTAACACAGGATCAACCACCATTGCATAGCGCAACGCTTTTAACATACTAAAGATACAGGAGCCCAAATTAAAGATACCAAAACAAGCTAAGGTGTTCACAATTAATGCAACTTGACATCTGGAATCATAAAAATTGGACCAAAATCGTATTTGAGTGAACGGTACACACTCCGACAAAAAAGCGTTAGGGGAGTGGGAAGGGGGGTGGGGGGATGGTCAAAGTGGAAACTAAGAACTCCGGTTTTCGCACCTGCAAATTCGCCATTGTCCAATGTCGATTATGGCTTTTGAATTTCCAATTTCAGAAATAGATTTTGTTTTTCGTGAGTTTGAATTTAAAGTTTTCACTTTAGAAATCGACTTTTAGTTTAGAATTTAAACTTATGGAAATCGAATTTCGAATTTAAATTTTGACTTTTGATGGCCACTCTCGGCCACCGTACGCTCGCCGCTGATCCTGCTTGTAGACCGTCGCCAGCGTCCTCACTGACTGAGAGCCTGGAACAGGCTAAAAAATTCCACATCGGGAGCTTTCGCGGTATCTGTTAGGGTAATTGAGTCGAAAAAAATCAATATCAGAATTGGTGTTTCTCAGCAAACAATGTACTTCTTAGGGATGAAAAAGTTTTAAGCCATGCCCACAAACAGGATTTTGGAACCTCTTAGGGGTTCATTTCAAAATTTTCCACGAGCACCCCTGACCTTTTCATATTGGATTGGTTTCGGGGAGGGGGGTGTGGGAAGGGTTGAAGGGGGATTAGGGCGGACTTAACACTTTAAAACAGGGCCAATTTTCTTAATTCTGTAACCAAGTTCGCTGACTTCTTTAATTTTATCCGCTTTCCCATTTCTCTCGGCTGGATGGAGGAAATCGAGGACCTTGTACTGTAACTTTTCTAAAAAGGACTGAACAAGCAAAAGGACTGAACAAACTCCAGCACGGAAAGGCCCAACAGCCCTTACACACAGACAGACCGTCCGGCACAGACTGACAGCACATCTTGCAGTTACTTACTAAGAAATTGGAAACTCGTAATATTTATTGAGAGACTTAAATCAAATAACGGTGTGAATTTTTTTAGCAAGGCGGAGGAATACGCAGTGGTGCACATACGCGAGAAGAAACACCAACCATTCACTTTTCGCTTTTCGCCGGCCGGGCCAAAAACGCTATCGTTCCCAGGCCTCTTGTCGTTCTGTGCCATGATCGAAAGGAATTGTGGGTAAGAGCAAACAAAACTTCATGTATATGTAGGACGTAAACAGCATAGGGCAGTGCTAATGTTAGAGGTACAGTACAAAGTTATCAGTATTTTAGTGCTCTATAGTTTCTGAACTTCGAAGATATTCTGAACTGCGTCATCTGGGCTTATTTCGGGGCCCTGAAGATCTCGGTCAACTCGATCAGATCATCTGACAATCGAGAGTACAGTGTAGATCAGTAATATAAAGATTTCTTTGTAAAACTTTAATTGATAGTTAACTGATTTCTCAGCACTTCAGTTTAGAGTACAGTGCAAATAGAACTTATTTCGTCAGAAACTGTGACACAATAACGCACCTTTCCCATGATAATACAGTGCTGTGCAATGTGTAACTCAATTGTGTAGTCAAATTGCTTTAGTCATCTATGTAGGCTCAATTACCCGCTGCTGTTCGGGAAAGGAGCCCGCGCTCCTCCCCCAAAAGCTCTATGCCAACTCTCTCAGATTATCGATCGATCTGGGAGTCTCTCGTATATTAGCCCATGAGCAGGCGCCCCTTGGAGTCAAAGAGCAAAGCGATTCTGCGGGAAGGAGTCTGGTAAAGAGGTGCCAAGAGTGTGAGCCTGCCTTGATCTCTGTAATTTTTTCATTTCTGCTTCGCCTGAGCAATGTGAAATATCATTGGTCAAAAAGTGGGAAAGATGAGAAAACTGTCAGTCTATTATATTTGATGAGGAGTGATCAGATCCCCATGGAGTCAGTACTTAACCTCACAATAAAAAATAAGTCGCCACATTTGGAGTCCGAGAAAGAGTTGACTGCGCATTTTGCTGATGTTTTAACAAATTTTCAGCCTACATCTGGTTAAATATCAAACTAGGTATCGAGGAAGCAGGAAATAGCAGTTGAAAGTATGTCAATGAATCAAAATGTACTTGTTGTGTTGTCCACTATGTATATATATAGTGGTCTCAAATAAAGCGTTAAAAAGAAAGCCGATTCTCCATTGTGCAAAGTATATATATCTATATATTTATTTTTTTATTAATATATATATATATATATATTTATATATATCATATATATATATATAAATAATATATAAATATTATGAATGTATGCGATTGTAAATGGGCAATGACACAACACAAAGCTGTTTGCCCATTTACCAGCCAAGACCAGATTGCTGAAGCATGATCACTTGCAATCAAGTGTGTGTCCTTGCTGGACATAAACTTTGACGACATTTCTTCAGTAAAACTGTATTAACAATGGAGTCGTGCCTGGATGTTGTTATGAAAAAGATTTACAATTTTCCTGAGAAATCTGAGCTGTCAAAGTTCTTTCTTCTAGTGAAAATTAATTGACTTAATTCCTTTTTGTGGTTTTCGAGGGGGAAATTAATAAAATATTTGCAGAGATCAGCACAGGCTCACTTTCTCGTCTTTCAGCTTAACCACTCAAGTTCGTGCTCTCTTCAATGTGGGCATGCTTACAGGCTACCCGTATACAGACAGTTCTTTTGCTCTCCCATACGAATCACCAAATCTGCAGAAAAGATGTGAAAGAGCATAAAATGCATCTTTCTGACATATTTTGGCCATTATTTGGAATTCTAGGGGAAAGTTTTTTATGTTTAATGAATTGTTAAGATTTAATCTGAAGATTTCTTCCTACACTTGTTAGGATCAAAAAGAGTAAAATTGGCGATCTCCAGAATTTTTATTTGTTTAGGTTAGCATCTCTTTTTAGTATTTTTGCTGATTACATGACAAGAAAAGCTAGTGATATGACATCTGTGGTGAGTTACATCAAACCAAAGTTCAAGTTATTGGGGTAAATCGTGATCAAGGTAAACAAAATTCAGTTCAAGTTAGCAGGGAATATGAGTTACCAGTAACCAAGTTTGAGTTAACCAAGTTAAAATGGCTGAAAAGTGGGGTCAAATCCAAGGAAAATATAATGGGACTGAATTAGAGTTACCTTTAGAGGGGGAGATCAAATTATCCGAGTTCGAGTTACATGTACCGGGGTTCCTCACTGTAATTTTTCTTCTGAGAATTTGTTGTTAAATGAATCACTATCCCTTAGTTTTAACTATCAAATTATATTGAATATTAAAATTATTACTGATAATGATTTAAGTAATAACCTTGTAAAAACCTCTTACTTTCTAAATATGAGCATGAAAGCCACACTGGGGAATACTGGGCCAAGGTTATGGCAGTTCAGATATTTGCCAGTTTGGCTCAAGCACTCAAGCAAACTAGTTTAGGAAGTGATTTATTGTTTGGCACAAATAAAATATGCAGTGGCTTATGACCATTTCCATGAAAATAGTCTGTTTCACAAAATCCTGATTAAGAAAGAACCATGCTATCTTGTCATATAGTAAATTACAATTAATAGTAGTATTGTACAACAAAATGATTGTTTTAGCAATTCTGTAATAATGACAAGAAGTTAATTAATGTAAAGTTGTGTAATTACTGATAAGAAATAAATGTAAGAATGTACTTATTAAATATCTTTTTTTTTGTACAGGAATATTTTGATTAGAATGTGAGCTGACTTTGTCATCATTGATATCACTGGATGCTACACACAATGTTGGCAAATGCAAACAACTTTCCACTTGGACCTCCTCCTACATATGAAACAGCTCAAGATGTGAACAGCTGCTGTGTTCCACAGAAGAAAGACACCATTGAGACTTCCGATATCACAACAGACCATGTGGAATTTGAAGATCCTCCACCTTACAAAGAGAAAGAATCTCCCGCACACACTGTTAATGGCTTCCAGTTTCTTTTTCCGCTTATTACGCGCCCCTGGAAAAGATTCTTTAGTCTGTGTTGGAAGAACCATTGGAGTATTTCTGCTGACAATTTTGGCCACAACATGACGTACTATCAGCTGAACTATATATGGCTGCTACTAATTCTTGTTGCTGTTTCGCTTGTTGTGTAAGTATATTTTCATTTAGATATTTTTAGCATTTTGTCAGTTAAACTGCCCTCTGTCATCAGAACCTTGATTTCCAGACTTCGACTATTTGCAGGATTGACTCTGCAGACTTAAACTTTTGTGTGCTGTGGACCTGCGTTACAGTCATTTTAATCTATGTGCTCAACATCATTGGATGTTGCCCCATTGAGTTGTTGGGTAAGTTCAAAATTAAAACGGTAGCAGATACTTCCCTGAAGATAAGGGCAACTCAGTGCACCTAAGTGCTTAGCTCACAAGATTTTAAGTGGAAAATGTGGGAGCATTTTAAATTTTACAACAGATTCTTTATAGTACATTGTGGCTGGAGTTTACTGTTTAACACCCCAGTCATAGTTTGTCTTATTTAAAGGGAACACAGCCCAGAAGCCAGTGTGACTTGGCAAATGTACATTTAGCCAAATGCTTGCTTTGTTTTTATTCAAGTCTTTTCACTGTTATGTACCTAATGGCCTGTCAAGATGAACAGGTATTGAAAAAAGAAAAATAAGATCTCATAATTCTTCATCCTGAAAGGAGGCAACTGAACTTGCAATATATATTTTTTTTAATTTATAAGAAGTACAAATTGGTAGAGGTATTTTTGCCACCGTGATTAACAAGTTAGAGTGATTTTAGAGAAAACAAAAATGGCAACTTACAACAAATCCTTTAAACATGGTACATGGACATATTAATCCTGCAAGTTGTGAAAAATCTCTTTAAAAATTTTTGAGACAATAACTGTTGTTGATTTGTCTTTCAGGACGGAAGCTATCCCTTTCAGAACAGTTAACAGCACTAATCATGCTTGAGCTTCCTTTCTATGGCTTATTTCCCAGTGCTGTCCCTTTTATATTTTTCATTGGTAAGACATCCTCAACCATTTGATCTTTTTTCTTTTTTTTTCTAGGCAGTTTGATTTTTACTTAATATTTTTTCCCATGCCATTCACTATCACAAGTTGAAGCAAAAGAGTAAATGTAAAAGATAACTTATATATCAGATCATTTTGGATCAAGAAAAAATAAAAGGTTCTTTGTTTTGAGGTAGAACGTACATAAATACCAAAAAAATTGGTTGCTTTCGAGTACCTCACTTCAGGAGAACCCACCTTAAGAATATGCTACTATGGATTAACTGTTTGTTTATTAATTAGTGTCACCTTTTTTGTAGCTCAGTTATGTACTAAGCTTTTAACAGTGATTGGTTTTTGTTCTTGTTTTCAGCTCCGTTTGCCTGTTTTGTAATGGTTCATGCATGTTTAACACCAGTCAGTAAGGGCATAGCAGGAACTGCTGAAATTTATGACATCTGATCTGGGAAATGCAAGAATAAGTTCTATTCAAAGCGTAACAAGTATCTACAATCAAAGAAGGGAATCATATTTTTACAACTTTATAGAAACTTCCTAGGAACAGAATTGACATAAGGAATGGTGTGGAAGAGGGACTTAATTAAGTTGTCTCGTAATGCTACTGTGGGTGGTGCATTGCACCCCGTGTCCTCTATCAAAGCCATGGTCTAAGAAAAGTTTTTTTGAGCCCAATGCTCCATATCCATGAAACCTGGATACCCAGCCCTTAAGGTTATTTGAAAAATGTAAGTTTTTCCAGTCACCAAAAGGCAAATCTTAGTTACATGTGGCACCCAAGCACTTCTAGAGTACAGCTCTAAAGAAATTTAATCACATGGAATTACAGTAGGTATTATAATATAAGGTTACATGTAACTCAGCTTGTTTCTAGTACAGCAGCAGAGAAAAGAGTACTATTAAAATTAATAGTATCAAAGGTAAAGGTAAATGAGTGGTATTTTCTAAGGTTAGGGTACCTAGCACTGCTAATAATTATAGTCAATATTAATGATGATGATGATGATGATGATGATCAACTTAATTTATGGAGGGTAGCACACAACAGTAAACACTGAAAAACCAGTGGCCCTCATATAAATATTTACAGAATACAAAGATGACATGTTAAAAATTCTGAGTTGCTTCAGTCTTTCCTAGGAAAGATTAAGGAAACTCTGCTAACAGGGTAACAATATCTTTGAAACTTAAAATTACCTACAAATGAAAGAAGCCCTTGACCAAAAGTCTGCGTAATTTGAATATTTTCCAATATTTTTTTGGAAATATGTTGTCAGTACACAGTTGAGAATATTTTATTGGTAAACTGTAATAAGAAAAACAAACTTTTTTGTGCTGGTAAGGAAAGTTGTTTATTATTTTATGCAATCAAGAAATAAAATGAATATAAAATTATGTTTGTGTGATGAGTGAAGGTGGGATGTGATGCATGATATGATGTGAATTTGTATAGAGGGCAAGGGAACTGTAATAGCTCTTGGGCTTTCAACCATTTTTGAGGAAGTAGAAAAGGTTTTGCATGCTTCTATTGAGTAAAAGAAACTTGTGAAAGGTTTGGTGAATAAAACTATTGTGGGAACGTGGCTGTGTTCTTTTATTCGCTTATTGCTCAGAACCTTAACTCTTTAACTGAAAAGGTGAACCTCAGTGGGTCCCATCGTTGCTGGAATGTAAGGAGAAACCTAAGGGATAGGAAGCATATTTTGTGGACAGACTAATTTGTGTCCTGTTCTTCTAAAGCACAGCAACAAAATATAAACAACAAAGCATGTGGACACTTCCAAAAATGGGTGGTAAATTTTGATGGATAAGTCTGTTTTGTCCTAACCCATCCAATGTAAGTAACAGACTTATCCATCACAGTTTACCAACCATTTTTGGTACTGTCCTTCCTCACCTACACAGATATCATAAAGAAGTCACCAAGATTTCAAGACAGACTTATTTACACTTATCTTCATGGAAAATTATGGAAGGCTTTGGTAATTATTTGGAACAAAAAAAAGGTAAAAATTCAACACCTCACAGACAAGCACTTGTTGAAAGTGACAGACATTGTGTAACCTGTGGTCCATGTTGAGATTGAACTCGATTTACTTTCCTGGAACTTATAATCAGCGCGTTAATGCATGTTGTAAACAAACAAACAGACATATAGCAGTGGCGGATCTAAGGGAGGGGTCCGGGAAGCCCTCCCCCTTCTTATTTTGAGTAAAACAAATCTTAGAAGAAAGAAAACCTCGCAGGGCAAGCCAAAAAATTCCCCCTCGCGCGCACCGCACAGAGCCACGGACGTCAACCGGAAGTCGAAACTTATCCTCTTCGATGAGTATTGTACCGTTTAAAAAGTCAAGTTGTAAATGCTAAAATCAGTCGGTCATGGAAACGTGCTAAAATACCTCCACCTCCAAACTGTGCAAAAGGACGAGCTCAAAGTGAAAGCGTAGTAATGCGAGCCAGCGTTATTAGACAATTTTTTCAGCGGGCGACTTCCTCGAAAATAGAATGCGACACGCATATCCAACATGGCGGTCTATTTCTAGCGGAGAACTGTGTCTTTTCGCATTCAAATATAAGCATCTTTGCATCACATTTCAAGAGCTTTGCCGGTGTAGTGACTTAAAAGAGTTCCTACTATCTCTCTTTCGGAAAAATTATGCGCCGCAGATGGTCAAAGTGAGCGTGTGAATTACTATCGGCCGTCGCGTAATAGCTGTGTTTGAATTCACTTGTTCTCGCATGGATGTCCGCCACGGTCGATTCTATTGTTCGCTCTATGTCACGTTGTGAGATTCTTCGAGCCTTTGCTTGTACGCTCGATTAAGAAGATAACGTTTGTTCATGGATTATCATGAGTGAAACAAGCGCCAGCGAACAAGCTATTAATGGACCCAAGTGCATTGAAATTCCACGAGGTTGGAGCCGAATACTTGAAAATGGTGCAATTTTGTACATCAGGTAAGCGAGCATGGTGAATTGACCTTAATATATTTGGTGTTGTTGAGTGCATTAAGAAAAGATTTACTTCGAGCGGAAAGTGTCAAAAACTTAAACCGTTTTGTAGTCGGAAATAACATTGTACTCGTTGTCAATGCAGGGAAACCCGGGTATTGTTGTTACGGTTTGGCGACGCTCGGTCGGAGCACAATAAACAAATTAAATTGCAGTATTAAATAGTGTGAAACGTTAAAAGTGATCCATAGCCTTAGTCAGTAAAGAATTTACTTTTACCAAGCGATTCTGTCTCATCTTTTTTTTCTCTCGTACATTTGGAAGTTTTATTTCTTTTCACGGAAATTTTATTTGATGTCAATTTTATTTTTTGTACATGTAAGGTTTCTCGACATAAACTTACTATCATTTTACTAAAAGCGTTTATACGATATTGTAGACAAAAATGGGAAGTTTGTTTCGTATGAAATTGTACGTTTTTATCCACTAGGAATATAAAACAACTACTTTTTTACAAACCCCTACTTGAGAAAATTATTTGTTTAAATTCCCGCCAGAGAAAGCAAAACAGCAAATAGATCCCTTAGGGGAGAAAAAGTATCTCTATTCTATTAAGATATTAAATGTTGTTAAACATCACGTTGTGGGTCGATTTTCTGCAAAATTGTGGTTTTGAAGATGCAAAGAGCTAAAGTCGAGCCCTTCAGAAGTCCAGAAAAATGTCTCAATTTTTGTGTGTGAAAACTGACATTATGATCCGTAAAGAAACAAACCTGTGAACAACGTTAACATGTCAAAAGGATTTGACTTGGAAAGTCAAAACTTTGTTGCGAGGAGAATCCTTCACGCATAAAAATTGGAAACTTGGCTATAATATTTCACTTAAATTAACATAAAATTTATTTTTTTAGTCACAGTCACTAGCTCTAAGATGTAAGAATAAGGCAAGAGAAGTTTGAACATGATATGCTTAAACACGGAGCGATCCTATATAACGAGGCTGAAGTGTTCAGCTTGTCAATCACAAATCCCAACGGACAACCATTGCTTCCATTTGATTGGCTAATTCACTCAGGTCTTATTTTAGTGTGTTGCCACAAAATTCTGTTTTTCTGTTTTCTGTGGTAGAGAAATAAATTTGAAAACTAAAATTAAAAAAAGGTACAAACTGACTGCGAAGGTAATATATTATATCTACGGTAATATTGTCATTTTTCAGCCAGTTATCTAAAAGAGATTCCGTAAGTTGAGGTGAACATTAGCTGCTGTTGTACGCTTGCTGCTAAAATTCAGTCAGAATTTTATGAACGTAATCAGTTGTCTTATGGCGTTAAACCTTGAGTCTTCCATCTCCTTTCTAACCTCAATATTCAGGCAAGATCTCACTTTACCATCTTTTAAGTTCTGTGTTTCTTTGTAGTACTTGTTGTTTCCAATCTCCTTGCTCTGAATATGAAACAGTTTGAGCAATAACTTAGTGTTATTCAATTTGCATTTTGTTTGCACCATCGTAATGCTCATAAATCTGAGTAATTTTAAATATCCCTCCAAAATCCGTCTGTGTTCACAGCCTAACCAAAATCACCTCTTATGAGATTTGTTTTTCGTTCTCAGCATGCTGAGATAAATGGAAACAGATAGCTCGTTGATTGAAAGTATCAGCATTGATATTTAGTTAGCAGAGAAATTTGAATGTTCCGTGAAGTGACGAAGATATAAATTAATTGTTTTCCTTCTTCCAGAGGTATCTTCTAAAGAGTTGCAGATACAAGTTTTATTTTCACTTTCTTTTGATTATTTACCTCTTGTCATTCTACGAAAATGACTCCGCTGTTTTGACGGAGAAAACCCTATATGTTTTGTGACC
>CM042752.1:27584629-27598766 GCA_022496165.2 Catalaphyllia jardinei | reverse complement strand
TCCACCATTGCTCAAAAAAAGCCAACAAAGTGCTTCAAAGATGGCGTTTCCGTGTTTAAGGCAAGCACTTTATAAGCTTTCTTCAGTGTTTTTCCAGCCTCTGATAATTTGCACCTAGTATGTTCGTGAGGTGTGTGCACTTTCTGGGTAACATGACCTTAGTCACCAAAAATTATGTCTTGAAAGTCAAAGAAAAGCTCAGAATAATAGATTATACAGCTAGAAAACGCCAATAAACTCGCAGGAAAAGAGGGCTGCTTTGTAGGAGGAAAATTGAAATTTACTGATCAGAATTGATCAAACAAGATCATTTTATAGATGATTTCATAAACTGTACCAGGGCATAGCCAAATTAAAGGGACACAGTCAGCTGGCGCACATGCGCGTTAGATACCATTTCATAGCTAATTTGCATATAACAGAGACCAAATAAATGCCATTTTAACCAGATATGATAAAAATAATACCACAGGATGAGCAAAAAAGGCACTCAAAAACAAGTTTTTCAGTAAGCAATTGAAAATCAAGCAAAACACTGCAGAAATTAAAGCGGATTTCTAGATGAACTTTGATTTCAGGTTGAGGTAAACTTTTTTCAAAGTGAGAAAACTAGTGTCCAGTTCAGCGAGATCACAAAGCTGACTGTGTCAGACTGTGTCCCTTTAAGGTGTAGAGTTTTCAGTGTTGCTCAAAGATATCCATTGTTCCTCAGCCCAAACAACAGTCGACTAAGGTCACTGGATCATGTAATTGAGTATCTCAAGACAGAGGGGACGTGTAAATGTGGTCTGGATTGCCCCTTTTTTATTCACAAAGTGTTCAACTTTGATGCAAGAATACCAAGCAAGTTAATTCCAGTCAACGGCAGGCAAGAACCGTCACAATCAGGCTGCAAACACTGCACTTTAGACTATTTAGATGTTCAACAGCCATCGGAGATTGCAGCAAAGCAAGCTAATGATGTCAAATTGCTGCCCTTTTCAACACTTGCCCAAAAGAGAGGTACTGTTAGTAATTATACTACATTTTCAGGGGTTCCAGGGAGATGGCAGTGTATGTTTTGAATTAGGAAGGTTTACAAGTGATTGCCAGAGGTGCTAACTTTTAGGGGCTCTTGTGATATTTGTAAAGTTATTATTTTATGTATCTTTTGCTTGAAATTAGGGGGAGACTTAAACTCCACCCCGATCCCCCCAATTCCCTCCTTGATCAGCCATCCCTGTTTCATTAAGGGCTGGGCCCCAGGCAAACTGACCAGATGTGAGGAGGATTTTTCTTTCCTAGGTTAACCATCTAGTTGTAACTTTTTCTTATAAAGAAGTTTACTTCAAATAGTTTTACCCACCTGTGAAAAACAGTTATCCTCCTGAATGGTAAAGAAAACTCTGCATTTCGCTGAACTTTACCTAGCAATACAATCATACCAAGCAGAAACAGACTGTTTTAATCTTATGATTATCACTGTTTCAAATTCAGTCCTATTTCAATTCTGTCTTTACTTCATCACAAACAGAGTTTTATCCACATTCTTTAATGCTCTCAACTAAAAGTTTAATTTGTAGATAGAAGAAATGAAACATAAGGCAAGTGCTGAAAGTTTTTTGTGGGTGGTTATTTTTCAGGCCCAGGAAGACCTCGAAATCCCTTGGCCAAGTCACGGAGGGTTGGTGTTCAAAAGCCTGATGTTGACCGGCCAACGTCCCCTCTTCACAATATCCCATTGCCTGTACCAAGCTCCATTGTCAACAGTCCTGTACAGAGTGTACCAACCAATATTGCTGTTGAACAGGGGCCTCTACCAAGTTTTGCCACTATTGTTAGCAGTTCTAAACTCTTTAACCCTGGAGCAGGTCTAGGGAGCACTTTGTTGACAAGTAGCACCGTAACAAGTGCAGTAAGCAGCTCTCCATTAACAGCAACAACATCACAGTTATCAAAGACAGTCAGCGCCACAAGCAACGTTACTGTTAGTTTGTCAGCTTCTTGTAATAGCCTAGCATCTACAGCGCAGGTAGTGACAGAGTCTTCAAAACCTACAGTTTCTGTTGCAAGCACGGCAGCTGTCAGCCTTCAGCCTACAGCAATGATTTCTGTGACTTTGCCATCAAAAATTCCACCAGGAGTTACTTTTTCAAAATGTCCAAGTACATCAAGTGCTTCATTGACCACTTTGGCACCAAGCAGGAATGAGCCTATCAAGGATACACTAAGTGTTCCAAGTTCTACAACGTCAGTAGTGTCAACAAGTGCTACAACAATCCCAATCACAAAGCAAGATGTGAGGTTAGTTGGCAATGTTAGCAAGCTTCCGAGTGTCAAAATGAGCACTAAAGTGGCTGCACCTCGCCACAGCAAGCCAACCAAGTCTTATGGACCCAGGAAAACAGTTGCAGCCACTCTCAAAGCAGCTGCTGCTTCAAAAGTGCTGGCTGTATCACCAGAAGCAAAAAAGGCAGGACTTGATAGTCCTCTTCAAAGAACTCAAGTTGTAGCAACCACTGCAACTGTTGCTTCCTCTGTGAAAGGGACAGCCGGCAGTACCAGCAAACCTACACCATTTGTTTCAACCACTGTACAAGCACCTGCATTATTCCACAGTGTCCTGAAAGACCCAATCATAAAAGGAGAGGGGCGTGCTGTTTCTTCGCCAAGCACCACTGTCACCACTGCACAAGGCACTGATACAGTGCATGCCACACCCAGTCATATGAGGGGAACTCAACCAGTTAGTAGTGCTTCTGCCCGTAATAAATCAGCAGTAAGCAAAGAAACCACCCAGGCTACAACGTCATTGGCTCAAAGCGTTAAGACAAGCCATGTGACACCAGCTGTTCCACAGCATGTACCAGCTCACAGAACTCAACCACCAGTGACAGGGTACTCTCCTGCGAATACAGCGAGTGGTCTGTGTGGTCAAGTTTCTATGCCTAGTAGTACCAGTCAACAGCAGATTGTCCAGGCTGCCTCAGTGGCCCAAAGTTCAGCTCAGATAACATCTTCAACAAGTGCTTACGGACAGGTGCAAAATACAGTTGGATCCTCACAAGTACAGTCTTTGCAGGTCGCAGCTTCCCAAGCACAGGGAGGGGTCTTCTTTCAAGGAAATGGAAATCAAGTATTTCAGATGAATGTTGACTCCAGCCAGTTGAAAGGAGCATATCAGCTTCATGGTGCATTATACCAGGGAGCCATCCCAGCAACGTTCATTGCCACAGCTAATGGAAACAAGGCTGCATCACCTAATACCCCAGGCGTGATTCCTCAAGCTATGTACCCTACCAACCCTTACATGCTTGGTATTGTGATGCCAACAGCAGTAACCCAGTCAAACCAGCCAGGTCAATCAGTGCCAACAACAGCAACATCTCCATCAGCAACAGCTGCGGCTGCTGCTGCTGCTATTTCAGTGGCTTCATATTCCTACAACAATCAAAACGCTGCCATTGCAGCTGCTTTTGATTCATTTGTACCTATTGCTCCAGCTGCATCCCCGAGGTTTTCCCAAACATTGGCTCATCTGGCGAGTGCTTACACCCCGTTTCTGCCGAGGGGCGCCATTCAAGCAAATGCTCCTGTACAGTTTGCTGCACAGAGGATGGTGCCAATGACTGCTATACAGTCACAAACAGGTGGAAATGGACAAATGGGGCCTACAGTTTTAAACTTAGGAGACTATGCTGTCAAGTACCCATTAAACACTGTAAAACCTGGCTCATACAATTCTCAACCCTCCACTTCAAGTAACGCCGGGCCCGGTAACACCCACCCTCAGACAGCTGTTGTTGCTGCAATGCCATATGTTGCATTTGGTCAAATCAATCATCCCAGATTTCCATTTTCTGTGAATTTTGCAACTCCTAGTGTAAGTACAGGTCCTTCTGTTACGACTTCCTCACCATCACCGACTTGCAGTTTTGTTACATCTGCAACTACGCCTCACCAATATGGGACTGGTACTAGCACAGATTCTCATGCTACAAGTGCTGTCCTGGGGTATGTTACAATGCCATTCAATACCAACCACACAGGCACAGGTCACTCTTTGTCTAGTCCTAACCCCCACCCTGGAAGTGCCTTTTCACCTCCTTCTAGCCATGGCATTGCTAGTCATAGTAATCAAAAGATTGATATATCAGGGCCAGCCCATCACTTGCCACCTTGGGTTGCAACCAAGAGTTTCTCAGGGGCAACTAATAAACGAAGATGCAGCACTCCAGATAACGGTAGCTCAGTCTGCTGCAGCGTACAAAATTCGTGTGCATCGTTTTCTGTGTCGTCCAGTAGAAGCAGTTGCATGGAAGTCAGTGCGTCTTCCGCGACTGCTTTGAGAACATCATCAAGCTCTAGTAGCGGTCAGTCGCCCAGACATTCAAATGTAACGTCTCCCCTGAACTCACCATTACCAATGTCCAGCCAGGGGTTTTCTGGATGCCGTGGGTCACCAAAGGGTGATTCACCACTGGCAAGTAATAAAGGCAGTGTAGACAGTATGCCTTCTCGTGTTCAGTCGTTCAATGTGGTTGAAAGCCATCCGGTGAAAACGTCATCTGAAATGGCTTGTACACTAAAGAGAACTTACAGCGATAACAATGAGCAAACTAAAAAGACAAAGTACAATGATTCGGCATATTATGAAGCTAATCCTCTTCTAGGGCTGAAAAGGTCGTGTGAAGCCATAGAGGCATATTGCAGCCCGGAGCGAGATGATGATGATGATGATGAAGATGACGAGGACGATTATATTGATGATCCTTCAGCATCAAAAAACGACGGATCCTCTCCTGAAAACAACCAGTCAGGGGAAGAGATTCCAAACAGCAAAAAATGTAGCAAGTTAAACAGTTGCAATGAGAGTGATGACCGAAGTAGAGGTAAGGGAGTTAACTTCAGTTTCTCTCCAATTTTTAGGTTTGTAATAAGACAAAACCGGACGAGGGCATTTTTTTTAAACTGCGAGGCGTTTGGAAGTTTGGTAAAACACGATCTTTCGTGTTTTATTTTTGAGTTTGAGAAAGCAGACTTCATGAAACCAGGAATTTGGACAAAGAGGGTAAAAAGCGTTTGTACAACTGCAGCACCTAGCAAAAATAGGCTTTCGTTCAAAATAACCTAGTGTGATGTTGCGAGATTGTTTTGTAACTTTAATAGATGTTGTACACTTTACACTGTTTATAGGAAACCCCAACTCCAGAAATGAGCGATCTGCCTCCGGTGAGAATGAGCCAATCAGTGACAAGCGCCAGTCCCACTCGCTTTACAATGGAGATGTTTCGCCCAATCAAAATGAGCCAGCACGCGGTAAGAATTAAAGCCTTTCGTTCTTTGCTTTGTTCAATCTTCCCCAATTTTAGCCATTCTCATTTTGTGTTTCTCAGCCATAGTAAACTGTTTTAGGAGAATCTTTGTTTACAACAATTGCCTCATTAGCATAAGCGATAATTTTTTTGATTAAGCTACAAGAACATTTGTATATGTGCATGTCATGATTTAGATTTATAAAAAAACTGATAATTCTTAAATTTTAGCTGTTTTTTATTTTTGTCATTTTTTATTATCTCACAAGTGTAAATAGTTATTTTAATTTTTAACTGAGGATAGAGGGCCACTGGTTTGTCAGTTTTTGACTGTTATATGTTACCCTCTTTAAATAAAGTTGCTACTACTACTTCTACTTCTGGTCACTCAACTAGTTTAGCTCTTTAGTTATTTTGGGTGACCAGCAACTGTATGTATTTTTAATTTATTTCTTGTTCAATTAGTTATTTAGTTAATGTTACAGTTCTTGTCTTGTCTACTACTTCTACTATTTCTGAATATCGAAAGGGTATAGCATGATTAACGGTCCTAAGAAATTGAGCCCGACTTTTTGTGCCACGCCAGTTTTAAAATTCAATAACTCATTGGCTTTTTTGTCCCCCAGGAATTTTTCAGTTTTTGAATGCCAATGTCTCCTCGAATATCACACCCAAAGGGCCACAACTGGCAGTGATCACTAAATTTCACGAGCTGTTTAAATGTTTGTAATCAATTCGTGTGTAGTGTGATATGACAAAGATTCTCTTGTTTAACAAGCCCAAGGATTTCTTAAGTTAAACATAATCTTCAACCAGTCACTGAAGCGAACAATAGTTTATCCATATCTAAAACAATGGTTTCGTTTCCAACGGCTTAGTGCAAATGGTCAACCAGAGCGCATATCTACCAATCAAAACAAGTTCCGTAACATCCAACGCGACTAATAACCAGGATTGTCTTGACGAAGCGCCCGTGTCCATCACAAGACCTCAGTTTGATATCGGTGATATTGTATGGGCGCAGGCTCGTGGCTTGCCTTCATGGCCTGGTAAAGTGGTGGATGCAAGCGAGGTTGGAAAGGCGAGACCGGATGACGGAAAGGTATGTCAAGTTCAGTAAACCTGGATTCCTGAAAATATTCTAGCCTCGCTCCATTTTACATTTGGAGGTAACCCTGTTTTGTAACACAAACCTCAATGCTTTTGTTGTGCAAATCATGTTGTTTTTATGCTAACTAGACCGTTTACATGACAAAACGCAGAGAGGTGTATATCAAAGCAAGGTCAACTCTAGCCTAGCATTCATTCATGGGCCAAATTACTAAGCACACAACTGTAAAATGCCGTATTTGAGGTCTCCAAATAAGTCAAGATCTCGCCATGTACACTGAAATGTTTCTGTGTATGATCAGTCGACTTAAGCTCCGAACCTAGCTACTTCCTACCCATGCATACACATCCCTGAAATTTGTGATCTGAAAAATCTCAATAGTGTTTTTAGGTATTTGGCAAGTTACTGATTGTAAATTTTTCGAAAATGAAGCTTTACGGAATTAATTTGATTAAGGATTTAGGGATTCTTGTGTGTTCTCCGCTTTAGATAAAACGGATTTTGGTCCGGTTCCTCGACTGTAGTTCTGTTTGTTTGGTCGTTTGCTCTGGTACTTTGCTAGCCGATATCTGACGATGTAGTCAGTTCCAGGCTCTCGATTTAAGCAGTGAGCGAAATGGGAACGAGTCGAGCGCGTCAACGAGGGGATCTGGGAACAAACTGCCCTTTCTCGCCTCAAGCGCCTCGCCTTTTTTTTTCACTCGTTCTTGGCGCCTGGAGCCGCAGGCCAATGATCATGTGATTTGCTTTCATTTTAGCGTTGGGTGATGTGGTTTGGTGATCATACCTTCAGTCAAGTCGAAGTGGACAGACTCAAAACACTCTCCGATGGACTTAGAACACTCGACGATAAAGCTCGCAAGAAAAAATATAAGTAAGTCTAATACACCGCAGAAAATGCGATTTGAAAGTCTCGCTAAACAGCGCATAATTTGAAGTCCTCCTGATGTTTATCAATGGAACTCCAAAACGTTTCCTAACTTTTACCAGACCGAAAAATCTCGACCATCCAAATAGAACAACCCGTCCAATCGCGAAATTTTGGTTTCGTATTATAATATTGATTTCTAATTTAATTAGAGCGAAGAAGGCAAGAATTGGCTTAGAGCAGGCCATTAGCGAGGCTTTGGAGGCCCTGGAATTGGTAAGCACACTTCATATAGAAACAAATATTCTCCTTTCTTTGTTTTGCATTTTTGTTTTCATAACGATCTTTCAGAATTTTAGTGAATGTCAGTTTTAAGTTGATTGATGGTCAAAACTGTTTCTTTTCTTTGATTTTGCAGAGAGAGCGACTTCGAGGGAGACAGGGTGAGTTAACGACAGTGGTCTCTAAGTGGGCTCTACTCTTTTGTCATTTACTTTGTTTCTCACAATCAAAATATGGCAAAACTAAGTCTGGGACCCAGCGGTAAATTTGAAAAAAGAATTACAGTCAAAACAGGTCAATCGTTCCTCTCACGAGTGGATTAATAAGTTTATTGCAAATTTGATTTCAAATTTGATATGGTCACGTGACTGGGCTCAGCAAGGGGTTTATTTGGAATAGGCCTTTTGCAACAAACGATCACGTGGTACAAAATCCGCCATGCTGGAGGGCAAGCTTATTATTATTCCAGCACTGGGACGTTGAAACAAAGAGACCTCAACCAGTCAAGCTTGACTGGCCTTTGTTTTAATGTTCCAGTGCGGGAATAATAATGAGCTTGCCCTCTTGTACCATGTGATCGTTTGTTGCCTATAGGCCATTTCCGAGTTCTCTTGTGGCTCTATTTCAAAACGAGTCTAAGTGTGAAAATGAGTTCTGCATGCAGTTTCATTTTCATGCAAATCAAAGTCATTTTCACAAGAATGGTCTCGCACTTAGACTCGCTTTGAAACAGAGGCACAAGGGAACTCGGAAATGGCCCATTGGCTACCTTAACTGTACAGTCACGAGTTGCTTTTTTTCATTTATTAGCGGCCAGATCTAAAGCCAAGAAGAAACGAATAAGATGACGTCGCAACCTAGAACTGAATGTCAGTAGCGTACGCTTTGATGTGGCCAGCCAGATACCCTGGGGAAATTTCTGGTTTTCCCCTGCAGATGTAGTAATATATTGCTATAAATACTAAGTAAAATAGAAAGTTATAGGGAATCGTGTAAGTATTTTCGGATAAATTACTTTTTATCTAGCCATTTTCAGCGAGAGGATGGTAACTGCTCTTCTCTCATTTCTGTGAATTTTATCGTTGTAAAAATCGCCAGCAAAGTTTACGTAATGACAGAACCATTCACTACAGCCCCTTAGGTAGAACTAACCAATCAGCTCGAAGCAGGCAAAACTTGCCGCCGTCAAAGGCGGGAAACCGTGTAACCCGCGGATAGCGCGGGAAAATCCAGTGAGCCATAACATTGTTTCGCTCCTGTTTGACTAAGAAGTTGGCATGTTCGCTCTGATTGGTTAAATGATGCTGCACGTGTTTCTTGAATCAGGCACGAAGGTGCCGTAGTAAACGAAAGAAAGAAGTTGTATTTATGCCATTACTTCAAGGCCCAGAAAACCAGGCTCTCTGTATGACTGGTGCCTCGGCGAGCAGTCACTAGGAAGGTTGATAGGGTGTGAGGAAAGCATTTCAGGCAAATATAAACTTTACCACTAGTTTCTTCTATTTAGCCGATATATTTTTCTATGATAAACTGGCACACCTGAAGTTTGATTCTTTTCCTTCTCCATGCGGAGAGCATTTATCCTTGCCTTTAAACAAAACTCAAGCTTCTGAAATCACTAACGGAATTTTGGATATCTGAAACGTTTTGGTTTATTTCTTTTTATGTAAGGGCATGGCCAATCCTTGAACTTCACATGAGCCGGGACGTAAAGCAAATCAAAAAAACACGATAGCTTTTTCCCAATTGCGTTGGGTTTGGCTTGTGAGAAGTTCGACCTTTAATTATCATGGCGGGAAAAGCTGCACGCGTGCGGTTTTTGTTTGCTTTCTGATTGGCTGAAAATACAATAGGAGATTTTCTTTACACAGTTGTAAAGCTACACAAACAGTTAAGCTACCACAAAATTATTATTTTCAAAAATCAAGGGAATAATCTATGCAAACCAGTTTTTATGATTCGTTTTACTTTGAGGCTTCTAAAGGTTTTTTATTCCCGGAAAAAGAAAGATTTATTTTGACCATGTTCATTAAATTGACGGGCTTTCCGTTCTCAACACTTCTGACATCAGTGATGATTAGGCGACTAAAGTTTAGCTCATAATTAATCTATGGAGAAAACTTCGCTTGTGACAACATTTGGTTTATCCGGCTGTTTTTTGCCCATGACACAACAAAACGAAGTGATGCAACCGCTCGCTATTTAGTGGTAATTCTCCAGCGTAGAAAGAGAGATGAAAACTGGATGCTTTGGTTGACAAGCGAAGATTTCCCTGTTTCTCGCAAATCGCCACCAGTTCACCCCATGTATTATATTTCATTCTATGTGCCGTGTTCAGTTATAACAGCGCAACCTCGTTCCTAGAACGAGGGGAGAGGAGCTTGGATACGAAGTTGATGAGTGCAAAGTGTGTATGTTTTTTCCTTTTCAATTTTCGAAGTAATTGATTCTGACCTTTCAACGTAAGAGCGATCAGTAGTTGCGTGTAAATTTTCCTCTCGATTGTTCAGTTAAGCCTGGTTTTCACTTGCGACGCAATCACAAGCGCAAACAATAATTCTCATTTTATCGTAAAAACAGCCTCGACGCAGGCGCACATGCACAAGCCCAACCACAAGTCTGCTACCAGCGGGATTTGTTTCTCGGTAGTCCTCGGTCACTCCTCCAGGCAGTTGGGATTTTTAACGATGTTACGTTTACTATACAAGTGATTACCTGAAAGTACATTTTTTGCGGAGAATGAAAATTCAGGCCTGAAACAAATGTGTGTTTTCTTTGTTTCAGTGGCATGAAGTGCTTCAAGTTAAAACGAAATACCATACGTAATTATGTTTGGCCAATGAAAAAACCGGATCCAGATTACATCTCCCTTAAACAGTTTTCCAAAATGGCGGAACGTGTGGTTGACTTCGCTTGTGTTTGTGTTTGCGTCGAATTTCGTTTTCACTTGGGTCAAACCTATTGCTTGCGTTTGTGTCTACGCTTGTACTTTCACTTGTACTTGCTTCGCTAATGAAAACCGGGCTCAACCTACGGAAGGCCTGTTATATTTCCACTGGGGTAGAGGAGTGGGCTGGTTTTTAACTTATGGCAGGGGGAGGGGTAGTAAATACGTGCACTGGAGCACTGTTGAGCAGTCTTAATAGCAGATCGTGCACAAAGTAGATCGATGGGGGATTCATTGTTAAAATGTTACGTGTAAATAATTTATCGTCCTTACCCATTGAGCGCAAACTTTGTGTAGCATTCATTTTCTCGTTTAAGTATCAAGACCCAGACGTGTTGGGAGATTAACGCAGCTGATCAGGTTTTTGCTGTGGGCCCTGGCTTTCTACGCGTGCGGCATCTTGAAGTCGAAGCCGGAAGTTGTTGATATCAATACGAAAGTAAATATATTTTGTTGGCACTTTACCAGCTGTGAGCCTATGCAGGCAGGTATTTCTGCCTCTGCTAGAAGCAACAGATGGAAAGTAGTCGGCATTCATAAAGCCTAGAATACGCCAGTGAAATTTAACAAGCGCAACGTGACTTTCCAAGGGGGACATTTTGTCACGCAACTAACATGACTGGTTACTTGAGGAAATTTTTTTTAAACTGATAATTTTTTCCCAACTTATAGTATGAATGAAAAGTGTAAGTAAGTCATCCAGGAAAACTTGCATGTTGATATCTGGGCAAAAATGAGTGTAAATTAGCAGGGATTATTTTTGTAAGGGAACTAGCCGTGTATATAGCTGTAATTAAATTTTCCACCTGTACTAATGTGTTGTCGATTTGGGTGTAGATCGCAAGTCGAGCACTTTGTCTTATTGCTTTTCTCAAGAAGCATACGGC
Organism: Catalaphyllia jardinei; assembly: GCA_022496165.2. Lineage (NCBI taxonomy): Eukaryota > Metazoa > Cnidaria > Anthozoa > Scleractinia > Caryophylliidae > Catalaphyllia > Catalaphyllia jardinei. The sequence continues at coordinate 27,587,377 of CM042752.1, read as the reverse complement.
TGCTGATATCAATTTAAAATTAAATTATACTATTATACTTCAGTGGCTTTCTCGTTATGTCTCCGTCTAACGCCAACTGGTCTAAATTTTTCGCTTTCGTTTGTAGCTCGGTAAAATTGTATGATTGCCTAAACCGTAAAATGCTTCGTCGAAGATTATAAGGGAGCTTTTGCAATGACGACGGCAACGCCTCTTGTAAATATTGTGTTGATATTACACTTTCGAATTTCGCAACTGTGTAAACATGTTGAATGAGTTTGAAAACTTGCTCAGGTCAAACATGCACCGACAGCGTGCAATTCCAAAAGAAGTTAGGAAAACTTTGCCACTGCAGTTCATGTTCACTACAATACGTAGAACTTGGTCATTTGACGGGGCGACCCTAAAAGCCGGAATGACGGAACGGTGGAATGCCGGAATGACGGAACGGCGGAAAATGTCCCCAAACCCTAAAAGACGGAATCGCGGAACGGCGGAAAATGACTCCAAATACTAAATGACGGAATGGCGGAAAATCCCCCGAAATCCTAAAAGACGAAATCACAGAAAATACCCCGAAATCCTAAAAGACGGAATCATGGAAAATCCCCCGAAATCCTTAAAGGAGTTAGGAAAAAGTGAAAAAAGGAACGGGTTTGTGAGACCCCACCCCGTGTAAAATACAGGGGATATTACATGCCCACGCGTGGATATGAATTTTATCTTCGAGCATTAATGAAATTCTGTTTGTCATATAAACAACAGTGCAAAAGGTGCGATTTATTTTGAAACCATAACGACGTTGATCTCTTCATGTGTGAAGATGACGTGTTATTTTCACAGAGTTATCACGAGATTGTCATTTATGTAGAGGCCGCCTTTAGTTATACCCATCAGAGCAATCTTATCTTATTTAACACAAGGCAGTTTTGAAGGCTGGAATTTTGATATAATCCGTTTATCAATAATGTGGTTAATTCGTTAAACACTGCGAATTCCGCGGTTTTTCCTTCGCTGCACTAAAAGGCCATAGCACATCGATCATCCTCTTTACTTCGCAAACTTCGAGGAGTTCACGAATTCGGCTTATAAAGATCTACACGGTAGCCTGTTCACTACGTGCATCGTGACCACGAGGCCAAAATTACTTTTAATGCCCAAACTCAGCACAGTTTGGTTTAAAAAGTGGTTAAAAGTTAGTAATGCATTAGTTGTCTCTTCAAGGTTAGCAGCTTTTGCATAGTTTTTCACTGAAAGTCATTTTCCGCCGTTCCGTGATTCCGCCGTTCCGCCGTTCCGTGATTCCATGATTCCGGCTTTTAGGGTCGCCCTATTTGACGTTGTTGTTTTACAGATGACGGGTACGAAATGCGCAAAGATTCAAAACGCACGTTCACAGCCACTGTTTCTGCTCATTAACCTTTTGTTTGGTGACGTTTTTGCCTTAGCGTCGCCGTCGTGGTTTGCTAAAGCTTCCTATTAAAAACGACGTAGATGAAAACAAATTCTCGTTCTTCTCTTCCTACCTTGACTCAACCGTAGGGCTAAAAATTCTGGCCAAGTCAAAGAAGCATTCGCGGTACAATAGCCAATTTTACAGTTGTATGCTAGGTAACTTGACCCCCCGGGGGGGGGGGTACTTGACAAAGTTTTATACGGGAAGGCTCCGCCCCGAGGTCTAACCCCTTACCCTTTTTAGATACCATTTTGGCGGATTTTCCTACCCTTTTATATACCTCATCTTGTGAAATCCCTACCCTTTTATATACCTGAAGCGTGAAAAAGGTACCCCTTTCGGGCGGAGCCTCCCCGTATAGGCCATTATAGGGAGTACCCCCCCCCCCGGGACTTGACCTTTGAATGGCAGCGAGGCTGGAGGCGATCAGGCTTTGATACAGACCTCGCTACTTTTGTCATGTAAATGCACTTGTTAGCATAATAACAACTTGATTTACACAACAAAAGCAGTGAGGTCAAAATCTAAAAAAGGTCGCCTCCTACCTCGCAGCCATTCAAAGGCCATGTCACTGAGTAGGCAACTGTAAAATGGTCTATTCATATCCAGGTCATCAGGAGAGCAAGCCTGTAGCTTTCCAGCCGCGGTCTGTGATTGAAGAACGAAACAATAGATGATACAACAGAAACAATGCCCATAGCCCTGATAAAAAAGGAAGCTACAGGTCTTACGGAGGAATGAAAATAGAGGTCTGGAAGAGCTACAGGATTACTGCATCAGGAGCCCTCCAAAAATCAACCCAAGCAAACGTGGTAGGACTATGACCCTCCCCCACCCCCACACCCACGGTACTTGTAAAAGACACGAAGATGTTTGGCATTCTTAGTTTTATGGATTTGTTCACCTTACTCCACGCCCTGAATAAAATAATTGATATTACATAAATTTAAGGAGAAAGACAAAACAAACGGCGATTACAAATATAACAAATAAGTTTCGCATGGTGTATTCAACTTGACGTTTCGTATGCAACAACATTCATCTTCAGAAGTGACAGTTGCAAAATATGAAGTTTACGGCAGACGGCAAACTCCAAAGGTTATCTCTGATTTTCTATTCTTTGCTTGTAATCCCTAAAATTAAATCACACAAACAGAAAATATCTTTTGCTATTCACCGCAATACTACTGAACAGACAGCTGAAGACAGACGGCAAAAGTTTCATTTTTGCCGTTCGATGTAACGTCATGTTTAATCTCTATTATTGTAGTTACCTGGGGCCACGGTCCCGGGGAGGAGTACTGCCAGAAAAA
>CM042752.1:27551228-27577519 GCA_022496165.2 Catalaphyllia jardinei | reverse complement strand
TATTCCATCTTTCAACTACTGATGACTTCTCTTCATTCTCAGTTGAGTACATTTGTATCCCATTTTTCTCTAATAGGTCTTTCAAATGTTTGTTATAGAACTCTTTTCCCTTATCAACCCATAGATATTGTGGTTTTCTACCTTCCTTGAATATTGTTTTGAATGCTTCAGTGACAGATTCACCTTTCTTATCTTTCAATGGAACGATCCAACCATATTTGCTGAATACATCAATAACCATAGGAAGATATCTGTAACCTTTGTTCCATTTACTGAACTGCTGCATTTCAACTAGATCACTTGCCCATATTTCATCGATATGATTTGTGATTACACGCCGCCGAGTGAAATTCCGTTTTATGGGTGTATGTAACTCATCAGCTAATTTTTCTTGCCAGTTTTCTTCACTCAACGGCTTTTCCCGTTTTTTGACTTCACACCCATGCCTAATTTTGACTTAGCTGCTATAGCATTTCTAGCAATAGTATGTCCCCATTGTCGATCTTTCCAAGGAATTGCATCAAGAGCTTTAACCATCTTACGATCAGCTTCATTCTTACACTTCACTTGATCACTTTTTGGTTTATTACCACAAACTGAGTAATCAACATCATGCTGCATACTGACTGCATCTGTTCTACCTGTTGGTTGTTGATATATCTCAAGTATCTGACCAGTATTGGGATCATACCTCAGTTGCTCTTCAAGAGGGTTTCCAGGTCCTGTATACTTATGTCCAGGCATCACAAAGCCCTTTTTTGGTGCAACCTTGAGAATAGCATTATGGATGTCTAACCCTCTACCATAACCTTTCCATTTAATCCATGAGTTGTATGATCTGCTACCTCCAGCATCTTTGTAAGCTTTGTATTGTCTCTTGTATTCAGCAACCAAAGCTCTACCCTCTTTTGCACTCACTTCAGGTCCTTTAAACAATCCAGGTGCAGTGAGAACATTCCAAGCTTTCTTCCAATCTACAAATGGAAATGGTATTGGTAATCCTTTACCACTATGTGTTGGATCCAATTTTTTTGATAAATCTGATGTGAAACTGTCCAAAGCTTGATCAAGATATTGGTTAGCCGTCTCTTTTATTTTTTGTTTGACTATATCTGATTTAACAGCCTTTGCAGCACCAACTCGTCCAAGATTGAATAAACCTTTAACACCACTTTTAAGCAGTTGTTCTCCTAGTAAGCCCCCATCTTGTGAGGGCTTAATTAGTTTTTTTGGTTTTTAACAAATTTAGTCTTTGTTATCCCACATTCAGCACAAGTGCATTTCAACATCATACGCCCATTTTTAGCTTTAACATATCGTTCACTGCCTGGACCGCATTCAGTTTGCTTTTTCTGTTTAACACAATATGATTTCACCATTTTTATATATATTTTATATTGTTTTTATATAGCTGATATTATGACTAATATATTAAAAAAAAAATACTCCAAATGCTGCTGCCCCAGTTTGTCTTAATTCCTTCAATGTTCTCATTATATATATATAATTCAGATATTTTTGAAATACTTCATAATAAATATCTCATTATCCATTGTATCATGTATATTGAACACTTTTAATAAATCATGATACGACTTCTCCTTATTCATTTCATTCAAAAAGTATAAACAAAAGTATCCACATGTGGTTGTTTTTGTATTCTGAATCTGATTATTTTGATGAAGCAGAGTTAAATTCTTTCTTTTCGCATGATTTACCATTTCTTGAAAAGGAGGCATACCAAAACTATCAAAATAATTTATCACACCATCTTTTACATAAGTAGCTACCCAATGGCTTCCACTCATATATGATGGTTCAAGATTGTAAATAAATAATGCTTGGTTGTGATTATGTGGAACATTACCATCTCTTGATAAAACATCATTGATTGGGATGTTGAGATATCTGCACCATTTTAGTAGATCATGATTGCTTAATGGTATATGTTTATGAAATTTTGGTTTTACAATATTGCCCCCACGAGTGGAATGTTGTTGAACGGGCTGTTTGGACCTAGAAGGAGACCTTCTCCTTCCTTTTTTTGTTGTTCTTTTTTTTTTTTTCTTTTTTCTTTTAAATCCTACAAGGGCCTCAAGATGGCGTTTTTGTTTGTTTGTGAGTTTTGCATCTAAGAATGCTTTTAATATTGGTTGAGGGACACTTTCAATTCCATAATATCTGATTTGACCTTTATTTAAACATTGATCCATTGTTCCTTTAGTTCTATTTTTTGGTGTCTTTCCAATTCCACAATATGGACCCTCTGATTTTTTGGTTCCGTAACCGATTGTATTATCCCATGACCCAAAAAACGGTGGCGGCCTATATACACCCATTCTCGGAGCTCCTTTTCCACCTTTTGGTGGTGCTCCAACTTTGGGGGCACCTCTTCCAGTCAAAGCTTTTAAAACCATTGGAATCCCTATACTGGCAAGTAGAGTACCAAGGAAACCGCCTGATTGTTTTTTTGTTGGTCGTATATGAACACCTGAACCTGATTGAAGAGCGCCTAATATATCTTTCTTCTGTTTTGCAGTTAGTAGGTGTTTGTTTGCAATAAGCTTATCAATTTTGTTTTGTGGAATGAAGAAACCACCTTTCTGTACTCCTTTTCCAGATATCTTTTTAATAATTTGTTGTGCTCCTGCACAAGAGGCACCTGCTAAAGCTGCTAATCCCATTGTTTTCGCAATTGTTGGTCCAAATGCACGCGCAAGAGCTAGAGCTGAAGTCAACAAACTGCCACCAACTTGCTTTCTGATATTAGTCTTGGAAAGTTTGATGTCCATACCTTTATTCAATTTCCGATTCTTCTCCAATCTCTTCTTCACTGTAGCTGGGACATGTAGAGTGTCATTTCCATTAAGAGAGTCATTAGTTAGCCTTATGACGACTGTTTCTCTTTTACTATAAGCATCACCAATATTCTTCTTCTGATTTTTTGATAGTTTAACATTTATTGCAAAAAGCTGCGTCATTTCTTGTATATAATATATGTTATATAATTTTCTATTACAAAACATATCTGAATTAAGAATGTCTCATTTTTGCTTTTATACTATAACCAATTCATTTCCCACCTTGTCGATGATGATAGTCTCATCATATAAGACGACGGCGTGGACACGGAAATTTGCAGCACTATTTGCGCGCAGTTTATACCTGAATATCAATTGCTTCGGGTCTCTAGTTACTTTTTCTGTTTGATAAGACAAATCAAAATATATGATAGAATAGAGAGAGTTGTAATTAGACATATTGAGTTGGGTACCACTATTGTAATTATTCTTTCTCATTCCATATGACATCACATCGTTGAAGATCCTTACTTTTGATTCTGTATCGTATTCAGTTTCTGGATAGAATACTCCATTTCCATATTCCAATCTACATGACGAGAGACTGCTATTATTATTAGCCGCATTCAGTTTGAAAGTATCAAAGTGGTAAGGATTTGTATCTTCATTGTTTGTTTTATTTCGTTGGAGGTAAACAAAGACGGAAACAACATTGTCAATACTTGGTGATATCTGGAAGAATCCACTGCTCTGTGTTGGATTGGAAGCTGAATACAAGTCTCTTTTATACATCCAAGAACCTTTTGACAAAAAGGATGCAATAAACTTATCGAATAAAGTGTCCTTTGGTACTAGTCTCGGAACCCAAAGTAAGAATCTATTAACAACCACTCGACTAGCAGCTGCTGCGGCTGCCTTATATATTAATTCTTCGTCATTCTGTAACTGTATATCGAACTGAAGTTGCATTGGGACCAACATTTTATCATGTAACTCTTCAAAGAAACCGTATCGATTAAGAGGTATAATTACATTAACATCTTGGGAAGCATCCTCAGCTCCACCACCTTCACCAATTCTTTTCGTTAAATTTCGTCTAACCTCAAATCCTGTATTTCCAGCAGCAGTCATATCAGCCAAATTTGCTACATCCAGATACCAAAAACTATCTTTAGCCACCGATCTGCTGAAATCATCACTGTATTCCAAGAGGTTCTTAACAAAAGTTACTTTATGAAGATTATCAGTTTCGTATACAATCTTACCAGCACTTTTTATTGTCAAATGGTTAATTAATGAATGAGCTCCATTAATAACTGTTGCCCGGGATGCATTTGGAAGACCTGTACCATCAGCCAATACCTGTAACTGAAACTGCACCTCAAAATAAGCATTATACCAATCATAGAACGCAGACCTGTCATTGATTGTGAACTTATACCCATTTTTTGTTGGCGTTGACCATTAGCTGGGATGTTAATAACATCATTCAGTTGAAATCGAACCAACTCATATCTTTGCAAATATTCACTGGTTCTGAAAGCCATTATATTAATATATTATATAATTTTACCTCCTTCTTTTCAAACCTGATCCTGATATCAGTCTATCAATTATCATATCTGTACTTCCTTCTCGCTGTGATGGAACTCTTTGTCCTACATCATCAATTCTCATATTCCTAAGCTTTTTCATTATCAAGTCTCCTGACTTCTCAGATGTCTTTTTACCCACCCTTTCACCTACTGATTTTAATGCTTTCTCATCTGATTTCTTGGCGAACTTTTTTACAACAGATGACGCGGCACTCTTCATTGGTTTGAAAATATTATCAACGATAATTCCTGATCCTACATGTTTATCCACAAAAATACCAAGTTTTGGATGATAAACCCTAGTGAATTCAAATGGTTTCATTATAATATTATGTTATATTATTCTATCCTTTTTAGAATTAATGAAAAAGATGTATCAGCTCCATTCAGGTTAATCAATCTCCTTTTTCCATCTGTAATGTGTATCCTGATACTGTTTATAGTATTCTTGTTGATGGGATTAAATGTAACTCTTCTTGGTTCAATTGTAAAAAGAGTAACTAGGTTGAAGCACACTAGTTGAGAAGGAATAAATGATGTCTGAATCTTGACCGTCTACAAGTGAATCATTGATGAGGTCGCAGTGGATATTAAGAATGTCTGTGTCCTGGCTGAGATTAGGCACTTTTGGTCCTATATTCTGTTCACTCTTCAATATTTCTTTATCAAACCCAATCAAGTCATTGAAATTGCTTGCAGTTAAATCAAGTTGATAATTCTTGGCTAATGTGACTGTAACCCTGAATGTTGTATTATCGAATTCGAGAGTGATGGGATACTCATTATTGTTAGCACCATCTTTGACAATCTTTGTTATTTCCTTAATGTATGTATGAAAGTCAGTATAGTTCCAGACTCCTTCTGGGAAAGTGATGTTGGTAAAGTTTGAGCCATCATCAGAGCTGTACTTTATTAGCTGATTGTTGTATGATGAATTTACATTGAACCATGTGAATGACATGTTAATGATTCGGTTCAAACCAACTACATATTGAGAATTGCTATCCAATATTATGGGCCTTTTGAATTCAGTTATAAAATTCTGAGGAGTGTTGTTTCCTTGATATTTGACGCTGTATGATGATAAAACTATCTCACGATCCATTTATATAATAACTTTACATAATTATACTTTGAAATACTGATTATACAATTTATTAAATTGTTGTCTATTGATTGTTGACATTCTCAATAATGTGTCCAATATACTAACTCCTGTATTTCTCATCTTAATTGATGTGTTGCCTGCAATGATCTCTCCAATAATCAATTCCAATTGATTTAAAATCTGCTTTACATCATTAAAAAACACAACATTTCCACCTCTCTGTTTTCTTCTTCGACCTTTTATCCCCAAACCTTTCTTTGTTTTCAGTGTTTTCAGTTCAGCATCAAGACGTCCAATGTAGTTATTCAATACAGATCTTCGATCATCTATTACTGTGTTCGACATCGGCCTAACAGCTTCGCTTATCTTCCCACTATTGTATTGTTTTGTAACAGTGGCCTTATGACCTGTTAATTTTTGCCTTTCTTTTACAGCCGTCTTCCTCACCTTGTTGAGATAGGTAATATTTTTTTTGTCTGTCATCTCAGGTTGAGTCAATCTATAATTAATATCTTCATAATTACTAAGACCCATATTATCCAAAATTTGATTTTCTAAATCATAATCACTAATTGTATAATCAACTTCTTCATCATCAGCGTATTCAGGTGGTTGATCCAGTTCGGTTGACTGCTTTGGAAAATATTGGGGATCGACAAATATCTCCTTCTTCCCTTCAATGAGGTCCTCCAACGATTGTTCATATGTTGGTGGTTTTGGTACTAATTGTTTTTCTTGCTGTGGTGGTATAGGTTGTTCATCAAAAAGATCACCCAAATTCATGTCTTCAACTTCATCATCAATATCAATACCGTAATTTGGAACTTCCCCTTTCTTCAGTGGTCTTTTTCTCCTTTGAGGCATCCTTAAATTCAAATTACTGTCAATTACATCATCTAATTTACTTGTCACTGGTTTGAATACCTTTTCGAATGATGATTGGCTTGTCTCCTGACCGATTTTATGCTGTGTGATTAGATCATGGAAGTAATTAATTTTATTCCCTAATTTAGTTTTACTTTTTGCAAGTTCTTTCCATTTAAGCAAACTCATTTTTGTTATATTATTACGTTATATAAAAATGATAAATCATATACAAAAAACAACGTTTAACACCATGTTAAACACCATGTTAAACACCATGTTAAACACCATGTTGAACACCATGTTGAACACCATGTTGAATTAATATACCAATATAATATAATGAGAATACCGAATTATGATGTTAAAGACGATGTGGTCTCAAACTTTAGACAACTATATGATTTCATGCCTCATCAATGTTTTCGAATGCTGATTTGCGGTCCAAGTGGTTCGGGGAAAACAAACACATTAATGCATATGATCTACAATCTGCTTTATTTTGATAAAGTTTATCTGTATGCTAAAAATTTAGAACAGTCCAAGTATCAGAATCTCATGGATGTCTTTCAACCAATAAGCGATGATGTTGGTTATGATGTTATTGAAGCAAGAAATGATGAAATTATTCCAGTTCAAGATCTTGACTCTGACTCACAAAAAATCGTCATTTTTGATGATTATGTATGTGATAAAAACCAAAAACCATTAATCGACTATTTTATACGAGGACGGCATAAAAATTGCAGTGTGATTTATCTGAGTCAAAGTTATTATAAGACGCCAAAAGACATCAGATTGAACTGTTCTCACTTCTCCATTTATGAGTTTCCAAGTGCAAATGAGAAGAGTTTAATTTGTCGTGAAAACAGTATTTTAAAAGAATCATATGAAAAAGCAACTAAGGAACCATATTCCTTTGTTTATATCGATAAGCCACGAAAATTCACCACTAAAAATTTCAATGAAAAAATATAATCTATTAATATAAATGAGTTATTCAAACGGACTTTTACCTTCATCATCATCAGCCATTGGTAAACGTGGACTACCTGGGTTACCTGGTGTTGGATTCAATTTAACAGATGATGGTAATTATGATATTGAAGGGAAGCTATTAACTAATATTGGTGAGTCTGCTGACGACAATGATGCAGTTAGTTTAAAAGTGTTGAAAGAACATACTAAAGTCAGTCAAAATAGTTATCATTTACAACCAAGTTTCCGATTTTATAAAGACTTTGGTGACAAGAGTCAATTAACTGTAAAACAACCACCAAATACATCACCAGACCATTTTTTTCAAAATCATAAAGCGCATAATGATGCATATATAATTGAGAAAGAAGGTTATGATACTGGTTTTGGTGGGCAAGCTTGGTCTAGTATAAAAATGAAAGGTAATCAATTAGAAAGTGGTACTTATACCTCTGTTTTTGAAATATTTGTTATTGGTGATGCTGGTGGTTTTCTTGTTGATGATACAATAATTTTCAATGTCTATGTTGATAGTCATTTCGTCATGAAAACATTTGACAGTGATAAAATTGATGGTAAATACACCAAATCAATCATTCAATTCACAACTGATGGAAGAGCTGGAGTAGATGATGGGATAAGATTTCAACTCAGATATTATGGTTCTCAATACAATAAAAACATTAAATTTCTGTTTTATTCAAGAGTGGTGAAGGGTAAATACTCAACAACTTTCGACCATACTATTTTTAATGTCCGTGATGTTGTTGATAATCATATAATTCTCTATTTTGAGAATTTAAATCTCAATGGAAATCTTATTGATGGTTTAGGTGATCCTATAGCATACGATAATGCTGCTAATAAGAAGTACGTTGACACTGAAATAGCAAAAGTCCATATAGATACTACACCATTACTTCCCAGAGATGGTAGTAGAAAAATGACTGGTGATTTAGATATGGATAAAAATCACATTCTATCTGTGGAAAATTTAGATGATCATAAGGTTGATGATGCTTTGGAAGTTAGAGCTAGAGATTTGAGAAGCGTTGTTAACAAAGGATATCTGAATGAAAATTTTCTCAAAATGGTGGACAAAGACGGTAAAGAATATTATGATCTCAAACAGAATATAATAAAAAACTGTGAACCTTACTATGATGGACTTTTTGATGATAACAGTTTAGTCAGCAAAGCATTTGTCGATTCTAAAATTGCTAAAATACCACATGCTGTAAATACAGACAAATTTATTAATGTTGATGGCACAGTAGCAATGAATGCAGATTTTAATGTTGGTGGACATTTCATTGATAATGTTAAAACAATTGTTGAAGACGATGGGAAAATCCAAATTATGAACAAATAAAACATAAAGCTGTTAATTTTGAACTTTTAAAAAGTACACGAGATAGATTACTTATTAACAGATGGAAGTGAAGCAATGACTGGAAATTTAGATATGGGAAATCAAAATATAATTAATTTGAAAGAAGCAGAAGATCACCAAGCCACACATGCTGCTAATGTAAAATTTGTCGCTAATGCAATTATTGATAATAATACAGTTATAAATGGTATAATTGATAAGAAAATTAAAGAATCAGAAGAGAATTCAATTGAGTCCATTGAAAAAGAAAATGTATTCAAAAGAGTGATGGATAATGATGAGTTCAAAGAAGATGATGATGATATTCATAAAATTGGAGTTCAGAATAAAGATTTTCATTCAGTGAATAAAAAGACTTATGAATTCAAGATTGATTTTGATTCAGATATTGGTTATTACAGCACCAGATTGTCAATTGATTTGGTATATTTACCAAAAGGCTCTTACACAATGGTTTATGAAATGTATGTTGAAGATGGTATTACAATTGATGAGATAAATGCATCAAGTGGAACTCTCTCTGTTGGAAAGATTAATTCTAGAATAGATGGAACCAAGACACGTAGTATCATCCATTTTTCTAAATATACTATATTTCCTAGTTTTGATGATTTAGATATTGACATAAGATTGAAAAGTAAAACTGATCCACAAACTACTATTTTTGTTATCGTTTATGGTGTCAAAGGTATAGTTAATGATGTACTAGTAAATTTATGGGATCGTCTTTATTATTATGATGATGATCAAATCAAATATGAAGCATCAATTGATATGAACAATAAAGACATTAAAAATGTTAGAGAGTTATCAATAAATTATAAATTAGACATGAAAAACAGACAAATAAAAAATCTCGAAGGTGGGAATGAAAATGGTGATGCCACCAATATACAACAGTTAAATGAACTGGAAAGTACCATCGTAAATTATGTTTCAAGTGAAATTAAAAAAGTAAATACAACAATTGAAAATATTAATAGAATTAATAATCATTATTATTACACAAACAATTTAAAACATAATAATGAAAATCAAGTTAAGTTTGAACATAATATAAATTCTTACCCTTTCCAGACTCCAAATTTCAACTTTAAATATAATTACATCAGGCTTAGATTGAGTGGTTATTATCATATAATATACACTGATAACTACAAAGGACTCGGTAAATTCATTATAGAAGATAGTCATCCAGCTAATTCTCATCTTGATAAAAAAGTTTTTGAATTATTATTAAATGATGCATTAGATTGGACACCACTAACAATTAACACAGTCGCAAAATTTGAAATTAGTAAAAACCACGGTTTTACAGATTTGATATTGCGTGTAAGCCCATCAAATGAAAAAATAATTTATTTAGATGGTGATAGTCATAGTACATTCTATATTAAATATTTACACGCTTGAATTATCCAATTAATATATATATGAAAGAGTCAGGAAAAAACATATTCAACTGGAATCATATTTCAGATGAATTAACAGAAGAACAAGTAAATGAATTAAAATCTTACTATCAAGTATATCACAAAAAGTGTTGGGCTTACAAACAAGCATTTAAGCGTTTAAAAGAATGGAAATTATTGGGTAATTCATTGTCTATTATATTTGCATCTGGAGGTTTTGTAAGCAGTATAGCAACTGGTGGCATCAGTTTGATTGCAATCAGTACAGCAGCACTTTTAATTCAGGGTTGGATGAAGCATAAAAACCTTGATCTCAAGATCCAAAATTGTACTTATGCTTACCAAAGCTATCAACATCTTCTGAATGAGATAAAGGATATGATGAGAAGTGGAAATTACAATTCATCTCAAATTCATAATACAATGAAGAACATTGATGATTATGTGACAGACAACAGTCCTATTATTGATAAGTATCTTTGTAAATACGATGAAAAATTCACTTGTTAATTATCAACTGGATTCTATCACCAATTAATGATTGAACCTTTTCCCAAAATTGTTTATAATATCTGATTGTCCTCTTCGACTTTGTTGCTTGGATATCTTTGTAAGGAAGCCCGAGCATTTTAAATAATTGCTTTATAATAAATTTAATACTAATCATTCGTTTACGCTTATCATTAACTTTATTTAAAACGTTGTCAATTTCAATAAATACTTCCTGAATCTGATCCCTTTGTTTAGGAGTCAATTGGATATTATTCTTAATATAGATATTATCTAACACATTCTTAATATGATATTCTCGATGATATACTGATTTTTGTCGCATCAAATACATTTTGTTATAAAAGTTAATGTCCTCATTAAAAAAACATAACCATTAACTAAACCACAATTCAAACAAGTATTCATACCATTTATAATTTCTAAATCCTTTTTATCACAACATTTTTCAACTTCTTTACTAAATATTGTTAATTGTTTACAACAAAATGGACACATCATTTCATTATTATTAATAAATTCATCATGAATAACAGTGTTGCAAGTCATCTTATATTATTATATGAGATTAGATTTAATACTATCCCAATTTACTTCAAATCTCAACTTTTGTTTTATTGGAAAAAATTCTTTACTCTTCACGGTCATCTCATAAGTTCCACAATCCTGAATATGTTTCAATATACATTTATACATCAAACAAAACTCACCACCGCACTGACATTTTATATAATATGTTTTGCATTTCTCTTTACAAATATCACATTTTTTTTGTTTTAAACAGATTCATTATATATCATAAATAGAAAATAATTTATATTTTTCCCAATAATTTTCAAGGTTTTGGTGTCCAGACTGATGTCCCGGGTTTAGGTCTGTCTCCACATTTGATTTAAGGTTTGGTTTAGTATTTGGTTTTTGGTTTGGTTTAGTATTTGGTTTTTATTATTAAGTTTTTCCAGCAGTTGATTAATTGTTGGGAAAATAGTTTAGAAATATACTATAAAAAATAATATAGAAAAAGTGAAGCAGTCGGCAGAAACAAATATTGAAAAAAAACATTTTGATTTTTGAGAAAAAATAAAAAGTGAAGCAGTTGGTAAAAACAAATATTGAAAATGTGCTCATACCCCCATTTACTATACTACTCTCCACCGCAAAAACGGAGTACATGCTGTCAGAGTAACTAGCTATAGCGGCCGGGCTGATACCAACCAGATGCATGACGCTATATTATCAATCATGACAATTTCGCGGCCTCTTCAATTAACGCTGTTGAATTGAAAGAAGAGTGTGATATTAATTAAAATGACAAGAGTTTACACGGTTGGCATTAAAAAGAAATGAGCCAACATTTTCGTTTAAAATTCTAAAATTTAGCTGACAGTAGCTTTATTGTAAACTCAGATGAATTGAAAGTATATCTGACTCTGCAATATTGAATTTTAGGTAACTACTCTCTGATATGTCAGCCTTTTATCAGATGTTACCCCAAGAGGCGGTGAGGCTTTTGTTGAGTTTTCTTAGAAAAGAAAAATATCTGTAAACTGGCGCCTAATTAACTTATTGTTTGTTGACTGTCTGGGAGCCGCATATAAACAGGAAGCTTCTGTCAACCATGTCATCACGTGGGATACTCAAATATTTTTTATGCTGCAGACACCTGCTTTTAAATACTACATAAAAGTCTAACTGGGATATTTTTGAGCGGAAAAGAAACTTACTCTAAAGAAAAAGCTAACAGGAAAGGCGAGCAAATCCTTGTACGATACCTAACGAACCTGAAGAACATAAAAGATAAGAACATAAAAATATACTGAACTAAGCAATAATAGAACGTAGAGTGGTTCCAGTCTGACCCGCTGCTTACAGTCCTGTAGCTAGAAGCTTTAACGACTGCTTACAGAAATAAAACACGATATCAAATTGAACTCAGGAAGAAAAATGTAAAAAAATGGTCATGGTTCAATTTGCAAGGCTTCGTTTTAACTTGATTAGACAGTCACCTTAACCACCTGTTTCCAACAAAAGATAGGCGAGAATTTTCTGCATTATGGTAATTATAGGGGCGCTTTCATTTACATGTACATCAGCCAGTAAATGTTGATCACAGGTAATATTGAATAATTTCTAAAGAGTAGGAGAACTGAATACTAAACAAATGTAAGACAGTTTACAGCGCTTTACATTTGGGCTGAATTTTCTTTCTGAGACAATCTTAATAATAATAAAAGAGATATACTTTGAGAACATTAATTAGGTGCGGTCGTTCCTCGTCAGTCTTCAAGCGAAAAGCAGAAAAAGCAAGCGGTTAAAAATGGCCGTGCGAAATTTTAGGGCGGCCATGAAAGTTCAAAAAGATCATGAAGGAGAACTACCAAACATAATAAAATCCAGACATTTCAAATATGAACAAGGCCAAGCTTAGCAGTAGCAAAAGTCTAAAAACCCATCGTTTGATCGGCTTGTTGTTAGGCATGTGTATCTTACCGAAGAGACAACAAATTTATTTTACGTCAAATTTTCGGTTTCACAACTTTGAACATTTGCACCAAATAATCTATCTGTATTATAACAGTAAACCCTTTTTTATCTCTGATTCAGTGACACGATGGAAAAATTGAATATATAGAGTGGCCATTCTGAGAGAAAGAAACGCGTGTGCAAAAGAAATTCATTTTTTAGAAAGTATTTGAAAGCGGGGAAAACTACACTGATCAGATCTGGCTTTCTTTCCGTGAAATTGCGCAAAATAACCGCATTGGGAGAAAATAATCTCAAATGGCATGGTTTAGGTGTGCAAACCTGCCGTATTCAGCTGTTTAACTCACTTAATGTTTATTTTCAGCAGAATTTTTCGTAGTTGTAGCTGATAAATTGGCAATTACCAACTGAAAGACAATAGAATCAAGCTTTTGATACAATTCGAGGTTCAGGACAGCAAAAGAGTAGCGCCGTTAATTTTTTTGCAGACTGAGTACAACACATCTTCCCTGACATCTACCACATAAAATGGTTAGTAGTTATACTTTATTACCATTGAGTATGATATATGTCAAGGTGTATTTGATAGAACTTGAAGGATTCTGAGTGGTGTTCGCAGAAATATAATAAAATTCAAATGATATCTTTCCGTCGCTTCCGTAATGAGTATGCTTCGAAACTTGGTTTTAACTAAATTTCAAATTTATTTTAACCTGCAAAGATGCAGCTGTCTCCAAATTAAAAGGCGCGCATTTTTGTTATGTGTGATCAGCTTTTCTTGTCTCAAGTAAACGAAACCGCCGCTATAAATGTATAGCGGCGGTTTCGTTTACTTGAGACAAGAAAAGCTGATCACACTTGGTAGTAAACAGTGACCCTATAGTTAGAAAGATAGAACATGATTAGTTGTTTTAAGTGCTAAAGTATTTAGTCCCTGTGGGCTAATTGGGGACACTGTAATAACTCTACCTAAAAACTATCATTAAAAGTATTATAAGATTCTCTTTATGTGTATTGGATGGGAGAACTCATTAAACAAATTAAAGTCAATTTCTGCACGTTCAAATTTTAATTTGGTGCAATCATCTTTATCAGACCTCTTGCCCTGATTTGTATCACAATAAGACGAACGTTGACAAAAAGGAAGTAAATTCAACACTAAAAGCTGCCGCAAACTGATCAAATTCTTATAAAACTTGAAAAATGATAATGTTAAAACTTTTGTCTTGCAAGGTAATAAAGAACACACGATCATTGCAAATCTTCCAGGTGTTCCTGAGCTGCTTAATAAACTATGATGATATTAGAATAGAATACTTTAAAACATTTCACGTTAGGCCGTAAATTCTCTCAAAGCGGAGAAAACATGATCTAGGCTGAATTTCAGACGTCTCGACTCGAGTTGCAAACTCTGAGAGAAAAAACTGAAACCATGAGGTGTAATGATAGAGAAATTCTTCCTCGTTAGCAAGGCATATGAAAAACAATGTGTGTGCCGAGGAAGTAACTGGTATGAATCATGAAAGGTAGCTACAGGTTAAGCTGCTCTAGTCATCCTCCCCCTAAGAACTGGTGGGAGTTTTCAGAAAAGGGAAAAATAAGAAAGCAATTAAGCAGTTCCTTAATTGACATCATTAGACTTTTTGGTTTCTACTTTATTTTGAGAGAAACAAACTACACGCCCTCTCCTCTCCCGTCTCCACCCAGATCCTTCTCGTTTTGCAGACAGGTGCAAACGCTTTTTAAAGAAACTGAGTCTCAGTGAGTTGAATCTGATCCTTAAAGTATTAGGCGCTGAAAGAGTCATATGCAATGCCCGTTTGATATAACAGGAGTCTCATTCTTAAAAGTCTGGCTTGGATTCTCGCGAAAACTTGATCTTTCTACAGGGTAAACAGTCATAACACATTCGCGCGGCAGCTGTTGATTACCTGGTTTGTGCAGTCATTATATTAGACATTAAAATATTTAAATTTAAACATCGACAAGGTGCACTCCAAAGTCTGATAGTCTCGTGAAACGTGCCAAATTGTTAAGTAAATATTAGCGCGAATGACAACATGAAGGAAAAACATTTATACCGTACGTGTTCGGTCAAGAATATAAATAGACGACGTTTTTACTGAATTTGATCAAACCAGAAGAAAAGTTATTCGAGAGCGGAAGAGCGGAAAACTAGAAACTGAACGACTGTCACAAGACTTGAATAAAACAATGAATGGAACACAGCCATCGAGCTGTTACTGGAATCCTACATCAGAAAAAATCGGCCTAACCTTTGCTTACTGCCTGATTTTTCTTGTTTCGCTGGCTGGGAACACCGCCATCGGAATAATTGTCTACAAGACGAAAACCATGAGAAAACCCATCAACTTTTTAATAGTCAACATGGCCATGTCCGATCTGCTATTTCCAATTTTCTTGATTCCTTGGCAGATTCAACTGCTCTACATAAACTCCTGGCTGATCGGTGGTCCTCTTGGCCAGGCTTTATGTAAGCTGGTTAACCTCTTAACAGATGTCTCCGTTGCTGTATCTATTCAGAGCCTGGTTCTGATAGCAGTGGATCGTTTTGGAGCTGTGGTATTTCCCCTCCGTTCTCCACTCATCAGTTCGAAGCTGTGCCCTTTCTTTATTCTCGCCACTTGGATCATCGCGATGGCTGTCTTCTCCCCATTTTGTGTTGCCACCAATCTTGTTGAATATCCAGTAAGACTGGTGTGTGTCGTGCGTTGGAAAGAAGTCTTTGGAGAATCCTCATCCTTTCGCAATTACTATGTGCCAATTTTGATGATATTTTATTTAATCCCGCTGGTGTTGATAGCCATAGTTTACATCCTTATCTATATAAAGCTGAAGTCACAGAAGATTCCAGGTGAGCAATCGGCCAACGCTGGACGACAACGCCAACAAAGAGAACGAAATGTGTTAAAGATGGCCATCGCTATTGTGTTAGGGTTTGCAGTATGCTGGCTGCCCTACTCTATCGGCTGGTTTCTCGTATTCTTTGCATCGGACATATCATCTTGTGGCTTCCAATACTTTGCCCTTTTTGCAATCTCTGCGGTTCGCACAAATTGTGCCATGAATCCTTGTATCTGTTTAATTTTCAGTAGAAATTATCGTTTAGGACTTAAGACCCTCGTTAGATGAATGAGATTTTTTATAAGTTGAGAGGATCAGTCAACCTGAAACTTGTAAAAAATGCTCTGACTTGCATTAAATGTATACTATAGCCTAAAGAAACTTTGAAGAGTTTACAATCAACACTGAGTTTACAATCAATTTATATTTATTATGAAACCTCCACTTGTAGCTTTCCTTCATTAGAAGTTATACTTAGTCTTAAATGTTGTAAATATTATTTATTTATCGCAATACTGCTTTTTATTTGTTTCAATAACTTAACAAAGGATTTTCACAAACAGTTTCCAAACCTTCTTTTGACAATTGCGTTGGCTCCAGTTGTAGTTATTTCGTAAACTGAGCTTTTGAAATTTTCATTTGTGAAAATTGTTCGACCGTCATATAAACTGTGTAAATAGTATTTATTTCAATACGGCTATTTATTTGGTTCAACGTACTGTAGATAAACTTTAAGGAACAGTTGAAGTATAGCCGTTCTCTTAACAATTTACTTGGATTCATTTGTAGTTTTGCTAAATTAGGAAAGAATAAAGTGAATTATAAATTACAAGTAAACGCCCTCTGTTTGTCTCTTTCTTATTGCCACTGTTCTCTGTGTTTAGCTCAGTTTGTATTTTTGCGCCAACTGTTTCTGAACTCTACGTGTTACTAGTCATAAATGATCTTTCATATATTCACTTGTATCTTTACCACTTACGGGTATATTACAAAGTCACAACGTGACCAGCTCCTAGATGGCTTGAGTAGTATAGGGTGTTGGTCTGGCCGGTAGCCAATAAGAAGGCTGTATTTCACATTTTAACCAATCAGAGAGCCGCATTTCGCCCACGTGACTATGGTCACGTGGAATATGACCAGCAAAAGTCTGGACCCGAGTTTGGGTAGGGTCTAGGACCTCGCGGCCAAGATGGGAGCGAGGCTGACCGGAAGGGATGTCATGGCAATCGGAAGTGACGTCATGGCAACCAGAAAGTGGGGTCATTGCAACCGGAAGTGACATCATGAAGTCGAAAAGAATGACAGACACCCATGGTGAGAGGTGAAAAACGATTTTATTCACAGATTCATTAACAGTTCAACATTTTGCATGTCTGCATCATCGAGTTGGGCTGCCTGGGCTTGTCTGAGATCTTCGTCTATGATGGTGGACTGTTTTTCGTAACCGTAGGGATATGACAGGAAGGTGTCAGGATCGATGACGCGTTTGTCGAAGACCACTCGGTATCATTTGGTTTCTTCGACCGTTTCCAAAGTTTTGGTGTGAACATCCCGTTTGATCTTGTGGGGGTTGTGCACGGGGATGGCACGTGGTTCGTCGAGAGGAACGGTGACTTCGTCGATGACGTTGGCCTTGAAAAGGTCAAAGTTCAATTGGCTTTGTCCGCGTGCATTGAGGGTGAAACCGCATACCTTGCATTCGACTTTACCTTGGTGGGTTTTGTACCCGTAATTTTTGTGGCCAGCGGCGGCGAATTCGACGATGTGATCGTCGGGTTTCAATTCGCTGGTGAATTCGCGGAGATGATCGCCGGTGGGTAGCGTGGGTTGGTCGGGTCGTTGGGAGAAGATGATGGAGTCGGTGCCGAAGTAGAGGACTTGTTGGGGTTGGAGTCAACTCAATCCTTCTCGGTAGAGTTTGAGCCTGGCTCAACAGGTGGTGAAACAAGCAACGAAGATGTGTGATGTCGACTTGGACCTTCTCTTCATCGTCGATGTGCCTGTGGACCACCTCGATCATTTCGTCATTCATGACACGTAGGTTTTTGTATTTCCCGACTGTCAACAACTTGTACAGTCGCCCTGGCATCGAAATGGCTTCGACCTGGCTCTTGTTGCCTTGTTTCCGTACTTGCCCCAGAAACTGTTGAGCATCATTTTGGCAAGGGAGCGTCGACCTGGATTCTTCTGAATCTTGTTGGGATCGAGTTGGATACCTTCCTTGACTTGATAGTCTTGGATGTATTGTTTGCGCTTGTCGGGATCGTCACCCACCCACTCGGGCCATCCGCTGGCTTCTTGTTTCATTTTGAGGAAGGTGTTGACACAAGAGGAGAACAATTCGTTGGATTTGTGCGGGAAGTACCAGATTTCGTACACGTGCAGAATAACGTAACCTTGATTGACGACTGCTTGCAATTCGGGGGTGGGCTAAGTGTCCACGAGACAGCGCTCGGCGTCGGTGTGACTGCAATGGTGACTGCGTTCGGTCAGCGGTTTGGGTTGTTCGTGTTCCACGCAGGTTCGACAGAGGGGAAACGTGAGTTTTCCGCCGTGATGATAGGGTAAGACGGGATGGTACAGACCGTGGGGTGGAAGAATCATTGGACCAGACCGAAGTAACCACTGATGTCGGTGCCTGGGGGTTGGTAGTAGATTTCGGGATGTCCCACGTTCCAGGGGATTGAAACCGCTGATGTCCTCGAACTCTTGGCAAAAGACTTGACAGGCCCCTTTGAGCAGCATCACGTCGGATTCGCAATAGGCCAGGAGATCCTTTTGAAAATCGAAGACGTATTGGGGGTCGTGTGCGTCGTACTATCGTTCGAGTTCTTGAGCTCGTTCCACCGACATACTTCGAGGATCGTAGTACTTCTTGTTGTCGGGTAAGGGTCCCGGGTAATCTTGGTGGTCGGGCGTGTTGAAGAAGTGAGGGAAGAAGCCTTTCTTGTGTTCCTTGAGCCCGAAGGCTTTGGGAAGGCGGACAGCGGCATTTGGAAGAAACACAACGAGTCTTTGAACACAATCTCTCCACCCATGATGGACAGGGATAAGATCTTGGCTCTATTGACGAGTTGCTCGGGCACGACATATTGTTTGTAGAGTTCGTCCAGGATGAGTTAAGAATCGAACCCTTGGGAATTGTGGGCTAGGACCGTGAGTTGGAAATCGATTGCCAGTTCTCTCAATCAATCCAGAAAGTCTTGGATGCAAGTGGTGCCTTCGAAACGATACAGTTCGTCGCTGTTGGAAGTGGTGGCGCACACTAGGTTGGGCACGTGGATGCCGGTGTCTTGCACGGTTTTGCTGTCCCAGTAGACAAAGAGTTTGTTTTTCTCTTTGGAACTTGATGACCCGTTGGCCTTTCGTTTTCGGGATCTTAATAATTTTCTCCGTTCTTCCAATTTGGTGGGATTCTGGAGAAGCATCGGTGAGTATTGAGATCGTGATATTGTTTGCAGGATGGACATTCGCTGCACACGTGCTGCGTCTCGATTTCGCGTTCTCGAAGTAGCCTGTTGCAGTGGGGGCACTTGCGTAGGACGGCACACACGGGTTTGATCTTTTTGGCGGCGTCGGCTCTTTTTCCGTCGGCGACGGAATAGATGTAATGGTTGCCCATACACTGTTCACCGAAAAATTTGCAATGGCATGGAGGGCATGTGTGACGAGCCCCTAGTCCAGGACTCTGTAAGTAATCGCGGCATTGGGTTTGTCCTAAATGTTTTCATGAACATTAATCAAATACATTTTTGTCCATACATCCATTCTAATCTTCGTTTTTATTTTTCTGAAAAAAGATTTAGAAAAAGATTTAACGTGGTTAACGCGTGACAGAGCTTGTTGATAACCGTGACCTAAATACATTTTACATTTATCACCGTACTCGTTGACATAAACACCTGAAATCCGAAGGTAACGGAATGTCTTACATTTACAAGTGTCGGCTTTACATACAATGTGTCCGGGTTCCCATTTGGATTTTAATCGTTCATACAATTGGATCTCGTGACATAAACTCTGCATCAAGTCTTGTCTGTCCTGGTCTATGATTTCTTGTTTTATTTTTAACTGAATGATATACTCTTGTATTTCGCCAGGTAACATGTCCCAGTAACTTCCATATGCATGCATCAATTCGACTTTCTTTTGTGCATTCATTCTGAAAAGATTTACAAAAAGGATTTGACGTGGTTAACACGTGACAGAGCTTGTTGAAATCCATGTCCTAAATACTTTTGTTTTTTGACATTATTTTCACTTGTGTAATAACCCGTGATCTTGACCGAGTGATATTTTCCACATCTGCAATCGTCTGGTGTGCATTTAATATGTCCAAGTCTCCATGTGGTTTTTAATACTCCGTATAACTGGATCTCTTGACGCATAATATTCACTTACAGCTAGTCGTTGTTGTTTTTTTCATGGTACTGGGCCCTGCAGAGCAAATTACAAGTCCCTCTTTGTCTTCTGCATTTTATTTAGAATAAGTCCTTCCATTTGGAATTAGTCCTTCCATTTGGATATTTTACATTGTAGTTTAATTAATATTATTCAATGCCATGGTGTTATTAGCGTTTACAGATTTGACTTCAAAAGGCATACGGATTGCAGGCATGCGGATTTCTGCTATAAATTAGACGGATTCGGATAGTTGATCAGCTGTGAGTTTTGGTCTAGACTCCTGATCCTACCCATCTTGAGTTGGGATTATGGTTCTAAAAGGAATAAAGTTCTGATCATAGATCTTTTCCTGGCTACGATGGGTATGTTAGTATTTTATCCACCTTATTTCTTTTTTCGGGTTGGGCCTCGATTAGGTAAAGGGTAAAGGTCCTGGGAACGAGGTTGAAGAATTACAGCAGTCAACAATCACACAGTCGTCGACCCTCAAAGCCAACAATCCCGAAAAACATTAAGTTTTGATGAATGGTGATCATATCCGACTCTTTGCCACCCGGGGGGGGGGGGGTACTCCCTATAATGGCCTATACGGGGAAGCTCCGCCCGAAAGGGGTACCTTTTTTATGCTTCAGGTATATAAAAGGGTAGGGATTTCACAAGATGAGGTATATAAAAGGGTAGGGAAATCGGTCATTTAGATATTTACAAGGGCCTTTAATTATAATATTTCGAATAGACGCCCCTTATGGCCTTGTCAGTATATTTATTAAGCACTACATGCAAATGAGAACAAGATTTCCTAAAGTAGGTATTTGAAAGGGGTACCTTTTTTCAATAAAAGGTATATAAAAGGGGTACCTTTTCTGCCAAAATGGTATATAAAAGGGTAAGGGGTTGGACCTCGGGGCGGAGCCTCCACGTATTAAACTTTGTTAAGTACCCCCCCCCCCGGGCTTTGCCACAACTGAAGCTACCTGGAAAATAATTTAGGGCGTCTCAGCCGTCTCTCTTAATTGGGGAATACATCGAACATCCAGTCATTTAGCTTCTGTTAAAATACATCCCAGCTAATCCCACGAAGCTGAGTCAAAATCGGAGAATACTTTACAGTCCTGTTAAATATTTAAGGATGTCAGTTTCCACTTGTAAATTTGAAAATCCGCCAAAGAAAACTTTCATGAATTTGTGAAAAGCTCTGAACAGATTCTCAAAGTTATAATGATGAAGTTTGTTGGGTTTGTTAACGGTCATTCGAGTGTATAAATGACCACAAAAGAATACACAAGTATGCCGGGACTTATCCTGGTCCCAGAGGTTTTTCTTGATTTTTCACTGCTTCGCGGCTCTCTCGCATATCTCTCATGCAGTGAAAAATCAAGAAAAACCTCTGCGATCAGGGTAGCCAGGCCTTTCACACATATTTTATTAGGACTAAGTACTGATCAACACTTAACCCGTTTTAGCAGGGGGGAGGTCCGGCGTGGGCACATGGTGCCATCGCTCATTTCAAACTTTATATTTTATATATGGTGGTGAAATTTTCTGACGTTTCTTAAAACTGACTATTCAAGGAGCATTTTGGTGTGTCAATTATTTGGTTAGGTGACTTGATATTTTTGCAGCAAGCAAGCATGCTTTTAAAGGGTCTTAGAAGTTATGATTTTTATTGAGCCTCCTCCGCCAAAACAAAGCACATCCGTGCAGAATCCAACCAGCTACAGAGGTTGATACCAACCAGGTGCAAGACTCTGTGTTATCAATACAATTTTGCCACCTCTTGAATTGAAAGGAGAGTGTGACATTAATCAAAATGAGAAGGTTGGTTGTTAACAACACGGTTGGTGTTAACAAAACAAATAAGAAAGCATTTTCCTTGAGCGGAGCACGTAATTGCTAATTAAACTGTTAGTGCTGTATGTTAAAGTTAAAATGAAAGAAAATGATAAAAAAAAATATATTCAGTCCTTTATGGTCTTTGAATTGTATTGAAAAGACAGACAGAAAGTTTACAACAAAGCTAGGACAGTAAAATAAATGTTTTCCGATTAAAATTCTAAAATTCAGCTGACAGTAGTTTTATTAGCAACTCAGATGAATTGAAAGTATATCTGACTCTGCAATATTGAGTTTTAGGTAACTACTCTCTTATATGTTAATGTTTTATCAGATGTTACACCAAAGGCGGTGAGGTTTGTGTTGACTTCGTTTTGTCAGAAAAGAAAATTATCTGTAAACTTACACCTAATTAAGTCATTGTTTGATGACTGTGTGGGCGCCGCATATAAACAGGAACCTTCTGTCAACCATGTCATCACGTGGGATGCTCAAATATTTTTTATGCTGCAGAAACCTGCTTTTATAAAATACAACAAAAAACTGTAACTCGGATATTACTGAGTGAAAAAGAAATATTACTCTAAAGAAAAAGTACAGAGGAAAGATGAGCAAATACTTCCACGTTACCAAGCGAAAATGGAGAACATAGAAGATAAGAACATAAAAAGATACTGAACATAGAAGCAATAGAACGTGGAGTGGTTCCAGTCTGAGCTGCTGTTCGCAGTCTTGTAGCTAGAAGCTTAAACGACTGCTAGCAGAAATAAAACACAATTTGAATTGAAGTCAGGAATGAATAGTGTAAAATAATGGCAATGCATCGAGTCTTCGTTTGAACTTTATTTGACATTCACGTTAATCAGCTGTTTCCAAATTAAGATGGGAGCATTTTCTGTACATGTATCATGGTAATTATAGCGGCGCTTTTCATTTCCATGTACTTGAGACAGAAAAAGTTGATCATACTTAATTTTGAATAATGTCTACAGGATAGGAGAACTGAATACTAACAAATGTAAGACATTTTACGACGCTTAATTTTCTCATCAATCATCAAGCGAAAAGCAGAAAAAGCGAGCGGCTAAATATGGCCGAGCGAAATTTAAGAGCGGCCATGAAACGTCAAAAAGATCATGAAGGAGAATCACCCAAAAAAATAAAATCGCAGACATTTCAAATATGAACAAGGCCAAACTTAGCACTAGCAACAGTTTAAAAATCCATCGTTTGATTGGCGTGTTGTTAGGCATGTGTATGTTAAGGAAGAAACAACAAATTTTTTTACGTCAAATTTTTGGTTTCTCAACTTTTAGCAACTGCGCCAGATAGTTTATCTGTAGTATAACCGTAAACCCTTTTTTATCTGTGATTCAGTGACACATACACAAATTAAATATCTAGAGCAGCGATTCTGAGAGAAAACAACGCTTGTGCAAAAGAAATTCATGTTTTAGAAAGTTTTTCAAAGCCGGGAGAACCACACTGATCAGATCTGGCTTTCTTTCCGTGAAATTGTTTTAGAAATTATTTTTTGAGACAGTTCTCTGAGGCAAAATAACCGCATTGAGAGAAAATAATCTCAATTGGCACGGTTTAGGTGTGCAAGCCTGCCATATTCAGCTGTTTAATTCACTTGATGTTTATTTACAGCACAATTTTTCGTAGTTGTAGCTGATAAATTAGCAATTACCAACTGAATAACAATAGAATCAAGCTACAATTCGAGGTTCAGGACAGTAAAAGAGTAGCGCCGTTAAATTTTTGTAGACCGAGTACAATACACCTTTCCCTGACATCGACCACATGAAATGGTTAGTATTTATATTTTATTACCATTGAATATGATATATGTCAAGAAAGGTGTATTTGATAGAACTTGAAGGATTTTGACATGGTGTTCGAAGAAATATAATAAAATTCAAATGATATCTTGCTTTCGCTTCTGTAATGAGCATGCTTCGAAACTTGGTTTTAACTAAATTTCAAATTTATTTTAACTTGCAAAGCTGCAGCAAATTAAAAAGCGCTCATACTTTGTTACGCCATTTATAGCGGCGGTTTCGTTTACTTGAGACAAGAAAAGTTGATCACACTTGGTAGTAAACAGTGACCAGATAGTTAGAAAGACAGAACATAATTTGTTATTTTAAGTGCCAAAGTATTTAGTCCCTGTGGGCTAATTGGGGACACTGCAATAACTCTACCTAAAAACTATCATTAAAAGTATTATAAGATTCTCTTTATGTGTATTGGATGGGAGAACTCATTAAAAAATTAAAGTCAATTTCTGCACGTTCAAATTTTAATTTGGTGCAATCATCTTTGTCAGACCTCTTGCCCTGATTTGCATTACAACAAGACGAATGTAGACAAAAAAGAAGGAAGTGAATTCAAACACTAAAAGCTGCAATAAACTGATCAAATTCTTATAAAACGTGAACAATGATCATGTTAAAACTTTTCTCATACAAGGCAATAAATAACACACGATCATTGCAAATCTTCCAAGTGTTCCTGAGCTGCTTAATAAACTATGATGGTTTTAGAATAGAATACTTTAAAACATTTCACGTTAGGCCGTAAATTCTCTCAAAACGAAGAAAACATGATCTAGGCTGAATTTCAGACGTCTCAGCTCGAGTCGCAAACTCCGAGAAAGAAAACTGAAACCATGAGGTGTAATGATAGAGAAATTCTTCCTCGTTAGCAAACCATATGAAAAATAATGTGTGTGCCGGAGAAGTGACTGGTATGAATCATGAAAGGTAGCTACAGGTTAAGCTGCTCTAGTCATCCTCCCCCTAAGAACTGGTGGGAGTTTTCAGAAAAGGGAAAAATAAAAAAAGCAATTAAGCAGTTCCTTAATTGACATCATTAGACTTTTTGGTTTCTACTTTATTTTGAGAGAAACAAACTACACGCCCTC
Organism: Catalaphyllia jardinei; assembly: GCA_022496165.2. Lineage (NCBI taxonomy): Eukaryota > Metazoa > Cnidaria > Anthozoa > Scleractinia > Caryophylliidae > Catalaphyllia > Catalaphyllia jardinei. The sequence continues at coordinate 27,552,343 of CM042752.1, read as the reverse complement.
TCCTCTTCCGTCTCCACCCAGATCCTTCTCGTTTTGCAGACAGGTGCAAACGCTTTTTAAAGAAACTGACTCTCAGTGAGTTAAATCTAATCTTAAAAGTATTAGGCGCTGAAAGAGTCATATGCAGTGCCCGGTTGATATAACAGAAGTCTCATTCTTAAAAGTCTGGCTTGGATTCTCGCGATCGAAAACTTGATCTCTCTACAGAGTAATAACACATTTACGCGGCAGCTGTTGATTACCTGGTTTGTGCTGTCATTATATTAGACATTAAAATTTCTAAATTTTATACATCGGCAAGGAGCAGTCCAAAGTCTGATAGTCTCGTGAAACGTGCCAAATTGTTAAGTAAATATTCGCGCGAATCACAACATGAAGGAAAAACATTTATACCGTACGAGTTCGCGGCGGTCGGGAACATAAATAGAAGACGTTCTTACTGAATTTTATCAAACCAGTAGACAAGTTATTAGTGAGCAGAAGAGCGGAAAACTAGAAACTGAACAACTATGTCACAAGACTTGAACAAAACGATGAATGGAACACAGCCATCGAGCTGTTACTTGAATTCTACGTATACAGCAGAAAAAATCGGCAAAACTTTTGCTTACTGCCTGATTATTGTTGTTTCGCTGGTTGGGAACACCGCCATCGGAATAATTGTCTACAAGACGAAAACCATGAGAAAACCCATCAACTTTTTAATAGTCAACATGGCCATGTCCGATCTGCTGTTTCCGATTTTCTTGATTCCTTGTGAGATTCAATGGATCTACATAAACTCCTGGCTGATCGGTGGTCCTCTTGGCCATGCCTTATGTAAGCTGTTTTACCTCTTGCCAGGGGTCACCTCCGCTGTATCTATTCAGAGCCTGGTTCTGATAGCAGTGGATCGTTTTGGAGCTGTGGTGTTTCCCCTCCGATCTCCACTAATCAGTTCAAAGCTGTGCCCTTTCTTTATTCTCGCCACTTGGATAACCGCGATGGCTGTCTTCTCCCCATATCTCGTTGCCACCAAACTTGTTGAATATCCAGGAGGGTTGGTGTGTAGGCTGCATTGGAAAGAAGTCTTTGGAGAATCCTCATCCTTTGGCAATTACTATGTGTCAATTTTG
>CM042752.1:27531228-27546228 GCA_022496165.2 Catalaphyllia jardinei | reverse complement strand
GGTGCGATTCAGGACTGTAAAGGAGTAGCGCGGTTAAACTTTGCAGACTGAGTACATCACACCTTCCCCGACGTCTACCACATGAAATGATAGCAATTATCTTTTGCTATTATTGAATATTGTATATGTCAAGTGAGGTGTATTTTATAGAACTTGGAACTTTCTGACCTGCTGTTCACAGAAATATAATGCCTTCGATTCTATAATGAGTATGCTTCGAAAATTAGTTTTAACTAAATGTCAAATTTATTTGAACCTGTAAAGCTGGAGCTGTCTGCAAATTTTAAAAGAGGCGCGCATTTTCTGTTATGATATGTATAGCGGCGTTTTAATTTACTTGAGACAAGAACTGTTGATCACACTTGGTAATGAATAATGACCAGTCATATAGAAAGATAGGACTTAATTTAATGTATTTAGCCCATGCGGGCTAATTGAAGACACTGCAATAACTCTACCTAAAAATTATCATTAAAAGTATTGTTATATTCTCTGGTAAAAACATTTTGTCTATTGGATGAAAGACCTCATTGAAAAAATTAAATACATTTTATGCACGTTCAAATTTAATTGGGTGGAATCTTCTTTAGCATGGAGATCTCTTTTCCTGATTTGCATCACAATAAGAAGGTAGAAAAAAGGGAAGTATTTTCGAACACTAAAAGCTGCAGCAAACTGATCTGGCGAAACGTGGACAATGATAATGTTAAAACTTTTCTCATACAAGGCAATTTATAACACACGATCATTGGGAATCTTCCAGATGTTTTTGAGCTGCTTAATAAACTATGGTGGTCTCAGAAAAGAATACTTTAAAACATTTCATGTTAGGCTGGAAATTCTCGCAAAACAGCCTGAGAAAACATAATTTAGGCTGAATTTCAGACTTCTCGGCTCGAGTCGCAAACTCTGAGAGAGAAATCTAAAGTCACGAGGTATAATAATAGAGAAATTCTTCCTCATTAGCAAGCCATATGAAAAAGAATGTGTGTGCCGGAGAAGTAACTGATATAAAATGCGCATGAATGTCGCCGAGCAAAATGAAAAACAATCATAAAATGTACATCAGGAGAGGTTAAGCTGCTCTAGTCATCCTGCTCCTAGGAACTGGGGTGAGTTTTCGGAAAAGAGAGAAATTAAGAAGTCCCTTAATTGACAATAATGATTTAGACTTGTTGGTTTCTGTTTTATTTTGATTGAAGAACAAACTACTTGCCTTCTCCTCTCCCGTCTCCACCCAGATCCTTCTCTTTTTGGCAGGTGCAAGCGCTTTAAAAAGAAACTGACTCTCAGTTAGCTGAATCTAATCTTCAAAGTATTACCGTTGAAGAAGTCATATGCAATGCCTGGTTTATATAACAGGAGTCTCTTTCTTAAAAGATCGGTAGATCTAATCCGGAGGTCGTGGGTTTGGTTCCCACCCGGGTCGAAAAGATTTTTTCTTTACCTCGTGTGGTTCCCTGATTCCCTTTACTAGGGCTTACGCCCAGTGGGTTATTCATGGGTTAAATTAGCACTAAAATTTACACTTCAGGGCTAATTCTCTGTTACATCATTTGTGTTCATAGTGCTACGCGGCACAACATTCATATGTTCCCCTCACTTTCTCTTCGCCGCGATTTACCATCTAAATCGACCCCGGCTTTCTCTGTCCGACCTCGTAGCTCAGTCGGCAGAGTAACGGCAGATCTAATCCGGAGGTCGTGGGTTTCGATTCCCACCGAGGTCAAAAGATTTTTTCTTTACCTCGTGTGGTTCCCTGATTCCCTTTACTGGGGCTTACGCCCAGTGGGTTATTCATGGGTTAAATTAACATTAAAATTTACACTTCAGGGTTAATTCTCTGGTACATCATTTGGAAATATCTTAGGTCTGTCATATTACCTAGTACTATTCAAATAAACGCCAGGAGGCGAGTCTCATTGGTTAAGATAAACGCGCGTTTTTTCTCGTAGGGAATATGACCGAGCTCATTAACTTAAAGAAGGCATTGTTTCGCAATTTTTTAACCTATTTGCAGTTCTCGAAAGGAAATTCACCGTTCTTTCAGAAAAAAGGGAGGGAAAGCAAAAACTGGTTTTAGAAATTTATTGTTGATCCGTATAAAAGAAAGCTGAAATCGTGTACACACACTAAAATATCGTTGCGCACGAGGAAAGCCACCGTTTGAAAAGAGTTTGCTTTGTTGCACCAGACGGAGCTGATTCAAAAAAGATAATTTGGTTTTATCAACTGAGTTGATAATGTGAATTAGCCACCGTAAAGAGATTCAGAAGCTGACGTTTCGAGCGCTAGCCCTTCGTCGGAGCGATTCGCGCCATATTTGAACGCCCTTTCAACTCGCAATTTTAAATGTCAGCTGGATAGTGGCTATTTTACTCCGATTTACAAAGTAAAGACGGGGTCAGTTAAGAAAAACGGCAAACTTTTATTTCCCGTCGTTCACTTTTTTAAAGCCAGTCTCGCTTACTTAAAAATCGCATTTCACTTTTTACGCACTGAAAAAGCCGGTTTGTTCCCAATTTTCGAACGCAGAAAGATAGTTTTTAACTTCCTATTTTTGCTTGCAATTGTAGATATAGCATTCCTCATGAAAATCCCGTTGTTCAAAACATTAAATGGGACTTAGGAAAGTCAAGAAATCGAGGTTTTATCAATGCCCTGCAGGCAAATTACGGCCTTTTCTGTCTTATTCTTGGCCATTCAAACTTCATTCACATTCAAATTTTGCCGCTTCGGTGCTCATGAATAAGTAACGATGTCCGGCCATGCTGCGCGATGAAAAAACTTCCGAAAAAGTCCTGAAGCAGTGTTGATGCCTCTTTGTTTGTAAACAATGCGGTTCTAGATTTCGGCGGATTGACTGATTCGGCAAAACAATGGCACGGATTGGCGGATTCAACCCCCTTAAGAACTTCTCCCTTAAAGGGGAAACTTCTGTCAGTTACTCGTACGTTCAATGCATGGATGTTTCTTTCGTGATTACGTCTGTAGGCGCCAACGGGTTGTCGTATTTCTTGTTTTAATTGTTGGGAAAAGCTAGCTTGAGTGGCAGGCGGTAGAAGGGGAGCGAAGTCAAAATAAGCGAAGGAGGATCCAGTAAGGTTTGAACCCTCAGGGGCTTCGCGCGATCAATAATGCAACTCTTCGCGTACTCGTCTTTCCCCTTTACCTCCCCTTCAGCTAGGGAAAAACGAGAAGAGGTGGGTCCAAAAAAAGCAATTGTAACAGTGTTTGTAGAGTTCGCCAGGTAAATCTAAAAGTAAATGTGGCAGCAGTGTAGCAAAAACTTTTGCAAATATATTTAAACCGTGATATGCTCCTAAGTTTGTGTTTTTAAATTTCTGTTTTTTGGCTGATTAGATCTCTAGTAGATCCTATGTTGGCAGCGTTTATCGTATGCAGTCCCTTGCAGTTTCATTTCTCATTGCTTCTAACAACGATTCGCAGTTGGCCTGGAACGCCTGTACATGTTTATTTATTTTTATTTATTTATTTACCACCACGTACATTCATTGAAAGTTACAGCGATTGATAAATTAAAATATTACAAAAGTGTACAGTAGATAAAAACTAATAATAAAAGTAAGTAAGAAGTGGCGAGGAGACCTCAAGAAACCGCCGGGCTTATACTGAGAGGTCCCCTCGAAGATATGTTTCGACTCTTAAACTAGTATCATCATCTACATCATCATCTACAACAACGCCACCAAACTGCTACTGAAAGTAGTGTTTTTCTTCAGTGATTGTAGAAATTGGTTATCTTTGGCACTTTCCACTGATGCAGGGACAACGACAAATTTGCCTTCTTTGATTTCTTTCAAACAAACTAGCTTCTGAGCCAAATTGCAGGCAGTCAAATTCATGGCCTTGACTTTCATAATCTGGTCGTTAATAATTCTGAAGACTGAGGCATGCGATGCATAATTTCTAGCTCTTTTCGTGAGCAACACAAGAGGCTGAAAAATGAGGCTCTTTCAAGAGCCTGCAGGCAAAACGGCTAAAATGTCCTTTTTTTCAATAAATTGTTCAATGGCTACGCTTCGAGTCTTAATTTGAACTGGATTTGACATTCACGCATATTTTATTGGGACTACGTACTGATCAACACTTAACCCGTTTTAGCAGGTGAGAAGGTCCGGCGTGGGCACAAAGTACCAGCGCTCATTTCAAACTCAATATTCCATCTATAGCGGTGAAACTGTCTGACTTTTCATAAATCTCTTCCGGGAGCATTTTGGTGTGCCAATTATTTGGTTACGTGATTTGACGTTTTTGCATCAAGCAAGCATGTTTTTAAAGGGTTCTAGAGTAGTTAGAGAGAGAGGGGTTTTGGCGCATGTGGGATGCGGGCGCATTTTGCTTTTAAAAAGTAAAAAAATTAATATTAAACAATTCTATTAGCTATAAAATTTTTATAGTACCAACGGCCCTTATTTTTACGTCTTTCTTTTTCAATTGCTTCTTCTGTAATTGGAGTCTTATACAATGAATTTTCTGTTTTTGTATATCTATAACCACAAAAAAATTCTACATATTCATAATAATGATGACCTAAAAGATCTATTATAATATCTTTTTTAGTTTTAGGATCAATATAAACAAACTTACCTGCTTCTTTATATTGAACCCCATCTTTTATAATTGTTCTTTTTATACCATCTATAATTTTCCAATATCGATCTTTTTTATAATCCCCTTTTGAATGAAAAGGAATAACTTTAGGCTTAATCATTGGTATTTTTCTATTTTGAAATTTATTATAAACACGCGCTACCACTGCTTCTGCTTCACTATCTATATATCCATCTTTTATATATTGTCTATCCATATAATATATAATAGGGTATCATTTTTTATAAAAAGATATTATTTTATTATTAGAATTACTAATTCTTTTTATTAATAGACTCTCTTGTTTAAATATCTCAGGATTTCTAAATTTATCTAACATAATAGATAGCTCTTCATTTGTTTTTGAATTAAAATCAACTTCATTAAATATATAAAAATTTCTTAGAGTATTAATAAGAAAATTTCTATATATACAGATTTGTCTTTTTAAATGATTAGTATAAAATTGTAGCATATTATCAGGCATATAATATAATTATTATAATTTATTCAGAATATTTTTTCCAATAGTATTTCTTATACTTTTCAACAGAAGGGCACATATCAATAAAGAAATTATCAAGATTACAGATATCATTAATTAAATCTTCATTATTAAATGTGCCCATCCTTAATGCTCTCTTTATTCTCACTAAGAGATGTGCATAGCTTTGATAAGCATACTTGCAGTTATTCATGTTTTCGTTAACGTTTTTATAGTCAAGCAAACATTCAATTAACATAGAACCACCAAGAGAAATAATAGTCAAAATAGATCCTGAGACAATGGCTGATGCAATACCGCCTCCAGCAATGGCACCTGAAAACAATCTTGCTGCATATTTAATATTTCTGTAATACCTATGAGCTCTCTTATATAAAAACCATTTTAGATGAATTGTTTTGTAATAACCCATCAATTCATCGATTTGATCGCTATTCAAGTCTTGTGAAATGTGATTGAAATCGCAAATTTTTTTTCTCATATTTATAAATAATTACAGGAAAATTATTTATAAATGTGAAGAGCTGTTGAATTGATTATGAACAATACATTCCTGAGCGCCAATACATTCCTGAGCGCCCCAGAAAAACGAAGCGACTAAAATAAAATTTTCTTTTCGTAAACATTGGCCGTTTCTAGGTCGCTCAGGAATGTATGACGTCAAAGAACATTCTAGAAAATTATAAGTCAAGCTCTATTATTAAACTTATTATAGTATGTGTGACATTGCTGTTAGTTTTACTTTTAAAATTAACTCTATCGCCCGGACTTAATTCAATAGGTGTATTAAAAGCAGCTGTAGTTGAAAAATGTCCAGAAGGTTTTGTGATATAATATTTGTTTCCTACTTCATTACCATTTACAATTACCGCTACTACAATTAATTCAGGAGCGTTATTGTTTAAAGTAGATGACAAAGCACCATATAAAATTCTAGAAGAAATAGGAATTGGAAAGCCATAGTTTTGACCAGTTGCTCCATTTCCGAAAGACCATTCAAAAGCATTGATAGAGAGAGGCCCATTTTCTTCAGCATGGATTGCAATTTTTGGTTTTGGAAAATTAATATAGTCATTTATATTCTGAATTAGAGCGTTAAAATCTGCTTTGTCTGTTTTGTTTTGCGTGAGTGAATTTACAGAATTAGACAAAGCTGTTATGTCTGACACGTTTGCTTTTTGATCAAAGGCAGTATTAAAATCTGTTAAGTTGACTTTACTGGCTAATTGGTTGTCAACATAGCTCTTTTCAGCTTTATTGTTTTGATGAACAGTTAAAGTGTTATTGATAATGTTTAGATCACTCGCTTCTAACTTATCGCCTAAGGCTGTTTGAACATCTGTCACTTTTGCTTTTTTAGCTAATTCATTGTTTACGTAAGTAGTTCCAGCTTTATTTTTTAATAAATCCGTGACAAATTTTTTAGTGGTCGCGTCACTGTTATCTACTGGAGCAGATACATTAGTTAATCTCCGGTTTTTAATATGGTAATGCTGGTCGGCTGTTAAAGTGAAACCAATACCTCTATCTCCCTTTTCACCTTTCACTGCTTTTACCTCTTGTTTTTGTTCTCCATTAATAAAACCCATATATTATTAATATGATTTATTTCTTAAAATCTGCATCATATCATATATATCTTTTACAACTTCAATAAAATCTTCATAATTTTTAATATCAACATTAAAATAAAATAATTGACTCTCTTTTCTTATTCTTGTGTTTGGTAAAAGAGCTAAATGATATAATTCATTTATATTATGTTCAACACGTTTTTGTTTAAACTCAATAGAAGTTAAATCTTGAGCAACTTGGTTTAGTTTTGTTATAAAATGCCCTTCCATATATTTAATAAGAAATTAATATTTTTTAAGTTCTTTTTTAAATAATTGTTCCTTCACTCTTTTCATATTCTTTGATATCTCTATAAGCATCACTATTCAAATTATAGATATTTTTGGTTATTAAACCTCTCTTTATAGTGAAAGGAGAATCTGACACATAGATTATACTAAATTCATGATTTGGACTCTGAAATTGAGGATGAGTTACAGTGATTTGTTTAGAGAGACCACTGAAAATAAATTTCATAGTATCATTTCTAATAAATAACCAAAAATAGAATTGTTTTCCTTTGGCGTTATCAGGAATATTAATACTTTTTAAACTTGGCTCATTAATTAAGGCATTTCTGGAAACTACTACTCTATCTTTACTAATAAAAATATAGATAGGAAAATTACCACCAGCAGCCCAATGTAAAGTTATTATCATACTATCACTTGTACTAGCTTTATGTATGAAGGTTAAATAAAACGTGACATTACCGCTGTTATCATAATTTGTCTGATATGAATAATTATTTTCAGTTCTACCTTCAATAGAATCAGGGAAATAAATCCCTTTTATTAATAATAATTTTGAATCACTTCTTATTAAATTTTTATATATAAATTTAATTAAATTAACATTTTTGTCTAATTGTGTTTGTAGATCAGAATGGACTGTCCCTATAGAACTCTGCAAATTTGCGACTGAAGTTTGGAAAGAATTTTTAAAATCATTTAACTGTTTAAAATTGATAGCATCACTATCTTCATTTCCTTCTGGAAGGTTTTTAATGGTTTTATTATTCATATCGATAGGAGCTTCAAAATTGACCACATCATTATGGAAGTAATACAATCGGTCCCAGAGATGAATCGAAACATCATTCTGGTAACCTCTAACACCATAGACTACCACATAAATATCTGTTTTAGGGTCTGACCTACCTTTAAGACGAATATCAATATCTAAATCATCAAAACTAGGATTGATAATACCCTTACGGAAATGTATCACACTTCTTGTGTTATTATTTACTATTTTGCTATTAATTTTACTGACAGAGAGAGTGCCACTAGATGCATTAATTTCATCAACAGAGAGTCCATCACTAATATACATTTCATAAACTATAGTATAGTTTCCGATTGGTAAATAAACTACATCAATACTTAGTCGAGTACTATAATAACCTAGACTTGAGTCATAATCAATTTGAAAATGGTATGTTTTTTGATTTACTTTATGATAATCTTTATTTATGAGTCCAATTTTATGAATATCACTATCATCTTCTTTGAAAAGGTCATCATCCATTACTTTTTTGAATACATTTTCTCTGTCAATTGATTCAATTGCGCTCTCTTCAGAGCTTTGTATTGCAGCATCAACATAAGCTTTATCAACATCAGGTGTTGGCACTTTTGCTATTTCTGAATCAATATAATTTTTATTTACAAAATCTCTATTATCAACATAACGTTTATTTGCCGCATCTCTCTCATCTGTTGGGTCGGCTATTCCCTTTACCTTTTTATTTACTATCTGGCCAGCATTAGGACCACTCTGCGCAGTGTATTGAAAGTTAAGGTCGCCAGTCATATTATCACCTTTTGTTAATACTCTATTAGAAATTAATACTCTAAGATATGCTCTCTCTTTTTCAAAAAAATCAAAGTTAACTGCCCTCTTTAATATTTCTGCCCTATTATCAGGGTCACCATCACTCTCAATAATTGTGGCGAGATTATCTATGTATTTATTACCCATATTTAAATTACCACTCATCGCTCTCGAACCATCTAATTTTAATAAATCTGAAGTATCTACCGAAGGAATTTTAGCAATTTTTTTATCTACATATACTTTACTAACAAGATCATTATCACTAAATAAATTATCAGAATATGGCTCTGTGTTCTGAACTTTTTTTCCTCGCAGGTCAAAAGCCTCAGTACCATCAGCATTGCTCTTTAACTTAATAAAATTCTCATTTAGATATTCTTTATTTACAGCGCTATATAAATCTTTTCTCTTAACAGTTAATGAGTCAGTATCTTTATGATCATCTACGTTTTTTATTTGAAGAATATGGTGTGTATCCATTTTTAGATCACCTGTCATAGACCTACTACCATCTAACTTTAGTAGATTTGAAGTGTCTACTGATGGGATTTTAGCTATCTCATTATCAACATAGCTTTTTGAAGCTTTATCAGCAATGGCAATATTTTGTTTTCCATTTTGAATGTCAACATAACCTTTAGTTGCAGCATCATCAGATTGGACTGGATTAGCTAAACTCTCTATTTTATTTCCATCCATATTGATATTTTCAAAGAAGAGTATCTCATAGTTATCATCTGTATCGGTTATCTCAAATATTCTATCATTAAAATCTGTACCTCGTGATCCTTTTATAACTCTTGTTTGAAACTTAAAATTCATTGATGGGTCTCTCTTAAATACTACAATACTAAATCTTATTTTACCCTCAGATCCATTACTTGAGAATCTTATATATGACTTTGTTATAATACCATTTTGTTTACTTGCAAAAGTATAAAGTCTAAAACCGTCAGAGGCATACACATTGAATATATGAGTATAATCAGTTACACCAGTTATCTTTATTAATGATGTATATATACCATCTCTTAACTTATCTGACTTCATTTCCAGTTCTAGAAAGGTTTGACCACCAAAGTCACTACTTGTACCTGATGGAGATGTTTCATAGAAATTATTGGATAGTGTTAACTCAACATTAGACTTAAATACCTTTAAACTTGGTTGTAAATGAAAATTATTTTCAGAAATTTCAGTATGATTTTTTAATGTTTCATAATTAACAGCATCTTTATCATTTATTGGGTCAGCTAAATTTACTATTTTATATGATTTTAAGTCAAGATCAGAAGTTAAAACTTTATCTAATTTTAAATTGAGATTATCATCAGTGTATTTTTTAGTAGATGCATCTTTATCATTTATTGGGTCAGCTAAATTAACTATTTTATGTGATTTTAAGTCAAGATCATCAGTTAAAACTTTATCTAATTTAGAGTCGAGATTATCATCAGTGTATTTTTTAGTAGATGCATCATTTTCATGTACAGGTGCTCCTACATCTGTTAATCTCTTTCCATCAATATCAAAATTACCATCATCAGTAAGATTAAATCCAATTCCAGGAAGCCCTCTCTCTCCTACTCCTCCATTTTTATTTACATTTTTTTGTTCTAATAATCCATTACTATATCCCATTATATAGTAATAGATTGTTTTATTTTTTAATTGCTTTTATCTAATTATTGTGATTGTGAAGAAGAAAAAGATTGAGAAGAAGAAGAATATGATTGTGAAGAATAATAAGTACTATCATCACTATCTGTACTTTTTAAACTACCATATAATAAAAAATCTTTATAATCAAATGAGGAAGATGATTGCGAGCAAGAGTCCACCAACCAAGAAGATTGTGATTGAGTAGACTGCGATTCTTGTGATTGTGAGTGTTGAGATTGAGAGTTTTTTTTTGCATCTTCTGAACATTCCATATATAATATAAAAATATTTTATTTTTAAATGTCTTCATTGAAATTTTTTTTAATATTTTTATTTATTTTATCTATGTAAGCAAAACTATAAGGTTCAGAGGTTGCTTTTAGAAATTTACCTTTATTAACATTAACTTCTTTACACATTCTTGAAGTCTCTGCAGAAGATGGAGAGTCAAATATACAAAAATGAGAACAATTGAGTCTAATATCTTTTGGAGTTAGATAATAAGATTGACTTAGATAGATAACACTACAATCTTTATGACGACCACCAATAAAATATTCTACAAGAGGTTTTTGATTCTTTTCACAAACAAAGTCATCAAATATAACTATCTTTTGATTATCACCATCTAGTTCTGATAGAGGTGTTATTTCATCATTACTAGCTTCAATAACATCATATCCTACTTCTTCAGATATAGGTTGAAATGTATCCATTAATTCTTGATACTTTGGTTGTTCTAGATTTTTTGAGAATAAATAAATTTTATCAAAATATAGAAGGTTGTAGAGCATATGCATAAGAGTGTTAGTTTTACCACAACCACTTGGTCCACAGATTAACATTCTAAAAGTGTTAGATGGCATAAAAGGTTTAAGCCTTTTGAATTTGCTTTTAGATTTGGATGTAGAGTCATAGTTTGGTATTTTCATCTATAATTTATATGAATATATTCTTTTTCATTTAATTATATAATTAAATATAAGATTACATTCTATGAATTTATAAAAATATAAATTATGTTAATATATGAGTCTAAGGAAATGGAAAGAATTAGCTGATAAAAAGACCAACACAGGTCAAATGAAGAGAGAACTATTTAATAAAATAACAGAAGATAAGATAAGAAGTAAAACAACTGATCAGGCTATTGCAAAGACTTTTAGATTAGACAAACTAGATCAAATAGCAGAACAAACTAAACCTAAAAAGAGAGTCCGAATTCAAGTACCTAGAGAGAATATTGATGGAGGTATTGATTATGCACCTGATGTAGATCCTTATGAAGATATGGGTGTAGATGGATTGCAAAATCTAGAAGATTATGTGGGACCAGAAGCAGAAAAACAAATAGCTAAGATACCAAAAGAACCACCAAAATATGAAATGGATCCTAATCTTTGGCAAATTCCTGATGATCCACCTCCTGACTATTCTTTTTATGAAGAAGAAGAACCTAAAGCTATTGAGGGACCAGAAGAAGAAGAAGCAGAAGAAGCACCATTAGCTGAAGCTGAAGAATCAATGGTTGATGATGATGAATATAGATTAGAAGTTAATAAGGTTTTTGATCAATTAGATCTCCCTAATTATGATGATGTAGATATGAGATTAGCCGAACCAGAAATGACTGATGCAAAAAGAAGAGCTTATCTTCGAAAAATAACTGAAGATGCACTAAGTACGCAAAAAAGGATTACACCTATAAAATCAAAGGCAACAAGAGATTATAAAGCTGGAAGAATAACATTAGATGAAAGAAATCAAATTCATAAGGAAGTTGGTAAAGTAGAAAAAGATTTAAAATCTTACAGACATTACTATGAAAATAAAATGTATTCATATAAAAAAGGTTCTGGTTTACGTAAAATAAAAAAGGGTGGTGGTGCTTTTTTCTTTCATAATGCAAAAGAAATGCTAAATAAATTAACTCTAATTATTGCAGAAATGAAAGCAGGAAATACAAGCATAGATATGAGAAACATGGGTGTAACTATTTTAGATGCACTTTTACATACCAAACATATTAATAAAAGCCAATATCAAAAATTAGTTAAAAAATATTTTGCTGTTTAATCATATATGGAAAGAGAAATAACATTAAGTAGCTTTTCTGCAAAAAACGAACCTGGAAATAGACCAGGTGACTTTACAACAGTATTTACACCAACAATCATATTAGACTCAAACTCAACCTACTATATTGGTTTAAACAGAATTATCTCAATGTTTTTTACATGGACAAATGTTAATTCAGAATATAATAATCAAAAAATATCATTTAGTAAAGATAATGGTAATAGTTGGACTGATATTGATTTTCCCCAAGGAGTTTGGTCATATAATGATTTTGACAATTATATTAAATCAAAGACAGTAGAAGATGGAGATGGAAATAATCCAAACTATCCAATCACAATAACTTTTGATGAGCCAACTTTTCGAACAATTATAACTTTAGATACAGGCTATCAACTTGATTTAACTAAATCTAATTTTAATAAGCTTATAGGATTTGATAAAGAGATTTTAAAAGATGAAGAAAATATTGGAAAGAGAGTACCAAATCTCACAGAAGACACTGATATTTTAAATATACATTGTGATTTAACAAGTACTTCATTAGTTGATGGTGGAGAATCAGATATTATTTACAGTTTTGGTACAGGAACTTTAAGTCAATCGTATGCTTTTACACTTGAACCAAAACGTATTGTTTTAAGTCCAATAAATACAACAATTATTTCAAGTATACGTATCTATGTAACTGATGGATTAAGAAGACCAATCTATTTTAATAATTCAGATACTGCATTTTCATTAATATTAAAAAAAATAAGTAATTAATATTATATGATTAACAATTCAATGCCAAAATCACGAGAATTTAGAAAGATGTATCATCCATCTCTAGGAAGATATGTTTACTTTCATAGAGGTAATGGACTTATAGTTGATAATATAATGAAACCAATTACTGCAGGTGTTAGTGAACTTGGAAGTGCTATTGGTAGTAAAGTTGCCTCTACAGCTGCAAAAGCATTTGGAAAAAAGACTAAAAAAGCAAAAGAAGCAAAAGAAGCAGCAAAAGAGATAGAGAAAAAGGCAGAAGAAGCAATAGAAGAAAAATCTGGTGATGTTATAAGAAAGATGTTATCTAAAGATGCAAAACCATACACTATAGCCCCAGGACCACACCCAGCAACAAAGAGAAAAAACCTAGCAGAGCTAAAACTAAAATGACACAATCAGAAGTTAACACATTAATTAATAATCTCTTATATGATTGATTAGTAAAAAGAGAGTAAAAACAATAATATTAAAAAAAATTATTTTATAAAATATATATATATGTCATTTCGATCATCAGAAAACGTTCAGAGAAATGAAGAAGTCAGATTTCTTCTTGAAAGCAATATAAGAGCTCCAGCTAATACTACAGAGCAACAAAAAAATGGTTATAAATTTGTAATAAATGATAGAAGCTCTTTTTATGATTGGTTTAATGCTTATTTTGAAGTTCAATTTCATCTTGATCTTAGAGCAGATGGAGGAGATAATGCTGCTATAACAACAACACTTCTATGTGGTTCACATTCACTTATCCGACATCTTGTTATTAAGAGTGCTGGTAAAATTATCTATGATACTGATAATCTACATCTTGTTACTTTTGCAAAAAATCTATTAGAATATTCAGATGATTATGCTAGAAGTGTTGCTAAAAATAGTTTTTGGTATCTAGATAGTAGTGCAACAGCAGTAGATGCTGAAAATAGTGGTTTTTTAGCAAGAAGAGCATTAACATCAGATAACAAAAGAGTTAATGTAAATATCCCACTAAACAGATACTCTTTCTTTGAAGAATTAGAGGGAAGGATGTTACCTCCAATGCAACTTGAATTTGAAATAGATTTAAACTCTGATGCTGAAGCATTGTTTGGTGCAGGTGCCAATCATGCAAATGTTAGATTAGTAATTGACCGATTTTACCTATGGGTTCCAAGATTACAACCAAAAGATGCTCTAATGAGTAAATTCATATCTGATTTTCAAAAACCAAGTAAATGGAATTACTTAAGAGAAATGTATCAGAGATCAGATCTAACAAATACAAGTGGAGATTTTAGAATATCAGCATCTATTGATAAAGTAAGATATGTATTTGTCTATTTACAGAGAAATAAGAATAATTTAATTGGAGCAAATCCATATTTATATGATACATTTAAACTAAATGCAGGTGATAACAATAGTACACTAACTAGTTGTAGACTTGAATATGGTGATGGTGTATTTTATCCAGAAAGGGACTTTGACAGTGAGAGTAAAAATAGAATATTTAATGCATTAATGGGTTATTCATGGAAAAAGAATGATTATAATACTGGAACACAATTAAATATCGCTAATTTCCAATCTCTTTATCCTCTTATCTTTTTTGATCTAAGTTATCAAGCTGATAGTGTAAGTAGAGATCCTAAACAACTTATACTTAAATATATGATTAACACTAATGATGGTGATAGGTTTAGGGTTCATGCTATTGTTCTTTATGAAAAAGATGTTGTTGTTGATAAAGTAGGAGATCAATTAGTTATTGTATAAGGGCAAACAAAAAAAAAACACTCAAGAAAAAAATAATTTAAAAAAAATAATTTATTAATTATATATAATGAAAGCAAAGTTTGTAAAAAAAGAAGAAAACAAAGAACAAAAAGGAGATGGTTATGTTATTGTTGATTTTTTAGATATAGATACTAATA
>CM042752.1:27503032-27531128 GCA_022496165.2 Catalaphyllia jardinei | reverse complement strand
GTGGGTTCGATTCCCACCGAGGTCAAAAGATTTTTTCTTTACCTCGCGTGTTTCCCTGATTCCCTTTACTAGGGCTAACGCCCAGTGGGTTCTTCACGGGTTAAATTAGCACTTAAATTTACACTTCATAGTTAATTCTCTGTGTCTATTCAGAGCCTGGTTCTGATAGCAGTGGATCGTTTTGGAGCTGTGGTGTTTCCCCTTCGTTCTCCACTCATCAGTTCAAAGCTGTGCCATTTCTTTATTCTCGCCACTTGGATAACTGCGATGGCTGTCCAGTCCCCATATCTCTTCGCCTTCAAACTTGTTGAATATCCAGGAGGGTTGGTGTGTGGGCAGAGATGGAAAGAAGTCTTTGGAGAATCCTCATCCTTTGACAATTACATCGTGTCAAGTTTGATGATACTCTGTGTAATCCCGCTGGTGTTAATACTCATACTTTACATTACTATCTATATAAAGCTCAAGTCACAGAAGATTCCAGGCGAGCAATCGCGCAACGCTAGACAGCAACGCCAACAAAGGGAACGAAATGTGTTAAAGATGACCATTGCCCTTGTGTTAGGGTTTGTAGTGTGCCTACTGGTTTCTCCTGTTCTTTGCATCGGACATATCATCTTTTGGCTTCCAATACTTTTCCGTTTTTGCCCGTTTTATGATTCGCTTAGGTAGCGCCTTGAATCCGTGTATCTGTTTCATTTTTAGTAGAAATTATCGTATAGGACTTAAGAATCTTTTTTGGATAAATTAATTATTTTAAAACAGCGCAGTAACTGATGATACTTCTTAACTGAGTCGAGAGGATCAGTTAACTGGAAACTTGTAAAAAACATTGATTTTAAACTGTTTTAACTCGCATTCAATATACATTATAGCCTAAAGAAACTTTTTGCAGAACAATTTTTAGCCTTGTTTTTAACACTGAGTTTACAATAATTTTGTATTCATTATGAAACCTCCACTAGTAGTTTTCTTTCATTAGAAGTTATATTCGTCTTAATTGTTGTAACTAAGCTTTATGTACTTATCTCAATACTTCTTTCTACTTGATTCAATAAGTTTACAAGGGAACTTTACAAACAGTCTCTAAGCCTTCTTTTGACATTTGCAGTTATTTCGTAAACTCAACTTTTTTAATTTTCGATCATGAGAATTGGTGGACCGTCAGACAAACACGTGTAAATAGTATTTATTTCTATACATGTATAAGATTCTCTGATAAAAACGTTATGTCTATTGGATAAGAGAAGTCATCAAACAAATTAAATACATTTCCTGTACGTTCAAATTTAATTGGGTGGAATCCTCTAAAAAGGCAAACGTAAAAATGAAGGAAGTAAATTCGAACACTAGAAGCTGCATTAAACTGATCAAATTCTTATGAACGTGAACAATGATCGTGTTAAAAACTTTTCTCTAAAGCCCTGGCCAAACGGAGTCTCAAGTAGACGCAAGTTGAGAACTTGGGTCTACTTGCGACTCCGTTTGGGCAGGGCTTGCGTGCACTTGTGTTGACTTGCAATGACTTGCGCTCACTTTGTTCAAGATCAAATTTGCTCACAAGTCAACGCAAGTTTTTCACCGTTTGGCCACCCAGACCAAGTCAACGCAAGTCGAGTGACGTCAATTAACCTATTATCAGCCATAGTATAATAACCCAAGTTATTCTCGCATTTTGATTGGTTCCCGCCTATGATCTATTAGAGGACAGATGCAAGATTGACATCATCATTACAAAGTTTTTCCCTCTACTTTTTTAAAATGGCGGAACGTTTTGAGAATTAAGATAATATTTTACGCGACGGGGTAAACGATAAGGTACAAAAAAGTTTTGCCGAGGCATTGAACAGGTTCGAGAAGCAAGAAGAAGAAAGATAAAGCGGTTTCTATTAGAAAATTATCCAGAAAAAATTCTCGAGCAGTCTCAGTCGGCAGTCGAGCCTCGGAGACTGAGCCACGTACAAAACTGATTGGTCTTGATAAGCCGAGAACCACTGCTGACCTCGAATTTAACAAACCCAATAAACAAAATGTTTCTGAGATTAATTTATTTAAACAATTCAACTTTTTCCAGTGTAAAAATAACTTTTGACACACTGATTGATGTCAGGAATGAAACATCAAAACATCACTTCTTAAAATCAGATAAAATAAACACATAACCTTGCCTTCCGATGCGAATGTTTCTGTACGTTGCAGGGCACAGCAGCGAGCTAAGTATGGCTAAACACGGCTCACGGCCAACAGTATCGCAGCTAAAATGTGTCTCCGACACTATATCAAACTGATTTGAGAATCACCAGACAAAAATCTCCATCTTCATTTACGCTCCTTTCATTCAAAACTCGAATCAAATGGCCTCTAGGTTGGCCGCAACCACAAGTTTTCCGAGGGTATTTTTTCAACTCCTGTAATTTTCAAGGCAACGTCCAAGCTTTTCGGCTTACAGGGCTGTTCCGATGACAAAAACTGACTTTTTCGCTGTGAGTTTTTTTTTTTCACGAAGAGCGGCGCTCGAGTCAGGTTTGACTCACTTGACTTACTTGACAGTGGCGTGATTTTCCTCGACTAATCACAATTCTTTGCTACGCATAGTAACCAACTCGCGCTACGCGCTCGTTGGTTATTTTATCACTTCATATCCAACGTGGGCTCATGGAATAATTGTTATATAGCCTAAAGTCAATCAATCAATCAATCAATCAATCAATCAATCAATCAATCGATCAATCAAATCTTTATTTAAACGCGAAAATCCTATCATAAAACAAATTACATGAGGGAAGATCGTTTATGTAAATAGTAAACAGTAGAGGTCCTAAGATTGAGCCCTGTGGAATACTACATGTCACATTACAGAAATCCGATTGAGCTCTGTCAATAAAGGTTTGCTGCTTTCCGTCAGATAGGTAGGACGGAATATTTAGACTTAGTTTTCTTTTTCAAGTGTATGAAAGGGGCTATAATTTTTGCTCGACACTTTGATGAATATTTTTCGTTTCTAAGGGGATGGTCTCGCACACTAGTTCAGAACTTTGTCTTAAGACAAATAGAACTCACACATCATATTTTTGCGATCATTTCTTTAACAGAATTACTATCCTGTGGAATAGCATATCCGACCATATTAAGTTAGCTAATTCTCTCGGCTCCTTCAAGCGCCAGCTAAAGTCTTTATTCTTTTGGCGCTTACAGTACGTTTTTAATGGTGACAATATTAGCTCATTTAAGATTATTTGTCGTAAATGCAGAAGAGTGAATTTAAGAACTGCATGTTCTTGTTAAATTTATATGTATTTTAACTAAATCTTTTTGTTCCTTTTTCGGGGTGGGGCACTGGGAGTGAATAGCTTGTAACTTACTTTCTACCTATAGTTTCTTATTTATTTATATATTTCTTGAGGGCGTTTGGGTTGGTTAAGGTGGCTGAACCTTGAAGGGGACATAATGTCCTTTTGTTCTTCACCTGTATATATACGTTATATACAAATCTTGAAATAAATAAATAAATAAATAAATAAATAGATCGAAACCATTTAAGAGAAAGACAATCGACTCCAGTCGAGTTTCATCTTTTCTAATAGAATAGCATGATCCATAGTGTCAAAGGCTTTTTTCAAGTCTAGAAATATTACACCATTAAGGGGCTTATTATCAATATTTCAGAGCCAGTCGTTGGTCACCTCAAGGAAAGCTGTTTGGTAGAAAAAGTGGGTCTGAATCCAGACTGTGTTTTGGTCCACAAAAAGAACACCCAATAAACGGTTGATAACAAAAGTGAGACTGAGCTTCCAGGCATGGGACGCCATCATTTTAGTAGGAGTCATGAATTGAAATTGCGACGCTTTGATACTAAACAGGAGAAAAACACTGAGCCAGAGGTATCAAGAATGCCAGTTCCATTGTGAAACCCTGACTAAACCTGCCACTCATGGGAAATGTGTTAGCACGTTTAAAACCTATGTTTATGTTTGGAATTACATATAATGAAGCCTGATGAGCGAAACAGTAGAGGGGTGCGCTTACGGAACTCAGAGAGGGCCATAACCTAAGAGGTAAAATACGCAACACGGGAAAAAACCAAGACAATTTTTTTGGGAAAAGCTATGTGCAAGACAACAGAGAGACAAGACAACAGAGACAACAAAATATGGCCTAACGAACCACCACTCTTTGACGGAGTCAAGAGGAACCTTCTGTGTAGATTTTACTGTTGTGGGAGCTAATTGCGGACAAATAATTTCAAATCATGAGACTAGGAGCGAGGTACAATAGGCTACTTAAGTCACAAGAAAGCGGCACACCACGCTAGGTACATGACTCTGGTGAAGAAAATATGTAAGCAATAAAATTCAACCCACATATGAGATGCATGCCTTGGAATATCAAAGCGAACAAAACCGAAAATACGGCCCACCGAACGATCTTGTGTTATAAGAACGACATTCCGCTTGGAATTGACACCCCGCCATGCCCTGACACTGGACTAAGATAATTTGGTAATTGTTACCGGCGACCTTTCGCACGATAAATAGATCCAAACAATTCACGATCACACTGCTGTCAGAGTTACAACTTTCTTTCAATATCCTCAGCAGGTTACAGAAAGAAGTTTAAAACTAGGAAGTAATATATCACAAAGAAATCGAGGAGAAAACGAACCGTATTCAAGTGAGCTTGTTCTGACAAAATACACGAAAATCTTAAGAAGGCACAATGAAAACAGAATGAAATCGAGCTACGAATTACCTTTGTCCAGTGACGAGGGTAATGGACTGGTCTACATCTAAAGGAATCTAAGGCAAATGCTCCACTGTAGAACAAAACTAGCAAGACAACTCTGACTGCTCTAAATTTGACGTTCGCTTCACGTTTTGCCAACACACGTGCTTTTCGGGAACGCCCGCTAAGAAACTCGGGAAATTACGCAAGTGTCACTTGTGGCTTAGCGTTAGCTACAGTAATGTTTGAGGAAAGATTGGAGAAAGGCAGACAGCGAAAATAAAATAAAAATAAAATAAAAAGGACCCAGGAGAAGAAGGTTGCAAACAACAGACCGACACAAGTAAAAAAAGGAGAATGGAACAGTATACCGACCTGAAATGGAGCATTGTGACCGATCCTCGTGGAATCAATTGTTTGAGTGATGAACCCAGCACGATCCAAATCGGTGCAAATCTTCTGGCCCGGGTTGGTCAAAGGCTGGATAACGCTACCCACCGGATAAATCGCTATCCAGTCGATAGGTGTTGACAAAACAAACCACGCTATCCACTGGATATTTATTTATTCGGTGGATAGCGTTATCCACTTTTCGAACAACCGGGGCAGTTCAATTTGCCTTGCAGGAGGACACGGCACCGGGAGGAGTTACAAAACAGCGACATCGGAGACTGCTTGACCACTACATGGCGCTCGACTATTACGCGAAAAAACGTTTTCCTTCGTTGGGGGAGTAAGATGTCTTAAATTAGCGGTTAAAAGAGGCTTGGGGAAGAATTCCTGCAGGAACTTGACCTTCTGGGTGAGCCTTGTTGTTCTGCCGCATCAGTAACAGCGTGTTTTCCAAATATATTCCGTCCAGGCCTAGGGTTTTCACGAGAATTTTCTATACTTTGAACCAAGCTTACTCAGTACAGCACGCCAACAAATAATTGTACTAGAAAGCAAAATCATAAAGCAGGCATAAACTGTATAGTTGTGTCCAGATGAATAAATATTCAGGGAAAGGAAAGAATGAAGAAATTTGTCATTCCTCCATGATCCTGGAAGTAACGTCTGGCCACTTAATGGGTCTTCCTCGTCAACCAAATGCTTTGGACATTAGATTTGCCGAGATTGGCCACTTCTCAGAAAGTTGTGGAGAACCAATGTGGCAAAGGCAAGGTCAGTCACAAACTCAGGGGATAGTGCAATTGTTGGGCAAAATACCCTCCATCTATTGGCCAGTATCCCAAATAAATTCTCAGCAAGGCGTCTGGCTCGACTGTGCCTAAAACGGTAAATGATGTTTCACTGTCACATCTCAGAGACATAAGCATTCAGTATGTTATTACAATGTAATGATTACAACTAACTTCCCTTCAAATGTTATCATATATATGGATAAAACTGTCTCAGTATGGAAAGTACTCCGACATTATTCCCAAAATAGTGAACCGATCTTTCTGGCAAGGCATACATTTCTCAAGACACCTGACATTTTAAAGCACAATAAAAGAGTGGTCAATTGATATATATGTAGTAAATATAAGCTTATTGGCCTGTAGAAATCAAAGTCAAGACAAAGGTCCATAAATGAACTTTCATCCAGGTGAAACAGTTTGACTAATGTAGTCCCCACTGCATTCAATTAGTCTGTTGTCTCAATATACATACATCTTCATAACAACTGTATACCTAAACTTGGGGTGGACCATTGGAAAAGTTATTAAGGGGGGGGGGGTGTTCCCATGCATGTACAATCTTGGTGGGACGAAACAGCAACCCTCCCCCCCAAAAAAAAACATTCCATACAAAAATGGCAAAACTATCGAATTGTTAAACACGTTTTTTCTTCACTTGCTGTTCCACTCGATAACACTCACAAACTGAATAATCATGCTAATATTTATATGCTGAGCGACATTCGCACGATCCTAAAACACAATGTCAGTTTTGCAACCTACATTCTCTTAGAAAACTATTTCGATGTCTTTTGTAAATTCTCCCCCTTTTGACTCTGTCTACCTTATCAAGACGTAACATTTTTCGCCCTAATTGGAGTCCAGCAAAACGCACTTAGAAACAGGTCTTAAAACAGTGTTTTGGCCAATTTGAATCTTGGCAACTCGAACATGGCCGTCTTGTCCTGGAAACACTTCCAGACTCTTCCCAAAGGCCAGTGTGCTCTGGGGCAATCAGGAGAGATGGCAAGCACAATATCACCAATCTTGAGATCCGGCTTTATTTCGGTCCACTTGGCGCGCATTTAATAATGGAAGCCACCCCTTCACCCATCTCTTCCAGAAGTGTGAAATTAACTCTTGAACTTGCCCCATCTATTCCTCGGGCTGAACTCGACTTCGTCAACCGATTCTGGCGCTGAGACACCTCCCATCTGGCCATGAAGAAAGTGGTTAGGTGTGAGTGGTGTAGCGTCTCTAGAGTCGACTGACTGATACGTAAGTGGACCGGAATTCATTAAGGCTTCCACTCCTACAAAGGCGGACGTTAGTATTTCGTCGTTGACATCTGCATTACGGAGTATCGCACGTATAGCCTTTTTTGCTGCTTTGATCATGACTTCATGAACTCCTCCAAAATGGGGCGCTAAAGGTGGATTAAACAACCACTTAACTCCTTTGTCGACGGTCTGATCTTGGATTCTATTCTGATCCAGTCCGTCGACCAGCCCTCAAAGCTCTCTGTCTGCTCCAATGAAGTTTGTTCCCCGATCACTGACGATTGTTAATGGATATCCTCTGCGACTGGTCATTCGGACGAACGAAACACCTTAAGAAGCTGTCGGTGTCCAGACCGTAATCCATCTTTAAATGCACTGCTCGACTTGATAGACAGGTAAATAGGCATAGCCAACGGTTTTGTCACCGTTTCCCGCGACCGTGGACGGTGATGAAGGGACCTCCATAATCAACGGAAACATGGGCTAATGCACGAAGTGGTTGACGTAACCTTACATCCGGTAGTGGTGCCATGATTAGGTCAGCGGCTTTCAACTTGCGTCTCCTGCACTCATTGCATAACTTTTCCCAATCTCGTATTTCTTCTCGTGCTGCTACTATCCAGTACTTGGTCTAGAGATTTGCAAGTGTATGTTTGGTTCCGGTGATATGATACCCAGCCTCGTGATAGTGTTGCACGATCAATTTGGTCACCCAGTTCCCTCTTGGCAAGATGACAAGAAAACGCACATCATAGGGAAGATTTTCGGCGTACTGTAACCGTCCGTCATCACGAAGCAAGCCATCGTGGTCGACTTTTGGCGTTAACTTTAGTAATCGGCACTTCTTAGGTAAAGCTCAGTTTGCTTGAATGGCACTAAACCATTCCACCAGAGGGAAGGCTTTAGCTCTTCACTGCAAAATTAAAGAGACTTTGTTCATTCAAGAGCTAAAGCCTTCCCTTAATGTCAATATTAGTAGTGAGAAGTTGTTGCTGTTTTAGCTGTTACTCCTCATTATGTTTTTATACACGTACTGCTGCAGATCATATTTCTCAGTCTAGGTTCCAGACCTCTTATGTTTACGATATATATATAGTTTTCAAAATTGTAACCGTCACTTTTGAAAATGTATGTTGATTAGCATACGAAACGTTAAGTTCTATGTAAAAATGCGTTGGAATACAATGTTTATCACCGCTGTTTGTGTTATTTTATAGTTTCTTTTCCTTAGCAATTTTCCACCTGTCGTCAACGCTCATAGATTTGTATTCCTCACAGTTTCTGATTGACTGATTTCCTTGGCAAATGTAACACTTCTGCTTAAAGGTAGTAAAGGTTTTATTCGACCGTTTCGTATCGTCCTCCTTTGGCTTTCCTTTGGCACCATGAAGCCCCTCCACGGTTTCCACAGCTTTCACTTGATACTCTGATTCCTCAGTTATCCAGTCTCGAAGAGTCTCAATAGATTCTGGTCGACTGCTTTCTTTTACCCAACGATAAAATCTGGACATCATAGATTTCGGAATCTTTTTCAGAACAACAGTGCAGAGAAGGCTTCCAGGATCTAATTCACTCCATCGACTATGTTCGCGGAGGGTAACGACCGTGCTTGCGAGAGTATCACCCAATTTCTCGAGTTCTTGTACGTTTCCTTCTTGAATTAATTTAATTCTCTTCACCTCCTCGAGATAATTTTGAACCAAATCTTAATTTCGCACCAAATCGTTTGAGAGTTTTTTTGGCCTCTTCATACACTTCTTCTGAAAAGCCAAGCCTTGATATTGATTCTTCTGCCTTTCCCTGAAGGCAAGCCTTTGGCCTTATCATCTTGTATTTCGCCGGCTCACCAGAGTCATCCACGATACTTTCGAAGGCTGTCCAAAAGTATTCAAACTTTGTCTTGTCACCAGAAAATGTCGGCAATTTAATTCGTTCGAGTTTCCCATCGGCAGAAGAACTTGGTGGTTGTTTCGATTGCGAAAAGAAAGGCTTCGCTGTTGCTTCTGGATTTTTTTCGGCGGCAAACTGTCGTCCAACGGCGGCAATTGTTTCGCCTCCACGTGTTTATCAGGAACTATCGACGACGGTTTCCAAGAGGAAGAAGAGAGAAAATCTTTCAGGGAATTTCTTTATCGGTAGCGTCGATTATCTTGTCGATTTCTTCATTCGATCGCTCGACGTTCTTCTTATCATTTGCTCCCTCATAAATAACTATCAGGTCTTCCAAAATTTGCACTGCATCCATTATTTTATCCTCCACGTTTTCGAGGGCGATTAAAATTGCTTCCCTGTCGATCCTTTCATCGGACATTAGCCTCATTAGACAGATATAGAGCTTGGTAAGCTGCATTTTCAGAACACGATTCTAACTTTTTTTAAAACTCCTCCAGCAGAACCTCATTCGCATCGGGTTTGTCTTCAGCACTTCCCGCACTTTCTGCAGTTTCAGACATCTCGAACGGACTCTGCTACCAGTTTTTGGTGAGATGAAACGGCAACCCCCTCCCCCCCCCCCCCCCCAAAAAAAAAAAAAAAATAACAAAACTATCGAACTGTTATAAACGTTTTTTCTTCACTCGCTGTTGAACTCGATAACACTTACAAACTGAATAATTATGCTAATATTTATAAGCTGAGCGACATTCGCATGATCCTAAAACACAATGTCAGTTTCATAACCTACATTCTCTTAGAAAACTATTTCGATAATGTCTTTTGTACAATCATGTATATCAGTTCTTTATCCACCCTTAGATGCAGAAATTTTTCTGTGTTGCTCACTGTGCACTAATGTTTTTCCTTTCAATTTTACCTTGCACAATTTTTTTCGGTATCCCCCCAGACCTTTTCTGATGGCCCGTCCCTTGCCTGTAATTGTAGATGCGTCGATCAAGAGAAAGCTGCTTTTGGGGATACGGTTTCATCAAGAACCTTCTCAATGCAAACGCATCGTCCCCCACGAAAACATAAAAACATAGGGCATCTCTGAATTTCCAAACGGGAGAGGTCTTGGTGGATGTACTGGGAAGTGTTACCTGCTAAAGATTGCAGGAGCGAGCATTTGGTCCAAACTCCACCCTCCGAAACACGACTGTTCGTCCCCACATCTTAGTACAGACATTCATAATCTGGTCCAGCCACAGCCATTAAGACAACGGAGTGGCTCTTCTTACAGCCATTCATCTACAGTTGTAGGAACTCTAAGATATTTTTCTCCGAGGACTTTAAAGATTGCTTGGCAAACTTCTCGCACGATATACGAAATTGTTTTGCCAGGGACTGGAGTCGTCTATTTTACTGACTGTTTTGTCTCTCGAGCTCAAAGTTTAGGTTTATCCCTTTCTTTGTTGACTTTGTTAACTGAAGTTCCGAAACTCAAAATTCCAATTTTCGCGATACTTGAGGAGCACATCTTAGATATCGACCAAGTTTCCTAGTCTCTTTCTCGTTGTGAATTTTTATACTTTCGATGTTAAACGTTTCTTAAGTTCTCTCGCATGACATTTACCAATTCCATTTTGGGTCGCCATCGAACTGACGAGATAATTTGTGCCCAACAAAAATCTGCGGGCGATTATCTGATTGGCTAAAAGTAACAAAAGAATCCTCACGCATCCAGCCGTGCTTTCTTGGAAGGAGCGCGGGTTCCTTTCTCGAACAGCGGCTGGTGATCGAGCCTATGACCGAGGGGCTTGTTAAAATCATAAATGGCGAGATGATGAATACCGTGACATGTTATGTTACCGAGTTAACAAGTGACATGTAATACGAGATTTTGTATTTTTAGCCTTTTATTTTAGTTCTGTCGTATTACTCGAGATCGTGTTGTAAGCTTATTCTTGGTTTTCATATTACCTCTCCTTATGAGGTTTTAGTTTCATCAGATAAGAGATCCTATAGGAACGTGACGTTTCACAGTGCTTTAGCTTGACAGGGTTCTTCTTGTTGTAATAGAGCACGTTTGAATTTCCAAGCTTTTGCGTTGCGTGACATGAAAATGGCGGCCCGAGAAGGCAGTCGTGGAGTTTAATATTGCTTTAGTTTTTGCTAACTAAACAGTGCTTGCATTAAAGGAAGCATTTATTTCAATGTGTCGGATCTCTAGAGCAATAATTTTTCGTTTCAATAGCAAAACTCAGTAACAGATGTTTCTGTTACCTTACGGACGCCATGTTTGTGTCCCTCTGAAGGGCACAAACATGGCCCTTCCATACAAAGCTCTATAAATTTGGGTAACACACTTCTGTGAATAACGCGCGAAGGGAAAACAGCAGAAACCTGATTCTTGGCGAGGTTGTTTATATATCAATCATCTATCTTATCCCAGATTCTTGACTTTATTGATGGAATGGTTACGATTTTTAATTTTGATCACATGACTGGTGAAAACCGAGAATATTCGTATACCGTCTTCGCCAGGACAAAAAACGTACAAGTTGGAACCGTTTCAGTTACTCCGTTGTTTGCTTCGCCGGTTATTTTACGATTGTTACCGTCAACCGATTAGAACAAGGGTTGCCTAGTTCCTGCACGACTTTCTCCCAGACCTTTCACTGTCAATTAATTTCGGTAACTTACTTGAGCGCTAGGTGCAGCCTAAACAATAACAGAATGCACGTGCGTTTAGAACCTCAGAAAAAATGCTTGTTATCGACTCTAGTTATAGACTTACATTTAGGAATTTCATTTCTTAGTCTTTCGTAATATTTTTTTTTAAGGCAGGAAACCGTAGGGGCTCATTTACTCGATCGACTTTGCTACCTCGACAACTTCAATCAGTCTCACCACACAATTCAGTCTGAGAAAAAACTCGTAGGAATGGAAACTGTATCTTTTACACTGTATCTTTTACACGCAGTTTGGTACAGAAGGGTGACATCCTAAAAAACTTACGGTTAAAACTGTTGTTATGCTTGTCACACAAAATAAGTAGGACGTATTTGTTTGCGAAAAAAATTGCAATATTGGAAATAACACATGAGCTGTTTGTTCTCCGAAGGAACAAAGAGATTCGCTAGATTGGATTAAGACAGCAACGTTCTATAGAAAACATACCCGTTTAGTGCTGAGGATATAAATGATTTATGCATAGAAAGAGTTGAATCGATTGAAATTAAAGTTTCTTGAAGGTCTTTGGACTATTATTCAGGTTTGGGCTAAAACTGTGAGCCTACTTGCTAGTACGAAAAGGAAGAAACTATTACTTTCCGGTATTACATACAGTGACTATTGGTGGTTTTCACGTCACGCAAGAGAGCTTAATTATCACGCAAGTGAAAAATAAGTATGTCTTATTAGACTTATTATTGTGTAGTATCGTTGAGTATTTTTACGAGTTGTGTCGTAGTTTGGCGAGCCCCCAGGGCGAGTCAAAATGCAAACAACGAGTAAACATACTCGGCGATATTACACAACAAAACATCTAATAAGAGATTTATTATCCTACACGCCAAATTGAAGCGAACGAGCGTGGCAGCTCTCTGATCAGCAGAAGATTACATTATAGGGGCTTGCAATCACTTTTTCTTACCAAACGCAAGGAATTGTGATTATGCGCAAATGATAGATTTGAGATGCGCAGTGGTATGCGCGAACGGAAATATTTTAGGATGCGCAGTGATATGGCGCAAGGAATTGTGGTTATGCGCCAATGGATGATTTAGGATGCGCAGTGAACCATAGAATCGTCATTTTCACTACTTGCCGTGACGCTTAAAATCGATAGACAACTAGTATACCTGAATGGTAAAAATGCTGCCGAAAGGGAGAACGATATTGAGTGTGGTAATTGTTACCCTATGAAACTGAACTGTGATTTTTTTTTGCACAGGACATAATGGTATCGTTATGATAGGAAATCAATTGAAACTGTCTTCAGGTCGGGGGGTTTATAGGTTTAAATAGATACTGCGTGCATGTGGCATTTTTTGTTTCAGAATTTTTGGTTATTTTAGCTTTCATTAATATTTGATGTTATGCCTTGTCTCCCCTGTCTTCAAAAGAAGACGAAAGTAATAATACTTTTAATGGAAATTGGAAAATAATCTTTGAGCAGAACTTCATGATGTGTTTCGGTACATAGAGGGGGCTATTATTGTAACCTGTGAAAACCTGTTTTCCTGAGAAAATGAACGGTGGCTAAACATCAACATTGAGCAATAGGACATTCCGAAAAAACTGTTTAATAAAATTATATATGAAATAACATTTTGTTAAGTACTCTAAACTCTTTCACATCAACATTATGGTATTGAAAATGGTATTGAAAATCAGTTGCTACTGCTTTGTTCGCTTCCAAGAAACTCGATGTTGCCGTGCTCAATTTACTGGAACTGCTCGTGAATTCAACGACGTGAAAGCTTGGAAAATGACTGAAGTTGGAAATAAACCCAAGTTTCGAAGCAGGTAAGCTGTAGTTATAATAAAATCTGCTCGGATAGGTCGATTTTAATATAAGCTTTAATGTCGGAAATGCTCGTGCATGTGCTGATACAAACGGCCATAACTTTTGAATTACTGAAATCGTACAGGGGTTTTTGCATGTTTTTGCCGATAAAGGACTACACTTTGCAGCTGTGTAGACTAGAGGTTTCAGCTAGGTCCCAAATTTTTAAAATTAGCTTCTAATTGGAGGCCATTTCCAGCCATCGTTCGATGGCGAATAATAGTGTTAAGTAATATGCTTGATTTCGTCTTGCCACTTAAATTGAGACAAAATTGGTTAGTCTCTTGGAAAACTAGAAAGGTTTATGAGCAAAGTGACATAAGACTCATTACTAGATGTTGCGAATGAAATATTTTACAGCGTCACGAAAATTGCCAATTCTATGCTTTTGGAGACGGCGCGACGGCCCCTGACGACGCGAAATATTAAATGACTGCTGACGCGACTAGAAAATCATTTCGAATCAAACCAAATCTGTTTTTATTCCAACCTTGGTAAACTCTTTCAGTTGCCAGAGTTTCAGGAAAAATTATTTTTCAAGCGAAATTGAGTGGGTGGTTCTTAGAGAGACAGCCTCTTAAAACTCGAGAATACTTTAAAATCAATTTTTAAGGGTATCAGTTTCCACTGATAAATTTGAAAACCCATGAAAGAAAACTTTCATGAATTTGAGGAAAGCTCAGAACACATTCTCAAACTGAGTTGTAATGACGAAGTTTGTTGAGTTTGTTAACGGTCACTCAGGTGGGAGGGTCCGGTGTCGGCACAAAGTGCCAGCGCTCAACTCAACTTCAACTTTATTTATTTATAGTATAACTTCAGCACAAGAAAGACTGTTCCGCAAATAGCATTGCTAGTCCGCGCGGAACAGTCATACAAAGGGAAAAAAATAAAATAAAATAAAATAAAAAAAAAGTGAAAATGAAAAATTAATAGCAAATTTAAAAATGAATAATAAATTTACAACACGAGAGTTACATAATTTTTAAACAGATTGTAGCAAATTATTAAATCATTAAAACGTTAACATAATGAAGAACTCAAGTCCAATTGTACGTTTTTAGGGCAGAGGTAATTTGGGAGATATCAATATAGTCATCATGCTTCTTAAGAATATCGAGAAGGAAAGAGTGGAGTTTTATTTGGAAGTGTTTCTTGGGGAGCTCTCTTAATGATGCTGGCATCTCATTCCAAATTTTAGCTCCTACTCTTGAGAAAGCTCTTTTTTGGATTTGTAACCTAGATTTCTTAATATAGAATTTATTTTCTGACGAAGACCGAGTGTTATAAGAGTGAATACTGGTAGTGTCGCTAAATAGGTTTAAAATGTTATTAGGTACATTCCGGTTTCGTATATCATGCATTAAGCAGCAGACGGATTTAAAATAAAGAAAATTTAGAGGTAAAATATCGGCATGAATAAACAAAGGGACTGCATGTTCACATCTCTCTACGGAAAATATAAATCTAAGTGCTCTTTTTTGAAGAATTAAAATTTTTGTCAGGTAGGATTTACGCTCATTTCACACTTAATATTCCATCTATAGCGGTCTACTTTCTGACTTTTCATAAAACTATTCAGGGAGCCTTATTATGTGTCAATTATTTGGTTACGTGACTTTTTGCGGCAAGCGTGTTTTTAAGAGGTCTTTGAAGTTATGCTTCTTTGTGAGCCTCCGCCGCCAAAACAAAGCACATCTTCGCAGAATCCAACCAGCTACAGAGGCTGATTCCACCCAGGTGGAAGACTCTGTATTATCAATACAATTTCGCTGCCTCTTAAATTGAGACTGTTGAATGGAAAGGAGAATGTGAAAAATGACAAGAGTTTACACGGCTGCTGTAGCACGTAATGCGTTAAAATGAAACAAAAGAAAATTTATTTAGTACTTTCTGGTCTTTGAACTGTATTGAAAAGACAGGCAGAGAAAGTTTACATCAAAAGCTAGAACAGTAAAATAAATAATGTTTTTCGCTTAAAATTCTAAAATTCAGCTACGAGTAGCTTTATTCGGAACTCACATAAACTGAAAAAATACACTTTGCAATATTGAGTCTAGGTAAGTACTCTCTGATATGTTAATGTTTTATCAGATGTTACCGCAAAAGGCAGTAAGGTTTTTGTTGACTGACTGTTTGATGATTTTGTGGGAGCCGCAAATAAACAGGAAGCTTCTGTCAATCATTTGCACTATGTTATCACGTGGGATGCCCAATATTTTTCATGCTACAGGCACCTGCTTTTAAATACAACTTAAACCTCTAACTGGGATATTCTTGGAGTGAAAAACTGAGAAAACATTACTCTAAAGAAAAGGCCAACAGAAAAGATGAACAAATCCTTTCACGAGTTACCTAACGAACCTGGAGAACATAAGAACATAAAAAGATACTGAACATAGAAGCAATAGAACGTAGAGTTGTTCCAGTGTGACGTGGGTTTCACAGTCTTGTAGCTAGAAGCTTTAATGACTGCTCACAGAAATAAACACGATTCGAATTGAGATAAGGAATGAATAGTATAAAATAATGGCAATGCATCAAGTCTTCGTTTTAACTTTATTTGACATTATCTTTAACCAGCTGTTTTCAAATTAGGATGGGCGAGAATTTTCGTATCACTTTGGTAATTAGAGCGGCGCTTTTCATTTACATGAACTTGAGACAGAAAAAGTTGATCACATGTAATGTTGAATAATGTCTGAAGGATGGAACAACTAAATACCAAACAAATTTAAGACATTTTAAAGGGCTTTCAATTTGGGTTAAAACCTCTATATCAGACAATGATAATAATAATAATAATAATAATAATAATAATAATAATAATAATAATAGTAGTAGTAGTAGAAGAAATTTTATTTTTGAGAACGTAAATGAGGAGCGGTCGCTTATCATCAATCTTCAAGCGAAAAGCTGACAAAGCGAGCGAGGAAATTTCACCGAGCGAAATTTAAGGACGCCCACAGTAAAAAACCAAACATACTTAGTGGGCCATGAAACGTCAAAAAGATCATGAAGCAGAATCACAAAAAAATAAAAGTGCAAATTCATTTTAAATATGAACAAGGCCAAGCTTAGCGCTAGCAACAGTTTAAAAATTCATCGTTTGATCGGCGTTTTGTTAGGCATGTGTATGTTACCGAAGGGAGAACAATTAAATTTATTTCACGTCAAACTTTTGGTTTCACAACTTTTAACAACTATGCTAATTAGTTTATCTGCAGTATAACAGTACACCCTCTTGTAACTGTAATTCAGTGACAAATGCACAAATTGAATTTCTAGAGCGGCGATTCTGAGAGAAAACGCGTGTGAAAAGAACTTTCATGTTTTAGCAAGTAATTTAAAGCGGTGAAAACTACACTGATCAGAGCCGGCTTTCTTTCCTTGAAATGGTTTTAGAAATTATTTTTTCGGACTTTTCGTCGAGACAAAATAATCTCAATCGGCATGGTTTAGGTGTGCAAGCCTGGCGCTATATTCAACTGTTTAGTTCACTTGATGTTTAGTTACAGCACAATTTTTCGCAGTTGTACCTGATAAAATGAGCAATTATCAACTGAAAGATCATAAAATCAAGCTTCTCTTCCTCGTTATCAACCTATATGAAAAACAATGTGTGTGCCGGAGAAGTAACTGATATGAAATGCATGAATGTCGCCGAGAAAAATGCAAAGCAATCATAAAAGGTACATACAGGTCAATCATCCTACTCCTAGGAACTCGTGGGAGTTTTTAGAACAGGGATAAACAAGAAAGCAGTTAAGAAGTTCCATGGTTGACGTAACTAGTTAGAATTTTTAGTTTCTCTTTCATTTTGAGAAAAACAAACTACACACACTCTCCTCTGCCTTCTATACCCAATGGTGCAATCGCGCGTTTTAGAGAAACTGACTCTCAGTGAGTTGAATCGAATCCGCAAAGTATTTAATGTTGAAGAAGTCATCTGCAATGCCCGCTTAATCTCTCCGCGGAGTAAACAGTCATAACACAATTGCGTAACAGCCGCTGATTAGGTTAGTTTTCGCTGACATTATATTGGACATTAAAATGTCTAAATTTAAACATCGACAAGGAGCTGTCTCCGGATAGTCTCGCGAAACGTGCCAAATTGTTAAGTAACTAAACGCCTTGCTGCGTGTACCCAGGCAGCCGTTATACTGAGAAGCACTAGCTATATTGCAATTGAGCATAAATGTTTTGCATTTGAAGTCGTGCGAAATTCAATCGAGTCGATGTGCTCAAGCTATTCTGCCTGCGATTGCATTTCTTGGAATCGATTAATAGCTTATTACTCCTACACAGACCTTTAGCACGTAAAATGAGCCAAGATCGTTACATCAGCCTATGAACGTTTCAGTCTATTTTTTTTAGCCTTTGCCGTTGTTGTTGTTTGTTTGTTTTTTCATTTCTCAAACGAGAGAGACATTTTGAATTTCAGAGTTATGGCGGTGCGTGACATAGAGCCAACCCTGGGCTCTGTAAATTTGTTCAAAATAATTCGAGGAATATCTCAGGCTTGGGAAAACGCAGATTTAAAAAATAGAGAAGTGTAATCTTTATTAATGTCCTATAACTGAATAGTTTTCGAATAATTTTTTTATTGCTTCAAGATTGCGTGACAGTACAATCCAAGAGTTGTTTTGCTGGGGTCAACTCATACATTAGTTTCTTCACAGGGAACTCGAACACTTAATCAGCACTAAAAATAAATGTACTGCTATTTACCTGTGTCCCTGCGTCTTTTTGAGTCGTTTAGAAGGGATTTGAATAAAACGAAGGCGGCTTAAGTTTCGAGTAACGACGGTGACTATTAACTGTCATCGGTTAACATCTCTCTTCTACCGCTTGTAATTATGACGCTCCGATTACGTCCCAAGTTTCGAGTAACGTCGTTAACTATTAACTCTCATCGTTATGAAACCTGAGAATCTCTCCCCTCCCCGATGAGAGTTAATAGTTAACGACGCTACTAGAAACTTGAGACGTAATCGGAGCGTCAGTAATTACAAAGCGGCATATGAAAAATGTAAACCGCCTTCGCGTCATTCAAATCCCTTCTAAACGACTCAAAAAAGACGCAGGGACACAGGTAAATAACAGTACATTTTTTTTATTGCTGATTAAGTGTTCGGGTTCCCTGTGGTTTCTTTTATCTAAATGTACAATAATTCGCTACGTGAGTTTCATTCTTGAGAAGACGCATACCCCTGTTACAAGAAAATAACGAGAGAATATCGTTTAGTTCGAGATTTTAACTTTATTACACGTTACGAAGTTCTCAGAGCGTTTTACTTAGGTGTACTCGAACAGATACATTCGTAAACAACAGAAACATATTCTCTAACCTTTTTTCTCTTGTTGCTCAGACGTTATGAGTTCGTGCTGGGATCCTACTTGGTCCACGATCACGTCTACTAAAACTACGATGACGCTTCTGAAGATGCTTTTTATCAAGGCGAAGAGTCGATAGCCCCGGTTGATAGCTGGCTCCTTTGGCATATTAAACATGATTCTTGACGAATTCACTCCAAACGTTCGCTCGTAGTAAATTGTTGATCTCTCGTAAGCCTTGCAGACGACCCTTTCCGAAAACGTTTAACGGCCTTTCGTGTTGGTCTACCGCGAACGGTGCGTTCGTTTGTATGTGACTTCATCGCCCTAGAAATCATGGAATCCGACCTACTAGCTTTTTCACGACGGCAACTGCTGTAAATTCCATGTGTCGTACGCTACATTAGTGACGCATGCGCTGTAGAGACCAGACGACGATTTGTGACTGAACGAGGGGAAAAAAAAGGCCGAAATTTAAACCCAGGCCTCACTGCCTGGGTAATAATTGGCAAATGACAACATCAAGGCAAACATTATTCCGCCTTCGGGCGGAAACATAAATAGACGACGTTCTTAGTGAATTTAATCAAACCTGAAGAATAGTATTCGTGAGCGGAAGAGCGGAAAACTAGAAACTGAACGAGACTTAACTTAATGTCACAAGACTTAACAAAACGATGAATGGAACTCAGTCATTGAGCTGTTACTTGAATACTACAGCAGAAAAGATCGGCAAAACTTTTGCTTACTGCCTGATTATTCTTGTTTCGCTGGCTGGGAACACCGCCATCGGAATAATTGTCTACAAGACGAAAACCATGAGAAAACCCATCAACTTTTTAATAGTCAACATGGCCATGTCCGATCTGCTGTTTCCGATTTTCTCGATTCCTCTGGCAATTCAACTGCTCTACATAAACTCCTGGCTGATCAGTGGTCCTCTTGGTCAGGCCTTATGTAAGCTGGTTTACATCTTACCAAGGGTTTCCATAGTTGTATCTATTCAGAGCGTGGTTCTGATAGCAGTGAATCGTTTTGGAGCTGTAGTATTTCCCCTCCATTCTCCACTCATGAGATCAAAGCTGTGCCTTTTCTTTATTCTCACCACATGGATCATCGCGATGGCTGTCCACTCCCCATATCTCTTCGCCGTCAAACTTGTTGAATATCCAGGAGGGTTGGTGTGCGAGCAGAGATGGAAAGACGTCTTTGGAGAATCCTCATCCCCTGACCATTACACCATTTCAATTTTGATTATATTCTATTTAATCCCCTTTGTGTTGATAATCATACTTTACATTGTCATCTATATAAAGCTCAAGTCACAGAAGATTCCAGGCGAGCAATTGGGCAGCGCTAGAAAACAACGCCAACAAAGCGGGAACGAAACGTATTAAAGATGGCCATTGCTATTGTGTTAGTGCTTGCAGTCTGCGGGCTTCCCTTCTTTATCGGCAACTTTGTCTTGATCTTTGTATCGGACATAGGGTCTTGTGGCTTCAAATACTTTTCCTTTTTTGCCAAGTTTATGGTTCGCATAAATTGTGCCGTGAATCCTTGTATCTGTTTCATTTTCAGTAGAAATTATCGTATAGGACTTAAGACTCTCTTTAGATAAATACCGAATTTTTTAAAACAGCGGCGCAGTAACTAATGATACTTCATAACTGAGTCAAGAGGATCAGTCAACCTGAAACCATTGCTATTGTTATAGGGTTTGCAGTACTCGCCTAGCCTGCGCAACTTTATCGTCTGCTTTCTCGTCTTCTTTTTATCGGACATATGGTCTTCTGGCTTCCAATACTTTGCCTTTTTGCCTCTTTTATGATTCGCATAAATTGTACCATGAATCCTTGTATCTGTTTAATTTTCAGTATAAATTATAAAAATATATAAATTATTAAGACTCTCTTGTAGATAAAACAGATGGAACTTCATAACTGAGTCGAGAGGATCAGTCTCCCTGAAACTTGTAAAAAAACATTCATTTAAAATTTCTTTGGATAGCATTCAGTGTACACTATAGCCTTAAGAAATTTTGCAGAACAGTTTTAAACCTCTCTTTGAATACTGAGTTTACAATCATTTTGTAGTTATTATGAAACCTCCACTTGTAATTCTTTTTTAGACGTTATACATTGATCGTCTTAAATCGACATGTAAATTAAAAAATGATTCTTTTTTCTTATCTGAAATGCTTTCTATTTGATTCAAAAGCTTTACAAAGAAACTTCACAGAACGGTTTCTTAATCGTAGTTATTTCGTAAATTCGACTTTGTACTGATATTTATACATGAAAATTTTTGGGCCGTCATCGACCGTCATATTAACCATGTAAATGGTATTTATTTCAATACTGCTATTTATTTGATTCAACGTACTGTAGATAAACTTTTAGGAACAGTTGAACTATGGCCGTTCTCTTGACAATTTGCTTGGATTCATTTGTAGTTTTCTTTGACAAGGAAACAATTAACTTAAAAGTGAACTAGAATTACAAGTAAACGGCCTCTGCTTGTCTCTTTTACATCGACACTGTTCTCTACGTTTGTCTCGAGGGTATTTTTGTCGTGTTCTTGAAGCCAAATCTGAATTTAATGCTGAAGTCAATCAGCCTTACGAAGCATATGTAATGGTTTATAAACTAGGGGAGAATCGTTCTACGTTTTGTTCCCTGTAAACTTACGCCTAATTAAGTCATTGTTTGATGACTGTGTGGTAGCCCAATATAAAAAGGAAGCTGATTCTGTCAACCATGTTATCCATGGTTGATAGAATCAGCTTCCTGTTTATATGCGGCTCTCACACAGTCATGAAACACTGACTTAATTAGGCGTAAGTTTACAGATTTTTTTCTGAATTTTTAAGCGGAAAACATTATTTATTTTATTGGGATATTCAAATATTTTTTCGTGCTGCAGACACCTGCTTATAAATACGACATAAAACTCTAACTGGGATATTGTTTTGAGTGAAAAAGAAACAATACTCTAAAGAAAAGGCCAACAGTAAAGATGAGCAAATTCTTTCACGTTACCTAGCGAACCTGAAGAACATAGAAGATAAGAACATAAAAAGTTCTAGCAATAGAACGTAGAGTGGTTCCAGTGTGACCTGGTGTTCGCAGTCTTTTAGCTAGAAGGTTTAGTGACTGCTTACAGAAATAAAGCACGATTCGAATTGAAATCAGGAATGAATAAAATATATAAAATAATGGCTATGCTTCGAGTCTCAGTCGTTTTAACTTTATTTGACATTCACGTTAACCAGCTGTTTCCAAATTAAGATGGGCGAGCATTTTCTGTATCATGGTAATTATAGCGGCGCTTCCATTTACATGTAGTTGAGACAGAAAAGTTGATCACACGTAATACTGAATAATGTCTAAAGGATGGAAGAGCTTAATAATAAACAAATTAAGACATTTTATAGCGCTTTCGATTTGGGTTGAAACCTCTTTATCAGACAATAATAATAATAATAATAATAATAATAATAATAGTAAAAGAAATTTTATTTTGAGAACATAAATGAGGAGCGGTCGCTTATCATCAGTCTTAAAGCGAAAAGCAGAAAAGCGAGCGGAGAAATATGACCGAGCGAAATTTAAGGGCGCCCACAGTAAAAAAAATCAATGATATTTAGTGGGCCATAAAACGTCAAAAAGATCGTGGAGCAGAACCACAAAAAATAAAATTGCAAAGTCATTTTAAAAATGAACAAATCCACTAAAGATTTTAAAGTAATTTGACCCATAGTAGCAATTGAGTGATAACGGTCATTAGTGCAAGTGCGGCCGTAACACTACTTGAACAGATTAGGTAAATTCGAACACTAAAGCTGCAGCAAACCAAATTATTTTGAAACGTGAACAATGATCATGTTAAAACTTTGCTATCGTTGCAACACTTCGACGTGTTCTTGAACTGCTTAATAAAGCCGGTCCGCGGCTTAGAATAGAATACCTTAAAACATTTCACGTTAGGCCGGGGAAACCATAATGCAGGCTGAATTGCAGACGTCTAGGCTTGAGAGAGAGAGAGAAATCTAAAACCACGAGGTATAATACTAGGTAAATTCTTCCTCGTTAGCAAGCCAGGAATGTTGCCGAGCAAAATTCAAAGCAATCATGAAAGTCACACACAGGTTAAGCTGCCCCTAGGAACTGGTGGGCCGGAGTTTTTAAAACAGGGACAAACAAGAAAGCAATTAATCAGTTCTTGTTTGACATCATTAGACTTTTTGGTTTCTCCTTTATTTTTTTTTTGAGAAAAACAAACTACACGCCCTCTCCTCTGCCGTCTCCACCCAGATCCTTCTCGTTTTGTAGACAGGTGCAAACGCATTTTAAAGAAACTGACTCTCAGTGAGTTGAATCTAATCCTCAAAGTATTAGCCGTTAAAGAAGTCATATACAATGCCCAGTTTATATAACAGGAATCTCTTTTTTGAAATTAAAGGCTGACTTGAATACTTGAGAAAACTTGATCTCGCTACAGGGTAAACAGTAATCACACATTTTCGCAGCAGCCGTTGATTAGGTGGTTTGCGCTGTCATCATGTTGGACATTAAAATGTCTAAATTTAAACATCGACAAAGAGCAGTCTCCGGATAGTCTTGTGAAACATGCGAAATTGTAAAGTAATTATTCGCCCGAATGACAACATGAAGGTAAACATTGCGCCTTCGGGCGGGAGGATGAATAGACGACGTTCTTAGTGAATTTAATCAAACCAGAGCAATAGTTATTCGTGAGGGAAAGAGCGGAAAACTAGAAACTGAACGACTGTGTTACAAGAGTTAAACAAAACGATGAATGGAACGCAGCCATCGAGCTGTTACTGGAATCCTACAGCAGTAAAAATCGTCCTAACCTTTGCTTGCTGCCTGATTTTTCTTGTTTCGCTGGCTGGGAATACCGTCATCGGAATAATTGTCTACAAGACGAAAACCATGAGAAAACCCATCAACATTTTAATAGTCAACATGGCCATGTCTGATCTCCTGATTCCGATTTTCTTGATTCCTCAGGGTATTCGATGGATCTACATAAACTCCAGCCTGATCGGTGGTCCTCTTGGACAGGCCTTATGTAGGCTGGGAAGCTTCTTACCACGTATCTCCTTTGCTGTGTCTATTCAGAGCCTGGTTCTGATCGCAGTGGATCGTTTTGGAGCTGTGGCATTTCCCCTTCGTTCTCCACTCATCAGTTCAAAGCTTTGCCCTTTCTTTCTTCTTACCATTTGGATCATCGCGATGGCTGTCTACTCCCCAGAGCTCGTCGCCTTCAAACTTGTTGAATATCCAGGAGGGTTGGTGTGTGCGCTGCGTTGGAAAGAAGTCTTTGGAGAATCCTTATCCTATGACAATTACTTCGTGCCAATTTTGATGATATTCTATTTAATCCAGTTGGTGTTGATAGTCATACTTTACATTACCATCTATATAAAGCTCAAGTCACAGAAGATTC
Source organism: Catalaphyllia jardinei (assembly GCA_022496165.2). Classification (NCBI taxonomy): domain Eukaryota; kingdom Metazoa; phylum Cnidaria; class Anthozoa; order Scleractinia; family Caryophylliidae; genus Catalaphyllia; species Catalaphyllia jardinei. Next base: position 27,506,709 of record CM042752.1, on the reverse strand, counting down.
CAGGCATGCAATCGGGCAACGCTGGACAACAACGCCATCAAAGGGAACGAAATGTGTTAAAGATTGCCATTGCTATTGTGTTAGGTTTGCAGTATGTTGGCTTCCCAACTCTATCGCCGTGTTTCTGTCCTTCTTTACATCGGACATATGGTCGTGTGGCTTCCTATACTTTGACTCTCGTCTTTTTAATGACTCGCATAAATTGTGCCATGAATCCGTGTATCTGTTTCATTTTCAGTAGAAATTATCGTATGGGACTTAAGAACCTCTTTTAGATAAATCAATTATTTTAAAAAAGCGCAGCAACTGATGACACTTCTTAACTGAGTCGATAAGATCGGTCAGCCTGAAACCTGAAAAAAAAAACCGTTAAATTAAAACTGCTTTGACTCGCATTCAATATAAGCTATAGCCTAAATAAACTTTGCAAACTGGTTTTAAGCTTTTCTTTGAACACTGAGTTTACAATCATTTTGTATTCGTAATGAAACCTCCACTTGTAATTTTTTCATTATTTTTAGAAGTTATACTTCGTCTTGAATCTCTTAAATAATATTTATATATTTCAATACTGCTTTCAAATTTGATTCAATAACTTTACAAAGGAGCTTCACAAACGATTTCTAAACCTTTGCACAATTGAGTTGGCGTCATTTGTAGTTATTTCGTAAACGAGACTTTTAAAATTTGCATTCCTGAGAATTGTTCGACCGACATCGACCGTCACATAAACCGTATAAGAAGTATTTATTTCAATACTGCCACCTATCTGATTCTAAGTACTGCAGATAAACTTTAAGGAGCAGTTCAGGTGAAGTTTCGCCGTTCTCTTAACAATTTGCTTGAATTCATTTGTAGTTTTCTCAATTAGGAAACAATAAAGTGAATTACGAATTACAAGTAAACGCCCTCTGCTTGTCTCTTTTTTTATCGCCACTCATCTCTATGTTTGTCTCGAGGGTATTTTGTTGTGTCAGTCTTCAGTCCGGAGCCAAATGTGAGGTTATTGCTGTAGTCCGCAATCAGCCTTACGAAGCATATGTAATGGTTTATAAACTAGCAGTCTCTTTTTGGGAGAAATGTTCTAGATTTGTTCTCTGTTGAGTTCAGTATATTCGTGTGCCAACTGTTTCTGAACCATGAGTGTTTCATATATGATCTTCCATGTATTCACAACGACGATGACCAGCTCCCAGATGGCTTGATCGCTCAGTTGGTAGAGCAGGTAGGTCATGGGTTTGAATCCCGTTCAAGTCTGAATCAGTTTTTTCAGGTTATAATTTCACAGCTGCTTAAGTTGTGTGTATAAATGCGATGATCAATAATGTCTTCATATCTGTATCCGCGGTTTAAATATGTGATCTTTCATACACACTCACTTGCAGTTTGTCGCTGCTCTTGTTTCATGGTACTGGGCACTGCAGAGCAAATTACAAGTCCCTCTTTGTCTTCAGCATTTTATTTTAGAATTAGTCCTTCTATTTAGATGTCATTTTACATTGTAGTTTAATATCACTTAATGCCATGTTCAGGCGTTAACTGATTGAGGGGGGGGGGGGGGGGTGGTGAAATAAATAAGTTTACAGATTTGACTTCAAAAAGTACATGGATTGCGGGCATGCAGACTTCTGCGATCAATTGAACGTATTCACGGATTTCTACAATACGGTGGATCGTGGATCAGCTGTGAGTTTTGGCCTGGACTCCGAACTTTACCTGTCTTAATATTTCATCTATAGCAGTAAAATTTTCTGACTTTTCATAAAACTATTCAGGTAGCATTTTGGTATGTCAATTATTTGGTTACATAACTTGACGTTATTTCCGCAAGCATATTTTAAAAGGGTCTTAGAAGTTGTGTTTTATTTTTCGAGCTTCCGCCGCCACAACAAAGCGTATGTGCACCATTCTCGTCTCCAGAGCCCACGATCCTTCTGACCTGTGGCAGGGATCGAGAGCTCTGGTTTGTTCCAACACCGGAGGTCCACGATTCACGGACTTCCCGTCAAATCTAGCAAATCTGATTGGTTCAGAATGCGAAACGAATACTTTGCGCATGCACAGAAAGTCGGGCCCGGCCAGAGCTCTCGAACCCTGTCACAGGCCAGAAGCATCGTGGGCTCTGGGGACGAGAAGGCATGTGCACAGAATCCAATCAGCTACAGAGGCTGATTCCAACAAGATGCAAGACTCTGTATTATCAATACAATTTCGCAGCCTCTTGAATTAAGGCTGTTGAGTTGAAAGGAGAGAGTGATAATAATTAAAGTGACAAGAGTTTACACGGTTGGTGTTAACAAAACAAATAAGGAAACATTTTCCTTAAGAGCAGCACGTAATTGCTAATTAAACTGTTAGTGCTATATGTTAGGAAGTGTTTTATGTTAGAGTTAAAATGAAACAGAATCATAAAGAAAATATATTCAGTACTTTATTATCTTTGAACTGTATTGAAAAGGCAGGCAGAGAAAGTTTACAACAAAAGGTAGAACAGTAAAATAATGTTTTCCGCCTTAAATTCGATTCTAAGATCTAGCTGACAGTGGAAACTCAGATGAATTGAAAGTATGTACTCTGCAATATTGAGTTTTAGGTAACTACTCCCTGATGTTAGTGTTTTATCAGATGTTACCCCAAAAAGCGGTGAGGTTTTTGTTGACTGTAAATATCTATAAACTGATGCCTACAAATTTACTGACAGTTTGATGATTGTGTGGGAGCAGCATATAAACAGGAAGCTTCTGTCAATCATTTACACCATGCTATTACGTGGGGTACTCAAAGTATTTTTTCATGCTACAGAAACCCGCTTTTAAATACAACATAAAACTGGGATATTAATGAGTGAAAAAGAAACATTACTCTAAAAAAAGCCAAGAGGAAAGATGGGCAAATCCTTTCACGTTACCTAGCGAACCTGGAGAACATAGAGGATAAGAACATAAAAAGATACTAAACATAGAAGAAATAGAACGCAGAGGGATTCCAGTCTGACCTGGTGTTCGCAGTCTTGTACTTATAGAAGCTTTAACGACTGCTTACAGTAATAAACACAGTTCAAATTGAAATCAGGAATGAATATATACTAGTAATAGTTATCACTAAAGCTGCCCCCGCTTTCTTTTATTTCTGCTGATTGAAAACAATAATATTGAACGTTATTGTATGAACTAAAATTTTATATTTTTTGTAAACTATATCACTCATACTGTTCAAGTAACATAGGCATCTTACCATAAATATGATCCAAAGAATCAATTAAGTGAACTAAACCAACACATTCTGTTTAACTCATTCTATCACATGATCAGTTCTTTACTTAATACTCTGACGAAGCGCATTCTGGGAAAAAAATATCAAACCTCTAGTCTGAAACACTGAACCATTTGTCTTGATCATAGTTAATAGAGGGTAATAGTTAAGAGACTGGTTAGGAAGCCCGGCAAACATCAAAGGGACAAACAAAGATGCCAAGATTTATGTTGGAAAGTCCACCACCCAGCACAATCTTTTGTTTTAAGCTCATACACTATGCATGAGTTACGTAACCAACACGTTTCTGTTTTTTAGTTCCTCAGTTCGGAGTAAACAGCTATTGTGTTGATAAGTAAATGAAGATGGTGAATTTTGAGCTCGGTAATTAAATGTGAAATATGAAATATTCAACATGACACGAG
>CM042752.1:27483566-27494532 GCA_022496165.2 Catalaphyllia jardinei | reverse complement strand
GACTTGAGGTAAGTGGGAAAAAAAAACACCCAAATCTGTCTGAAATCGTATTTCATTTTGATGCAATCTGAGAGTGATACTGTTACAGTATCTCCTTGATGACGGAACTATTTTTTCGTGACTCGGATCGAGTGAACAACAACGGAATGAATGAGAATTATTTTGAGTGACACACCAATTAGTTCATTCCTAGTTCACCAAAACGTTTTAAACCCTAATGGACATTTCTATTTTACGAGCCAACATTTTGCGTGTAGGCAATGCCGACAGCTACAAAGTCCAGAATTTTTTCACGCCGCGGTTTTGCTATCAGAATTTCTTCTTGGTCACAGTTACAAATTCGGACTTGGGTACCTGCCACACTGAATTACAAAACTATCTACGTTTCCCTAGTTTATATGTTGTGCTATTCACAGGTTTTTAATTTCCCCAGCTTCAAATACACCGGGACAATTTCTTTACATGTTTTTGTTTCTTCTTCTCCAGGAAAGCTAACGAACGTCAATTGATCAGCGATGTGAGGCAACATAAAATTATTAGAAGTTCGCCAGCACGTCAACGAGAATTCGTTCCATTTGTAGGCTTGATACTGGCTGCTATAGCAATGCTGTTATACTACCTAGGAACAACGCAACGATATACAATACAAGGTATAGAAACCCTGCGCTCATATTTTTTAATATTTATTCAAAATAATATTTCAGTTTGGTGGGAGGGGTGGCGAAAGAACTGCTTATTATCTAAAAGGATTTTGCTTTCAGGAAAGGTTTCCGTTCATGTTCGAAAGGCATGTTGCGTATTGAATAATTTCAGCTGTATAAGAAGAGTACGGCGTGGTTTAAGTCACAGAATGTAATGCTTAGAAAAACGGAAAGTACTATAGTTAACAACCCATTTACTGTAACAACTACAGAAACATGCCCCTCCCCACACTCTTATTTTCGGGCTTACTTTCGAGGTGAGGGCGGGCTTTCTTCAAGGTTGGCCATGGTTTGTAGTGATATACCTCTAAACCTGAAAAGAAAAACCGATTATACCCAAAATGGCCCCTCAAATAAATCTGAAATACCAAAATTAAAAATAACAAGGAATACTTCATACCCACAAAAAGAAACATTTTCGCTTCAAAATACGGTAAATAACTCGAATTAGCCCCCACCCACCCCCCTGGAATAAGCGCTTCCTTCAAATAAACGTCAAAATTTAAAATAAGCGCCCCTCCTCGAATAAGCGCCCCTCCCCTCCCCTCATTTTGCGGACAAGTAATGACACAACAAAGGTTTTTACTAGTCATGTGATGAAAACTAAAATCGTAACCATTCGATGAATAAAGTCAACAATCCTGGATACGATAGATGATAGATATATAAACAACCTCGCCAAGAATCAGGTCTCTACTGCTTTTCATTCGCGAGTTATTTGCAGAAGTGTGTCACCCAAATTTATAGAGCTTTGTATGGAGGCGCCATGTTTGTGTCCTTCAGAGGGACACAAACATGGCGGCCGTAAAGTAACAGAAACATCTATCACTGAGTTATGCTATTGAAACGAAAACTTATTGCTCTAGAGATCCGACACATTGAAATAAATGCTTCTTTTAGTGCATGCACTGTTTAGTTAGCAAAAACTAATGCGATAACTCTTCTTTTGACCTCCGCGACAGCCTTCTCGGTCCGTCATGGTAATGTCACACAACGCAAAAGCTTGGAAATTCAAACGTGCTCTATTACAATGAGAAGAACCCTGTCGAGCTAAAACATTGTGAAATGTCAAGTTCCTATGGGGTCTTTTATCTGATGAAACTAAAACCTCAGAAGGAAGGGTAATATTTAATTTTGGAATATTATTACGTCACAAAAAAACCAAGAATAGTTTTCATCGTGTATTATTAGATTTGTGCATCTTTGCAGTTTGGAGACACGTAAGTTTAAAAAAATTACAAGTATTAGTATATACCACACAAGTGAATAGTACTTTTCGCGCACGCTGATTGGCTAGCTCGGAGGTGATTAGCCAAGTACTTACACACAGATGATGTTTTAAAAAAATGATTACGTTAGGCTATGATTTGGCAAAAATTAAATAAGCGTACCCCCTCCTTGATTAAGCGCTCCCCTCGAATAAGCGCCCTCCCCCCTCGTCTTCTACATGTAAATTTGAAATCAGCCCCGGCGCTGGGATTTACGGTACTTGATTTAGAATCCTCTTGTATACCGCACCCTGGTCTACACCGCTTCTTATAATCGCAGAGATTCCTGAAAACCTTTATAGCTACCTGTAGCAATCAAAGTCAAAGCTCATGTTAGCTTTTTGGTTTTTCAGGTCATCTTGTCAACTTGAAGGCTGACACTATTATTCAGTATTTTGGCAATGGTGAAAACAGCAAGGAAGTTGAAAAAAGTACAAACCAATTCTCCTCAAGACTAAACATAGCTCTCAAGAACAACGTTTTTCCGGAAAAGACAAGAAATCTTGACAACAAGACAATGAAATATTTAAATACAGCCAGCAAAGTAAGTCCAACTTTAGGTTTAAAATTGTCTTCGAGTGACAAAACGAATGAGTTGCTAGAGAGTCACCAAACTAAACAGGAAGCGACGAGAAAAGGATCTTTGTTTTCGTCGTCCAAAAATTTACAATCTCCAAAAAGAAAGATGAACAAAGCCATCTCCAAAATGGAAAGTTTCACAGTTAAAGGTCATCTTCCGGAATCTCTGGCCAGTAAAGCTCAACTGACTTCAAAGAACCATAGGAAAGAGTATGTACACTTACAACCAAACTCCATCAGTCAAAATACGCCAACTCTAGGAGAAAAATTTAATTTCGATGCTTGGTATAGTAAGAAGGCGGTTGAAGTTTGTGGAACTGGTTGGCAAGAAAACTACCGCAAACTACACGCAAATATTCTAAGTAAGAGACAAGAAGAGAAATATTTGGTCTATTTATGTCCTGGTACTCGACAAGGGTGTTGCGGTTATGGAAATCGACTTAGAGCAGTGGTATCGCTGTTTTATCTGTCAGTGCTCACTGACAGGGCTTTTTTGATTGATTGGCGTGCGCCTGAGCCAATAGAAAACCACCTTAAACCGCGTTACATCCAATGGAATTACACAGAACCCATTGATGTGTGCACGGGACTGCAAATACGAAAACACTACTGGGGCTCGACCAAGACCGACGTACGTGAAGCTGAAGGATGGATCATACAGGATTCCAGTCACTTTAAAAAATGGCTGACTACGACTGACTTGAAAGAGTATTTTGACTGGCCGGTGGAAGAAATAACCACAATATGGTACTTCGCTGAGGGAGGCCTCACTTTAAATCCCCATCTACTGCAGCGTGCCAAGGAATTGGGAATTACACCCTTAATTTCTAAAACACCTAGGTACAATCTGATAGGGTGTGCATTTGATTTTCTGTTTTCAAAGTCGGTAGCTGTGGAAAACAAACTCAACGAAATGAAAACGCAATTACAGTTCGACAAAGGGCCTATCATTGGAATACACATAAGAACTGGAGATGACCAATTTGATTATTTCTCGTCTGATAACGATCGAACTTGGAATGTCAAAAACGTTACAAGACTTTTAAAATTCTTTCGCTGCGCGACGAAAGTAGAGAGAAAACTTTTTGGAAACGAGACGAATCAACGAACAAAGGTCCGATGGTTTGTTTCTACTGACAACAACGAAGTGAGAGATTTTGTCCAGGAAAGTTACCCTCGCAAAGTAGTCGCTTCCAATTTGACAATTCAACACTTGGACATTCTTTTCAACACCACTATCTTCAACTTCACTGCCCAGTGCAATTACACGGATGCTAGCAACACAACGCTCGTATGCTACAACGTTGACATCTTTAATCTCACAGAATATTGCGCTAACCGCACAAATAATATATTGGAAGCAGGAAACTCCACCGTTAATGGAACAGGACCATTCACAGAAGGTATCATAGCCATGCTGGTTGATCATTTCTTATTGGCTGAAAGCGATTTTCTCATCTTGTGTGACAGCAGTTTCGGTTCGACAGCGGTAGGACTGAGCATGCGCGATACTGATAGCTATATCTTGGCTGACCGAGGCTGTGTTGACTTGACATCAGCTCAGAAAACCACGAGACTGAGGTATTTTGGCAGGCGATAACAATATAAAATCATACCATTTCGATGTTGGAAGACTAAGTGAGAAAATTGTAAATTATGGAACTGTTGGTACATAAAAGTATATATTTTTTTAAATACAATTTTACAGGCTTGAGTCTTATTTGAGTCAATATTTAATAACTTTCAGACAAACAAATAGACAACATTTATTCTTGCACGATTAAAAATTAAAACTTGGTAGCTCATGAGGTTGGGCGTAAATTAAATAAAAGAAATTAGATTAAACGTTGTACAAAGTATTTGGTATTTATACAATAATTCCCTGTAGTAGAGCATCACGTTTGCCATAACATTTTTAGTAAAGCTGAAGGAGACACTGTCCCAAAAATTATAAAAGATTTCCACTGTAATTCTTCAAACACCATCAAACAGTATTGGCCGAGAACAAAAGAGCTGGTCTGGTTCTCATTCCCAGGCCTCTCTGAACGTTTCTACTACAGCATGTTGAGCTGTCAACTTATCTCTTTCCTTCAAATATTTCCTTTGTAATAGTCCATTTCCCAGTTATCTGGTGCCTCTGATTCAAAGCGAGTCATTGTGCAAAACTGAACAAATGAACCTGAAGGTGGAACACATTTTCATATGAATGCTTTTCCTCTTAGACTTGTTTAGACACAGGAACAATGGGCAACTTGGGGGAGAGGAGAGGGAAAGTCGATAGCAACAGGGAGTGAGGGGATTCTTTCCATCACACAGTACTGCAACACTACTAATAATCTCAGCTATCTTTTTTCCCATACTTCTCAGAGCATCTTTCTTTACTCCTCTTTTCTTTTTCTTCTTCCGAGCCAGTGCTCCAACATAAAATCCACAAGAGTTTTCTCTTTGATGTAAACACAAGCTGCGACAACCAGCAAACATACACCACCAATACCAATATGAAGAATGCGGTAAAGCCATCCATGGGTACAGCATAGACTTGCCTCTGATATAGCAGTTATAGCCCAGGAGATAGCATAAGCCACTAACACCAGAGGTGATGGCACAAGACCTCGTAAAGGTTTAAGATGAGGGGCTGCCTTGAAATAGTTGTGGATGAATACAAGGCTGAAAAAAAGAGAGTTTTACTTCATATTTTACTACAATTTATTTAGAATTCTGTAAACAGTGCACATAACAGTTGATTGATTGATTGATTGATTGATTGATTATACTATGAACTGTGCAGAAACAAATTACATCTGCAGAAGGCAAAGTCATTATACATGTATGTTCCAGTACAAGGCAATAATTTGTGTGAATTCATATAATTGCCATGTTAACAATAGTATTTCAAGGATTGCACCACCAATAGAAGAGTTAAACATAACACTTGCATTCATTCCACAAGGATTTTGATACTCGAATTTTTTAAAATGCCATCCTATTAAAGTGGTACTATGATCAAATTTTTATCCTTTGTTTTTTTTGAGTGTATCACATAGAATTCCATGAAAGAATCAAAACGCTGTTTACCGTTTGCAAATATCTGCATTTGTTCCGGAGTTATTTAAGTTTGAAAAATGGGTAAAATATGCAAATGAGATAACTGATGACACCATACACTCAACCCAGTATTATACTGAGTATATAAATTGAGCTACCTTGGCCAATTTGCTGTGCAAATCACTGAAACTTGGCAGGCTAATAGTTCTACAGGAAACACACCTATGGCTATAAAAAATTCTGTTGCCATGGCAATTCACTCTTTTCCAGTCCCCACCCACTTGATTTCAATATGTTGGTCATTTTTAGCATGGAAATGTTAAACAAGGCCACAGAGTCAAGCTAACATATTTATAGGCTTGCTGGATCATGCATATGAAGTTCTGTTAGCAAATCAAATATCAAAATGGAATGCCAAAAGTGGCCAGAAAAGCTTTTAATATAGGGGAGGTCTGGAACCCAGTATGTTACCATGGTAACAGAACTGTTAAGCTCATATTGTGGAGCACATTTAGTAGAACCTTGCTGCAAAAAATCAAACATTTCTGATACAAATTGGCTGAGATATCTCTTTTCATCATATTTGAACAAAATCTGGTTGAGTGTATGACGTCATCACTTGGCTAATTTGCATATTATTAAAACTTGAATATCTTTGGAACGAAAAGAGATATTTGAAAATAGTAAACAGCATTTTTCTACTTCTGCAATCCACTTTTTTATGTTTCAAAATGGCTTAAATAGGAAAGGTGCGATTTTCGTCATAGTACCACTTTAAGACACTCAAACATTATTATTCAATTATTAAACTTTAAACTTCTAGTGAACTGTATAACTTTGCTGTATGAGCAAAGTAAAGCTAACCCAAAACAGTCCTGGTCAATATCTATGTAAAATACAAAACAATTTCCATGACTGACAGAGGAAAAAAGACCACACACATGGAAGTTTATCCCTGGTTTAGGCCAACTGACTCAAGGCTTTCCCCAAAGGGTGTGCAATAATAAAACATTTATTATTGCACTTACTATAATTGCATTTTTTTGATTCTACCAACCTGTGATAGATTCGAAGGAGCATGTTCAGACAGTTGGCAATGACAAAGCCAACACTACCAAGAATGGTGAGATACCAGGAGGCCCACAAGAACACTGCTGAGAATATCATCATCTTGTAATTATATGAATCAACATCACCTTTGCTCATGGCAGCAAACATGAAGCATTCTGTCATGCCATTTACAGCAATTATCAAGACGTACAAGCAATAACACTGCAGAAGAGAGGGACCTGAAAATGGACAGCAAAGGATGGTAGACTTGTAACCGTTGTCAGTAGAGGTCTTGAATTCCCCTGCCTATGCCGCTTACCCAAAAAATGAACAGAGGGTTTATGGAATTCTCCCCTACATGTACATGCCACATGAAAGGGACAGTTAGCTAGCGGCAAAAGGTGGTACGATCCTGCAGACCTCTACTCTGCTCTTCTTCATTTACAGTTTTATTTTCTTTCTTTAAATTTCTCATAAAACTATGGTTGAGATCGGTATCAGAAAAAAGAGCAATGTGACTTATCTTAAGCAACAATAAAATATTTCTTCTTTAAAAGGCAAAAAAACTCACAATGCCTGTCTCCCTATCCAGACCACTGTGGTACAAAGGATGGATAATGTTAACATATTGACAGTGAATAACACAGTTGGTTTTCTTAATTTCCACTCAATAGTGGATAGTTGTGAGGATAGCTTACAATGGGTAACCTGAATTTATTGTGAGGGGGAAGAATAACCTGTTACGGACTAGAGTTTGATCCAGGGGGGAGAAGCAATCCTTCTAGTTGCTTAAAGTTACAAAAGACCAGAGTTGAAGGAGTTTGTACTGAATGTAAAATCTTAAAAATAATTGGCCAATTCGTCAACTTTGTGGTTTGTGATTTATCTTAATCTTCCCCTGTCATAACCATCCCAACCTGTCTATTTTTGGCCTGTTATTGTATGGTTGATGTTTCCAACAAGGAAAATCTATATTTTCAGGATTTCTTTTCACACTATGTTGAAAGTAATTTTGTCTACCAGGAAAAGAATGTAAGAATGCCTGGAAATACTATGACGTAGCTGCTCTAACCATGAGTACTAATGAGTGATGTATGTTACTACCTTGATACCCTGAAAATGCAAGTTACACTGCCATCTGATTAGTTGTGTGACTGTACACTATAAGCCATCAGTGTACAGTGGCTGGAGGCAGTCTACTTTCTTTCATTTTCCAAAGTTTTCAAAAATATTTTGATGCATATGGATAATTGACTTCCTGAGAAGACTATGATTTCTTGACTTCAAAAAAACTTAACATTATTGAAAAAAAGTGATGCAATCGTGTACACACCTGCATTATTCAAATGACAATTTAGTCTGAGCTATTTCTCCAAGGTGCACAGTTCCATAACAAAAATACATTCAAGATTCTGCTACAAGTTACATTATTCACTCTCGGTGTCTATGTCTTGAGCTCAGAATCAAATTGTTAATTAGATTACACTTTCAAAAAGTAAAAATTACCTTCTCCACTGCTAAGGGTAGCACCTCCATACATGTCTAATAAAAGGAAGGAGTAACTATAGCCAAACACCAGAAACGTCAACCCCACTAAAACAACAAACTTTAGGACAACCTCCAGTGTCTCACAAGCCATTTTTGCTGATGTTGGTGATTGCTGGTCAGCTGAGCTCCCTCTTTCCAAAGTGTGGGCAAAGAAAGTGTAATAGCTCTCTTCAATCGGCATAAACACACATCTGGCAACCAGTGAGCCAAGATTATTAATCACATCGTAAATTCCTTGCTGAGAAAAAGTTAATACCTTGAACAGTGTCATAATGTAGCGTTCACCCTCTGTCAAGATTTTCTTCAAGAAGGATTGTTTGAAAAAACTCCATGTCAGATGGGCCAGTCCTAAACTCACAAAACTTTTGTCAGTTAAAGTTTTTGGGAAAAAATCACGTACTGATTTCAGCGGGAAGTCGTTTGCAGCAGTTACTTTCTCTTTCGGATTGGAGTTAATGTAGTATATGAAGTACATATAGTAGAGAACCATTGATAAAACCGAGAATGCCATTTGTGCGATGCAAAATGCAATAATCCCTAGATCTGGTACGAAAACTACCAGTCCAAGAGTAATGATACATCTGGCAAAGTTTGCAATGCCTTCAATGACAACTTTGAGCCGTAAAAACACAAATGCTTGAGCAACAACCCAGAGTTGCTCGGACAAGAGTTCAATTGATCCGCAAGCTGCGAAAACAATAGCCGCTAACGGGTAGTTTGGAATCGTCGCTGAATCAGGAACCTCAAGAAGATACAACCATACATAGCCAAGAACGAACGACAATAAAACTCCCAGCGGGAATACACACCAAAGAAGATTAATGACTTGAGCCCACCTCTTGTCTGCGGTTTTGCTGAGGCAAGCTTTACGGAAAGCTTCGCGTGCTACAAACACGATAGTTTGGTTCAGAAGCATTAATCGCACATTCACAATCCCGATCATATCTTTTGTGGTGTAGCGTAGAAGAATACCGTTCATTATAAAGGTGAGTATCCTAAACATAACCTGCAGAATGACATTGTAAGAAGCAGAACGAACAGTGCTTCTCACCAAACTGTCCTTCTTGTCCACCATTTTGTCAGCTGTGCTTACTGACATATAAAGACGGCTGTGATTGGATAGCATATGTAAAACTCTCCAATCATCGATCTGGTTTTATTGGAGAATTTCTGAAAAATACTGCTGAGCAATACTTTCAGGGTCGCCTAATCTTCTCCAGATAAAAAAATTTATTCTATTGGTCAATTATAATTGCTTTTGTTAAAAATAACCAATAAAGATTACTCTTTTAAAATTGTATTCTCCAGGGAATCTGCTCTGCCCAGTCTCCAGTCACACGTGGCAAAACATCGCTTTTGTAACGGGAAATTTTTGCACTCGTGGGATCGTAATAAACACGAGTTTTGGTTTACACCATAAACATGGGAAAGAAAAATTATTGGTTAAACAGGCTTCTTTTTCTAGCATTTGTAAGTACGCTTAATTGCCCTATCATTGGTCAAGATTTTAACCAATTACAGTCTCTAATAACTCCTATTTTTTTACATGCTGTTCATTTTCTGAGTGAATTTCAAATGCGGTGGTTAATTTGAGGTTTTCTACTTCAACAGTTCGTGGGATCGTCCGTTGAAGCCAAGAAAAAGGTGGACAGGAGCTCGATCGTAGCAGTAAATGATATAAAACCATTCAAGAAGTTACAAAGGACTCACACGAATTTACTAGTTTTGTTTGCTCAGAGTGGTGAGTTATTTCAAGTGCACTGATTGAAGGAATTCATAGAAAATGTTTCACAGACAATAATAGCTACTAAGCTATATTAAGCTATAGCTATTAAGCTCAACTTGTATTTCTTATTTCCCTCATGAATTTATCCTATTTAAAACAGTATTATATTGCAGCTTATGACTACAAGTTTTATATTTCTTGATTGGTCAATTTTCATGCACAATTTAGTCCCAGGTCAACGTGATCAGAAATATTTGTTCAAAGCTAGTATGTTGTCGAGTGGAAGTTTCTGGCGCGTTAATTAGTTGCATCGCATAAATATCTCCAATTTTTCCGAACCAAATATTGAATGGTAGTATTCACATTAATCATCTTGCACGTTTGGTGATATTCTTTTAGTTTGTACTCGTCTGAATTTCAAAAACTGATCAAAGTTACCCAGGAAACCGGAAAAAAATACTGAATTTAGTTTTAATTGCAAAGTGCTTTCAATTGTTAAACAATTCTTTTTGCAGAACGTGACGCTTCAAGTAGATTTGAAGTTCTGGCTCAAGTTGCAGAGGAAATTAAAGGAAAAGGAACAATAGCTTATATAAATTGTGGGTATGTTGTATTTAAATGATTCAGAGAGCTGAAGATAAAAGCAATGAACAGTACATCTGCAGTAATATCATAAATTACTCTCACTCTTATTGTTGCTGTTGTAAAAAAAAGGTTATTTAGATTGTCAATGGGATATATTTCTCATATTTGATATAATTTGAGATGAGTTGAATGGTTTGAAAAGTTTTACTTAAATTTTTCAATTTTGTTGTTTGTAATCTGTGTCAATCTTCTCCATCCTTAACCATCCTTGTTTCTTTATGGTTTATCACAGGTGGCCCAAGCTCGATATATGAGCAGCTCTTTATATGTTGGCTTTGCATTGTTACGTGACTCGAGCGATTTGCATATTTGTAAGGATTTGTATGGGGAAAATAACGATTGTTTCTGTAACCTATGAAAATGTAGCTATTTAAATAAAAATCGTCTTACCTTACTTGAGTTGA